>CAJHZI010000253.1:960000-1492500 GCA_905160935.1 Enchytraeus crypticus | reverse complement strand
AGACATCTAAAACGAGTCGGTCAATATTGATCTTTATGTCCATCAGTATTGATCTTGATGTCCATCAGTATTGATCTTTATGTCCATCAGTATTGATCTTGATGTCCATCAGTATTGATCTTTATGTCCATCAGTATTGATCTTTATGTCCAGCAGTATTGATCTTTATGTCCATCAGTATTGATCTTTATCGAGCAGTCGAAGCTTGCGGCCGATGGACCTGAATATTCTCCTCGCCTCCTCCTGCATGAGGTCGAAGCACATGGCGATGAGGGCCAGCCCAAAGATGAGGTAGAGGGCGCAGAAGATGAGCTTCTCCTGAGAGTTCCAGGTTTCCAGGCTTGTGCCTCCAGGCACGTAGTCACCAAATCCTGGTCAACAAACAGAGTCTCTTTAGTGCAGATCATCATTATATAGAGCAATGAATAAAGCGTGCAAAGGCATGTACGTTTCGTGTAACATGCTAAATCAACAAAGAGACTCTATTTAGTGCAGATCATAATTAAATAGAGCAAAGCTAATGTTAGCGTCAGTTTCCACACTCGAAAGCGATGTCAGTGACGGGAGAGCCCACAATCCCGCACAAGCTGATCCGCGGTCGAATATCTTAGCTAGCACTTGAGCGCAGTTGATTTAGCATGTTACACGAACAGTGCACGCCTTTGCACTCTTTAAGCGAACTTAAGCTTTTATAAGAATTTAATCATGGATTGAAAGAGAGAGAAATAAATAATGTAATTAAGCAGAAAAACATCTTAATCTTCATAAGGGTACGTTAATCAAGAGAGTATACATGTATAATCATGTATTTGTTCTAACCTATGTTAGAGAGAAAGAGAGAGAGAGAGAGAGAGAGGGAGAGAGAGAGTTATGAAGCAGAATTAGGCTGCTATAAATATGGTAGAGAAAGTGATGAAGCAGAAGTAGACTACTATGCCTATGGTAGAGAGAGTCATGAAGCAGAAGTGGAATGCTATATCCATGGTAGAGAGAGTGATGAAGAAATAGGCTACCATACCTATGGTAGAGAGAGTGATGAAACAGAAGTAGGCTCCTATTAAAATGCTCCAGTCCTCCCACACGGAGAAGACGATGGCGCCGATGGTGATGTAGCCCACGATGAGAAGAAAACTGATGTAGATGGGAACACTGATGTTCTTATCATCAGCTGTCTGGAGCGTCCTGCTCAGTCCAGATCTCCACTGAATCTCTCCGTTCTGGAACAGCATATACAACGCGTCGTGCTTTAGTTAGATGAGTATTTGATTTAAATACTGCCTATGGATATTTGTAATACGGAATTTTAGCACAAGTCGTTTTGATATTGGTTTTGTAGTGCTCGATGTCGACACTACAGCAGCTCTGCAATTGTTGTTATTGTCGTAACTCAAATCATCGTTGGGTGAGAAAACGGACTTTTAATATTTAAAATAATAACAATAATAATAAAGGTTTAACGTCAGTTTCCTCATCCAAGGGTGATGTTAGGGATATCATAACAATAACAATAATAGTAATAGGCCTAATAATAATGATAATCATCATCTTCTCGTAAAAAAGTAGTAGTGCTCGGTGTGTGCGGGTTTCAAATCTTGGGCTTGCCCGTCACTGACATGGCTTTCGAGTGTGAAAATTTAACTGACGTTAACATTAGCTTTAGCAGCTTCTTTAGATCCCAGTTTTAACATAGTCAGTCAGATCGTTTCTGACAATATCCCTGGTGATACGGAAAAGAACGTTAAACTTAACTTTACAGCTTTTTCATTGACTTTACTATCAATAATTATATAATAAAAGCAGAAGAAAGACTAGCGCATTACTGACCAGTACAGTTTATCATCAGAAATCTAATTACATGTAGGTTTGGCTGATGTGCTATTGCCTATATTAGGCCTATAAAAGACTACATCGCGATGTACTAATAATTATTTTAGCCATTCCATCATTCCACGCAAAAAAGAAGTTATCCAAGGCCGAGGATTACATGGCTAAATAAAGCTTTGAAATGTCGGAGGACTGCCATTGATATTATGATAATAGATGAGTAGTACTCGACTGGGCTAGTCGGTTTGCTCTGCCCTCCAAGTTCACTATCATCAATAAGCTTCGGATAGGACCTTTCAGCGAATGCCAGGTTGTCTAGGGTCCATATGACGTGCTCTACAGTGTACTCCACGTAGACCTACGTGCACAATACGCTGCAGTGAATTTTTATGAATTCTGGACTTTGCAACGCCATTCACTGCTTTGGATGCTTGTGAGCTTGAATTTGGTTCAATAGTGCTCGATGTTGCCTTTGACGACAGTAGAGCTCTATTTTATGGTGGTTTTTTGTTTTAGAATTGCGTTAATATTTAGATATAATGGAATAAAGCTTAATATAGAAATATGGGCCTACATGTACATGCAGGCCTATAGGCCTAAAATATATTTCATTAAGGTCAAACTTGTATTGTAATAAATAATTGTATGCATAATTGCATTTGCATTAAACATAATTAGATTAATTTAGTTAAATAACAATATACTGTATAATGATTGAAAAATGTTTACGTGCAAAAAATGCTATTTAAAGCTGCAAATAGTTCTTTTGATCATTTATCAGGTTTTTGTGGTGAGTTAGGCATTAGTCAAATCGTAGGCCTATTATTACTTTATTTAATTTACCAAATCCTATTGTTACTTTATTTTCATTGTAATTTGAAATATTTGATGTACTTTCTACCTTTAGAGCTAGTTCAATTTCTTAATTTTGTTTTCTCCCTAAGTATTCATAATTTACCTTCTTTAGTATAAAGTCAAAATTACTGTAAGGATCGAGCCATTCAATTAGTGCCAAAATCATTTCTTGTTAGGCTGTGTTTATTGACTCGGTCTGTAGGCCTATGCACCTGGTATATAAACACGTTCTCTTTCTCTCTCTCTCTCTCCTCTCTCTCTAAGTGCACTACCTAACGGCAGGTCCGTCACGTATAACTCATTCAACCAATTTCATCCTCAGTCTTTCCTTTCATCACTATATGATTATATCGTAATTTATTTTATAAAATCATCCAACATCTCATGTCTCGGTGGTCCTCTAACTCTTTTCCCGTAGCTTTATTCCTTCTATTACATCTTTAAGCACACCATCCCGCTTTATAATAGGCCCCTACATCCTGTCAACTTTTCTCCGTAATTTTTATCATACTGTTTACACACACACTTTAGACAAAATTAGTTAAATTTATATATTGAAGGTTTTGTTCAGCTTTATAAATATATCATTATTCAGATAAGTGGTTAAAGTGGGAATTGAGAGCTAGGGGAACGGTCATAATTTTTCGGCCCCCCTGTAATGTATTTACAGATTTCCTAGCATCTAATATGAACCCCTTGCATGGTAACACTCTACAGAAAAAGAGATATACATATAGTAGAAAGTAGTTTACCCTTTACCCTCCCTCCCCACTTAACCACTGGTTCAGATGCGGCCCCATGTTTATTTTCCACTACGGCTGTTTTAAACAAGGTTCCACTAGCGACTCTGCCTCAGTAAATCGGTGCACATCAAAGCGATGACACTGATAAAGCGACTTTCGATATTAGCACGTATTTTATTTCTCCCCCAGTGCACCTAAACAACTCCTATCAGTTCAGAGATTCTCGCAGACTGCTTCTATAGCGAAGTCCTGACCAGAGAGCCGCCAAGTGTCTTTATAACTCTTATTCATCATCTTCAACTTCCTTGTATCCCAGTTTAATAAGGTCAGAATTCGAACATTTTGTAGCAATTTCTGGAGCCTAGGCGCTCACCAAACGAATGCCTTCCTTTCGGACGGTTGGTCTATTCTTCAGCCCCCGGACACAACACGAGTAAACACGATTTTTTACCTTAGAAATCTTTTTATAATGTAAAGAACTTTAAAAATTTATCAGCTGTTTATCTGTTAGGATATTTCAAGGTTCTAGGCCTATTAACAATATTGTGGCTTCGATAATTGACATTTAACACACAGCAATTGATGTTTAAACACATTTTCTGAGAAGAGTTTACAAGAACCGTGACTAAATGAAACTTTAGAACCAAAAATTTGGAGAACTGCTGCATTTAATAGCGCTCATTTCTTATTCTCTCTCTATAGTGTTGCGGTAAATGGTCGGTCCTAGGTACTTATTCTTGTTCACATTATGCTTTCGCGTTCCATGACGAACGTTCCGCAGATCAACAAGTTAATCCACCTCATAAAAGACGACGTCTTATTCGCACCGTAAGTAGCTCATAGCTTGGAAGAAAATGGCTCCTGAGGTGACTTACCGTTGCATTTCTCAGTACTTACTTATTCGTCTCTTACGACATTTGCAGTTAAAGTTTGCCCTATTTTTCTGCGCCCCCGACACATCACCGAAACCATTAATTTTGGACTATTTTGGTCTAATTTCACAGCTAGATTACTTGACGTGAAAAATTCTGCATAAGAACCGATAATATGACAAACTAAGCCATGGTTGAGACTCAATACTTAAGCCCTATTATAAATCTATTTATAGCTCACCGTATTTTCCCGCGCGCTTTGAGCTCCTCCTCTTTTATCGCCCGGTGAGTCACGTGATGACGACACAGAGCGAGAGCGTGACGTCACTTTCAGGGAGGGAGTCCCAGGCTCTGAGGGCTGGGGAAGGGCGGCCAGTCGAAGCCTACGAGCCTCACAGCAGAGGCAGCAGAGCCCGCAGCAGACGTTCTTGTAGAGGAGGCGAAACGCCGTGGCCATGAAGCCGCCCAGGTTGGTAATAGTCAGCAGGGTCAGGGGTATGCCCATGATCGCGTAGAGCATTGTGATCACCCGTCCCAACGGGGTTTTAGGTGTAATGTGGCCGTAACCTGACACAAAATTATAAATTGGCAATTAGGATAAATTGCAAATTTTAATTACAGCTGGAGCTTTTAATAACGTCTAAACTTACAGCTGGAGATTTTAATAACGGCTGGAGCCAGTGGCGATGTCGGTAAGTTATTCGACCGCGGATCAGTATGTGCGGGGTTCAAATCCTGGGCTAGCCCGTCACTGACATCGCTTTCGAGTGAGGAACCCGACGTTAACATTATCCTTTAAATTTTAATAACAGAGTAAATTGTTTCTTGCTTTACCTCAAAAATGGCTTATGTGCAAATTTTACGATTAAACCAATAGAATTGCTTTAGCAATAATTAAATACAAATTATTTTATAATTGAATACAACTTTGCGATTAAGATTAATGGCAAATTTTAAAAACAGAGTATATTGTTTCTTGATTTACTCCAAAAATTCCTTGTGCGAAATTTACGATTAAACCTGGAGAATCATTATCATCATTATCTTCTTCCCTTCAGTCGCAGTTTAACTAGGGTCGGGAAACGAATAGACCTTCTCAGCTCCTCTATGTCCCATACTGTATCATCAGTCAATCCCTATTTTCCCATCCGTTTTAGATAATGTTGTAGTAATTTCTGGAGCCTAGGCGCTCCCCAAACGAATGCTCTTTCTAACGTTGGTTTAGATCTCAGTACTTTATAGTCGTCTTCTACGCCACGTGCAGTCACCGGTTGGTCATTTCTTCCAACAACCCGGACACAACACAGGGAATTAAAGCAATATAATGTAAAATATAAATTTATTCGTGAATGAAATGAAACGACGAGTAAATATAACGATTTCCTATATTGCATGCTACAAGTTGTAGATTAAATATATCTCTCTCTTAGTGCACTGCCTAATGGCAGGTCCATGGTATATAACGCCTCTACTCTTCTCTGTCTTCCGCTTTCTTCTTCATTTCCAAATATGAGTGGGTCTTTAAATTTTAGAAATATATTTTATATAAATGTTAAGAAGGAAGTAGTTATTTAAAACTATCTGAGGACAGACCAATGGTGGTGATGACAGTAATGGAAAAGAGCAGAGCGCCTGGAAAACTCCACATGGCGTCCTTCTCCTCTTTGTCAGGATTCCCATCCCAACCCTTGAGCTTAGTGGCCACGTAGATCTCTTTGGTAAAGTTGGCGAGTATGGACTCGGCGATTTTCGTCCACTCGTGAGGGTGAAGGACGTTCAGCTCCTCCGTCAGGTTCCACAACAAATGAACGTTCAACCTACACGATCACACCACAGGCACAACACAGGTACAACACAGGTACAACACAGGTACAACACAGGTACAACACAGGTACATCACAGGTACAACACAGGTACAACACAGGTACAACACAGGTACATCACAGGTACAACACAGGGTACAACACAGGTACAACACAGGTACATCACAGGTACAACACAGGTACAACACAGGTACATCACAAGTACAACACAGGTACAACACAGGGTACAACACAGGTACAACACAGGTACATCATAGGATCACACGACAGGTTAAGACTAAGATTCACACCACAGGGTGCACAAGTATATGACATACTAAGAGACATGCCACAGTGATATCCTACAGGCTTATATATTACACTAATAATGCTGTGATGTTGCCCGTGGGCTGGGTCGGTAGCTTGTTGGTGTGTAATTCAGCTGCAGATTAGTACATGCAGAGTTAGTACATGCTCTCCTGGTCACTGACATGTTATCCTGCAGGAAACTGACGTTAATCATGGCTTTATCCTTTCATTTTTTAATAGCTCTTGTTAAAATCCGTAAACAAATTAGTCATTTGTTCATTTCAGCAATTCTTGGAGTGTCTGAGAATTTACTCTCTGATCTTCCGAGCGGCCAACTGCCAAGTTACGTTCACCTGAGGTCCTCTCATCTAAATATCGAGGCGTCACCGATCACACTACGCTCTGAGATATTTGACAGTCGATCTAGACTATATTCATGTACATACGCACACCAGGGCATAAATTATACATGCGCAATCTGCATGCAAACCGAACGTACTTGCAAACGCATCAGGTTTATTTTCACAAATCTTATAAACCGTGCAGTTTGTACATGTACGCAAGTTATCCATGAGATAACACAAAACTGCATGTGGGTTTCCAAACGTTGAAATATGTGTTGAAAGTGTTTACAGAAACGTGTATTACCTGAGTCAACTAAAGTAGCTATCATTAAATCCCGGGATCGTCCGTCACTGACATCGCTTTCGGGTGAGGAAACTGACGCTATCAAGCTTTGCCAGCTTAAAAATAGCGTATTTGATCAGATGGAATTGTAATTGTTTAAACTAATTTCATTTTCATTTGGTCAATAGGCAGAATATATTTCAGTTATAAACTACTCAATCAGTAGAGCTGGTTTGAACATTATGGGGTCGTCTCTGATAATATCACTTGAGAAGCAGAAACGGACGTTAAATCTAGAATTATTACTAAAATAATAACACTATCAAAGTGGCAGCTAAAAGTCAAATTATACCTTGTATTCTTTCAAGTTGACAGTTGAACTGATCTTGTCACTGTAAACAGAAAGTTTTGTTCGAACTGTTTCATTTTTGAGTTGGTCAGTCATTGCCGATTTATGTGAAAATTAGAAGTATTTTGCAATTTTTAAAGAATCTAAAAATTTAGAAAAATCAATTAACAAGACTGTGAACTAAGTAGCCCACCTACCGGATTGATTTTCGAATTCCAGCTTTAACCAGCTCCTCGTTTGGGGCCTCTAGAAGTCGAAATATGAATCCACCAAGAATTGTGTATCCAACCAGCAAACAGGAAAGTCCTACGGTTGAGAAGAGAAAAGCCATAAACGT
The DNA here is from genome assembly GCA_905160935.1 of Enchytraeus crypticus. Lineage (NCBI taxonomy): Eukaryota > Metazoa > Annelida > Clitellata > Enchytraeida > Enchytraeidae > Enchytraeus > Enchytraeus crypticus. The sequence continues at coordinate 1,484,782 of CAJHZI010000253.1, read as the reverse complement.
CCGGCAGCAATTCAAGCACTTCCTTCCTCGACCTATCTTCACATTCTCTTCTGTCTGAGTTGTTACACCTCCCTCACCATCCAAAGTCGCCGTTAAAGATTTCAGTCGTAAAACCCTCATGTTGTTCTTCTTGTAGTGAACTTTACCGTCGATATTCCGATAGTAGTCAGCAAGCGGGGAGGTTTCACTCTGATCAAGACTTACGCTTTGCTTAGTGCGAGCAGTTGCTCCCATCTTAGACAGGCTAGCAGACGATCCAGACGATCTTTTAGCAGCTGGAGTGGACGGAGCTGATGCTGACGTTAAGGTGACGGATGAATTACGTGCTGTCTGACGTATTGGTCGGCGCCTAGCAACGGGCGATGGCGATTGTCTCTTAGCAACCGTTGCCGCGCAACCGGAAAAGGCTGTGCGAGTATCAGCGGAGATTAGAATGGTTTTGTAGGAAGGAGGTCGAGAGAATTCAGAGTTGATCTGAGCTACCACTCGATGGTCTGAGCAACCGTCCACTGATTTACTTCTCTGAGGTGAAGATAGTTTTCCTTTGGCTCCAGAAATGTCTTGGTCGATTGCTTTAGAAATTGGCACTATCACGGACATCGATTTAGAGCCAGCTACTCTGAAATAACATCAGCATAACGTCAAGCATTATATAAACATGAGGATATACATGAACGCTGGTTTTACAAGGCTATTTATCTACTCTAATGTATCCATAGAATACATAATTTCAGTTTCCAGAAAAATTAAATAGTCAGTTACTCGTGTTCACTGATATACATGTACAGTATACACTACGGGTATATTATAAAGCTAACAAAATATTTTCATAAGTGATAGAGCAATCATATTCACTGCTTTCTATTTACCGACTCCTTCTGCTGCAAACTAAAGTTTTGGCACTTCCACACTGGAGGAGATTTTGCAGTTCCTAAATTTTGTAGATTAAAAAATGTACCAGAACGACATGTAATACAACATGTAATAAAATTTAAGCGCGCAATAGCTTTGTTAAATAGCAACCGCAACATCTCACCTCTTCGCTCCTATGAAAGGTCTGAGAAGCTGTTCCCACGAAGGACCTCTCACAATGACTTCACAGGAACGCTGAGATGATTCTGAAGCTTTTCGAACTTGTTCACCACTAGAGTGGACTGAGGTGACAGGATCTACGTCTGAATCAGCTGCTGAATCCATAGCGGACTCACCCGTGTCCTCGGATGGTTCCCTGTCCCATCCTTCACTCCACGGGTCTGGACCGGCCTTCCGCCTTCGACGTCTTCGCTTGCTGTAGCTGGGTAGAACCCTCGCTCGCTGCTGATCGGCTAGGAGTAGAACTTTGTACGGAGCTCTTCTGGGTGTGGCAGGGGATGAGGTGATAGACGGATAGGCGGACCACTGAGAGTGGACAGGAGAGGAATTCTGATGAGTCAAGCCACAAGCTGCCAGAATAGCGGATGATGACACGAGGTGCCCGTGACAGGCGTTTGATGCAGAAGGAGATTTCTCTAAATTTGATCTCGCGGCCTCGAATGTACCTATCAAAGCCGATACTTTACTACTCGATGGTTTGGACGTGATGATATCCGTAGAGCCATATGTAGTATTTCCTACATAGACAGCGGATGAAGGTTTGGACTGTGATCCACCATTCTCTCCTAACATTTGACAACTTGAACGTTGAGCAGTGTTGCCACTACCTGTCATCGCAGAAATACTATTTACCTTCATTGAATCTTCGCTCGTTTCCGTGTTACCAGCGCTGTATTTTTCCAACTCTCTTATAATAGAGTCCATATTTTCTACCTCAGCGTCACTTATTAAGCACCGTTGTTTTGTGTCACCATTTGTCTTCGTACTGCCATAAATAGTTTTCGATATTGGTTTACTAATATCAGATCTTCTACTTAATTCGGCTGCCTCCTTTGCATTAAATGTTGTTATCCGCGGAGACGAGGCTGTCACTGCGGCTCTATGAGCGGGTAGGGGCGAGGCCGTGGAGGCCCCGGGGTTGACCGTGCCCGCCCCTCGGCCGCCCGGCCGGTGTAGAGGGGACGAGGGAGCGCTGCTAGCCGAGTCGCTGTCGATAGCGATCAGGCAGTCCCGCTGTTTGGCTCGTGACCGTCGAAACATGGTTCGAATCTGCTGATTGAATCTTGACGAGTTTTAATCAATTAAGTGTCGATCTTTTCAATTATATTGTTTCGCTATAAATAGATGTTTTCAGTCAGATATCTAGTTTGAAATAATTTAATTCGTTTGTTCGGTTGTATAGTGCAATAATATTAAAAGCATGCTATTATAAATTGCAATTTTATTTTATAATGGAAATTTTATATCTAGCCTAACCTCGGTTTGCTTCATGCCGTTCGATGTTGTCGTTACTACTATAGCATCATAATAAAGAATTATTTCTGTTGATGCTGTTATATCTAATTATTTATTTAATCACGATATAATACGGACATTTACCACGTAAAACATAAAGACTATAAAATTTCCAATCTTGTGAATGAAGGCCAGTGTGGCACATAAATCACATTTTAAACACATAAAACCGATATTAACGCCAGTTTCATCTCTCGAAGCGATATTTCTCGAATGAGATTTAAGAAAGCGATAAAAGACCTATAGAAACAATTCAGTTACACAAATGCTGTGCTTATAAATGTTTTCAATTGTAAATAGTTATAGCCGATACAACAGGTAACTATAGTTTCAAAGCAATCAACTTTATATACATTACGTTCATAGAATATTAAAAGAAACTCAAGTAGTTCATTATGTAATGAGTTTCGTCTATAGACGCTAAAAGCTGGTAAAGCTAATGTTAACGTCGGTTTCCTCACTCGAAAGCAATGTCAGTGACGGGCGAGCCTAGGATTTGAACCCGCACATACTGATCCGCGGGCGAGTATCTTACCGAATAACTAATAATTAACTAACTAATAATTGCTAACCTATAGTTAAATATTTTACCCGATGGTTGTTACTCCCAACATCGCTCAAGCCCATCCTACATGTAACTCTGACTGGATGATACTGAACCTGTAAACGGCTTGTTAACTGACGTGCAGAAATTTAATGCAAGACTCTGCCATGAGTGGTGAAGAAAACACATTAGAGAGAGAGCAAGAGTGAGAGAGAGAGAGAGAGAGAGAGAGAGAGAGAGAGACAGAGAGATGTAAAGAGTGAGAGAGAGAGAGAACGATTTGGAGTGGGTCCAGTCGACATAAAAAGTTTTGTTACGTATTGTATAAGCTACTAAAAGACTAAAAGAGTGAGTGATTGAGAATTGTAGAGGCATATATATACAGTATATATATATATATATATATATATATATATATATATATATATATATATACATATATATATACATGTACAATTATATCTATTATATATATGTAGGAGGGAATATGTTACAAGATGTACGATTTGTAGATGACTAAGGAATGGTAGCGGGCAGCGAGTTGGATTGCAGAAGATAATGGATAGGCTGAATGATACGGCCCTAAGATATGGCATGAAGATTAATATAAAAAAGACCAAGGCTATGAGAGTGTCCAATAATAAAGGTGAAGTTAATATCACAATAAATGGTACGAAATTGGAACAGGTAGTGAGTTTCAAATATTTTGGTCATACTATAACCGATGATGGGATATGTGAGACAGAAATATGCAGTAGGATTGCACAAGCAAAAGCGACCTTTGGTAGTAGAAAAGAACTATTAACAAAAAGTCTAAGGAAAGACAAAAAGATAAAGATAGTGAAAACTTTGATTTGGACCACTCTATTATATGGATGTGAAATATGGACCTTAAGAAAGGAAGATATTAGGAAACTGGAGGCATTGGAAATGTGGATTTGGAGAAGAATGGAGAGGATTAGCTGGACTCAAAAGGTTACAAATGAGGATGTCCAGGAGAGAGTTGGCACAGGTAGACAGTTGATAAATGTATTAAGAAATAGGAAGAAGAGATGGATAGGACACATTCTAAGGGGGAAGGTCTATTAAAAGAGGTCACAGAAGGTAGAATGGAAGGAAAAAGAGGCAGGGGCAGGCCGAGATTAGGTATTTTAGATAATTTAAAGACCCAGTCATATGTGGAAATGAAGAGGAAGGCGGAAGACAGCGAAGAGTGGAGGCGTTATGTACCATGGACCTGCCAGTAGGCAGTGCACTAAGATATATATATATATACAGTATATATATACCTATACAATTCTCTATCACTCATTCGATTATACATGTATATTATATATATATATATATATATATATATATATATATATATATATATTATATATATATATATATATATATATATATATATATATATATAAAGGGAGAGAGAGAGATAGACAGACAGACAGACAGACAGATGGACAAGAAATGTTCTAAGTTTGAATAGATCTTTATAGTAGTAGCGAGACGTACGGAGGAAGAATTGCGATTAGGTATAAATTATTAATTCTTTTATTTAAGTTAAATTGTCCATGAGGTAATGACGTATTAACATAATATAATAATATAAAAACGCAATTTTGTTCAGCAGTTTAGACTGTGCTACAGTAGGTGCTCAGGGGTGTTTTGACGAATTGGGAGCTAGAAAAATAGAATAGGCTTCAGGATAAATGATGTAGACAAATATTCTTAAAACATCGGTAGCTGCGGCGTACCGTGGTATCGAAGAAAACGTCTTTAATTATTAAAAAAGAACTTAAAAAAACTTAGAAAATAGCTAATGTATCAAATAGGGGCATATGTTTGTAAACAAGGCAAAGTTAGTCAAAAATATATGTGATTTCTCTCATTTGCATATACATATAATTCAGCACATAACACTTGACTGATTGCTTGTAATAGACATCATACTGATATTATTGATTTAACTATAGAAGTTTTTCTCAACGTAGGACTTATAGAACTGTCAATTTTAAATATTGAACTCGTGAAACTCATATTTTTTCAAGATCTGTCTAATTAGACAATAGTCTATAAAATCTCATCAAATAGTCGTTGTGATGAAGTAGTAAAAGACGCCATTCATTTTTCACAGTTTTGTGACTTTTAGTATTTCATTTAGTACAGTATTTGTCACATGGATATCTTATTATGGATACAAAGATCCGGGGCAGACATCGCGACCTTTTTATATGCAGATTTAGTGGATTTCAAATCCCCCTATGACGGGGAGGGTGGGGACGGTTTTCATTGTAAATGAGGGGTGTGATATCTATGCTTAATTTCAATTTTGAAATTGTTTTTACTTAATCGTAATTTAAATCTTAGAGCCGTAATTCGATCTGTGCCCATTTCGATAGCAAAACATTTAGATGACTCCCCCACCCACCTTAGAAATGATGATATATGGTCATAGCTAAAGACACCGGTGAGGATGAATATGATCGTCTGATGTTTCAGTATAGAGATGTCGTCTATAGGAATGATGAAGAGGTTGATGTGATAAAGAAATGACCTCAAAGCACGCATGGGAAACAAGGGGGGACCAATATGGTTGCGAATCTAAACCCGTCGGTCGCTGAAAGAAGATATCGATTAACCGTTTGTCTGTAATATATACGATCACGCAAGTTTGTCTATCACTATAATCCACGCATGTTAAAATGCATCAATGAATGTATCAAGTGGTTAGAGGTGTCAGGTAGCATTATGAAGTCTTAAATGGCAGATTCTGAGATGAATTGAACTCTCGTGGTTTCGATTCCCGGGCGAGCTGATCTGAGAGTAAAATCTCGGACATTCACAGGACTTGCTATACGAAAAATGGACTAAATTGACCAACGGTTTAGACATATGGTATTAAAAAGTGATAGATTTTAACATCATTTCACTATTTTACTTTTTACTACTCACATGCCCATAATCAGAGATAACTTTTTCTCAGGGACGGAAGGAAAACACTTTTGCTTGCCTTAGTAAACATTTTCATGAGTTTTTATAAGTCCATTAATAAGGTATTCGACATTCAAAGATAACAGACCAAGACTATGAGATATCCGATGCGGGGACTCAAGGCTCAAATTCTTACCCAACAATCAATAGACAAATTAAAGCCTTGCTGATGGTAACCCTTGCAAGATAAAACTCTGTGTGCGATATAAGTTCAGTTGATATCTGATTGATGGCTGGAGCCAATGGCGACGTCGGTAAGATACTCGGGAGCGAATCCGTATGTGCGGGGATTCAAATCCTGGGCTCGCCCGTCACTGACGTCGCTTTCGGGTGAGAAAACTGACTTTAACTTTAGCTTTTAGCTTTTGATCATTTTAACTATTGTTTCTGTGCTGCGAAGTAAAGCAAAAGGTAAAGAAAGCGTCTTTACTTCTTTGAAGTAAAGCACTGTACAACATTGTACAATGTCTGGGATGATCATTCAAGGCATTGATTTAAGCCTGAGAAGTTTCATTTAAACGATTTTGAGTGGAGATGTTTAAATAAACGACAATCCAAAATCCGGTCCAATTTGGAACGTAATTGCTCATCTGTCGTTTAAGATCGCCAGATAATGAATTCTGAGAGGAGAGAGCAAACAGCGATCAAATGTTTGGTTGATAGAGTATGTAGAGAGAGAGCGAGTGAGCGAGAGAGAGAGAGAGAGAGAGAGAGAGAGAGAGAGAGAGAGACAGGAGAGAAAGGAAGAATTTGACTCGGTCACAAATAAATGGACGTTGATTCGTTCGTTTGAAGCAAATCTACAATCTTCTTCGGTTGAAAGGCAAAAACAGTTAAATAACAAGGACTAAATGTCAGACTACTAAACGTTCAGTATATATATATATATATATATATATATATATATATATATATATATATATATATATATATATATATATATATGTAGATGTATATATATATACACAATTATACAGTGTATTTGCATACTAATATAATGTAAATGCTTGTACATTTTGTAGTGCTCCATGTTATCATTAACGACAGCAGATTTTTAATTGTTATAGTTGATGTTTATGTTGCCGTTGTTTATATATTTATTTACAGTAAATTTTATTTTTTCTGATCTTCATTGAGATAAGACATTGGAAGATGGGCATTACGTCATGCATAGCAATCCCATACATTTTCGTAGAAATTTTTTATTGCTCCTAAAATGCTTTCACAATTCTTTATACGTGCTTGTGGTCAAGAATACGGGATTAAACGCGACAAAATCTTCTTTTGAGAAACTATTATAAATGATAGGAGTAAAAGCAAAGAAAAATCAAAGGAATAAGGATCAAATCCGAATTGAAAATGAGCGAACGTGCTTCAATGGACCAAATGAGCTGAGCTGCTGGCTTGTTGGCAAGTTGTTCGACAGTGGGTTAGTAGGTGCAGGGTTAGAATCCAATGCTCTCCCAGTCACTGACAGGATATAGAGCAGGAAACTGACGTTAAACGTGGCTGCAACATTCATCTTTAGCATTAAATAGGAATTAATTTCAAGAAAAATAGTCGAAATAACCAAATTAATGCACGATCACTATCCTAAATTATATTTTCAATTTTGATTGACAAGGAACAACACATAGCAAAACAACAGATGGCATATACTTGCATTAAAAGAAGAAATATACTTGCATTTAACATTTAACTTTTATAAATAAGCAATATATATATATATATATATATATATATATATATATATATATATATATATATATATATATATATATATATATTGCACACTTTTGCCGCACTTTGCGAAAACGGCCAGTCACCTAATTCGTAAATGAAAATGTAGCACTTTTCCGATTAGTTTATTTTATTGGCGTCTATATTTTAAATAAAGTTATGACTTTGTTCACCTTGAAGCCTTATGAATATGATATTGTTGTGAAATTGCACTTTATTTAGATATGTCGAAGTTCATAACAGGAGTTTCTTTTCGGACGATGATGTACATTTATTTTGACACTTAAATATTCAATTGTTCAAATTATGTAGAGGTGCCGACTTTTCTGTTAACGGTCCTATCGTGCTACCATTGCTATTAGAAAACATAGTCTTAAATTTGTCGATGTAATGGTAAAAGTTATCTTATTGAGCTTACTTATGTAAGCTGTGCCAGAAGAGGTTCACTGTAAATTCATGAAAATACACTAATGGTTCGTGACAATACCTATTTATCAGTTGTGAGGTCAGAATTGTAAATCGTTAGACAATTTTGGAAATTATTCAATAAAAATAAATAATAGCATACATGAGAGTGAAATGATCCACCGCGTCTTCATGAATACTATCAACGTTAAAATAAACCTTTCCAAAAACCCAGCTAATATTCGTAATTAGGAACTTTCCTTCTGCAAACTTATAAACAGAAGCAAAGCAATTCACTCAAAAGCTTTCCTGAGATATTGTCCCTATCGTATGCTTCATTGTAGATCGAGACGGGGATTTGTTTTGAAATCCATTTATTATTATCGATGTCATCCCAATCCGAGTCCGCGTGTTGAGTCCTGGGCGTATGAATACATGTCAGAAGAACTTCGTACCGCTTCCGGTGATTCTGCAGAATAGAGTGATAGGTGGCGGTAAGTGCTGTGCAAACTATGACAAACTCTTCAGCACGTAGCATTCCGATGGTAGCGTCCAAACCAGTCAGTCATCCAACATGAGCAATTCAGTGCCGATGTAGTTTAGACTCATTCGATGGTCTTGTAGTCATCTATTAGCTTTACTCATTCGATGGTCTTGTATTAAGTGATTAGCTATACTCATTCGATGGTCTTGTAATCAGCTATTAGCTATACTCATTCGATGGTCTTGTAATCAGCTATTAGCTATACTCATTCGATGGTCTTGTAATCAGCTATTAGCTATACTCATTCGATGGTCTTGTAATCAGCTATTAGCTATACTCATTCGATGGTCTTGTAATCAGCTATTAGCTATACTCATTCGATGGTCTTGTATTCAGCTATTAGCTATACTCATTCGATGGTCTTGTATTCAGCTATTAGCTATACTCATTCGATGGTCTTGTAATCAGCGATTAGCTATACTCATTCGATGGTCTTGTATTCAGCTATTAGCTATACTCATTCGATGGTCTTGTATTCAGCTATTAGCTATACTCATTCGATGGTCTTGTAATCAGCGATTAGCTATACTCATTCGATGGTCTTGTAGTCAGCTATTAGCTATACTCATTCGATGGTCTTGTATTCAGCTATTAGCGGATGAATTAGCTAATCGCACTCTACTGGCGACGGATAAAAGTAAATAATTTCATCAACGCATCAATCAATCTGGACTGATAGTGATTAGACAGTGTTATCATTTGTTTATTTTTGTGTTGTTAAGTAAAGCGTTGCATAAATTTTATTAACTATTTTACTCATGGCAGTGATCTGCAAGTTATTATAATCTGCAAGTTATTATGATCTGCAAGTTATTATAATCTGCAAGTTATTATGATCTGCAAGTTATTATGATTTGCAAGTTATTATGATATGCAAGTTATTATTATCTGTAAGTAATTATGATCTGCAAGTTATTATGATCTCAAAATTATTGTTATCTCCAAGTTGTTATTATGCAAGTTTTTATTATCTGCGAGTTATTAAGATAAGGTACGGGCAAGGATTCTTTATTTCCAACATATGGCGCGCTAATAACTGCATGACATTAAATCTCTACTGTTGCGTTCATTGGATTGCCATGATAAGGGATTTAGAGAGAGAGAGAGAGAGAGAGAGAAAAGAGAAAGAGAAAGAGAGAGAATTAAAGAGACTGAGATAGAGAGAAAAACAGAGAGAGAGAAAAAGAGAGAGAGAAAAAGAGAGAGAGAGATAGAGATAAAGAGAGAGAGAGAGAGAGAGAGTAGATGGCAAGGATTCGAAATCCCTATCCTAGAAAGAGATACAGCAGCCCTCTAGCCACTTGACAAATCAAAATACTTTACAACTTTAATTTTCATTTTCATTGTGAACTCCCTACTTCTATGTCTACCATTTTTTCTGCAGCATTCTATCTTGCTAGATCATTGCGTGTATTTCTTACACCATTTCAGATTCTAAGTCGACTTGAAATTTATTTAATTTTGAGCATAAATATGAGAAACTACAATAATTACAATTATTAAACACGAAGGACTGAAGTGTCTTACTTCAATCGACTACACAGAGTCACACTCCATACTGTCCATTCAATGAGACTGATGGAATCCTACTCCGGAACATCCATGAGTCACTGAAGCGGAATGCGACTAATGTCAAACATCAGGCCACGCATTCGCTTCCAGGAAGTGTCCACTTGAGTCCTATCACATCCGGTGTAAAAAATGATAAAGCAATAAAGTTTTATGTGTACAGGATACAGCGATGGACAACAGAATGGTATAGAGTGAACTCTTCATTGCAGAACTGCACGTTGACCTATAAATCAGTCAGTCAGTCAATCAATCAATCAATCAATCGATATAATTGACGCCAGGTTTCTCGCCTTAAGGCAACGTCAGGGACGTCATTTGCAGACTCTGAACAAAGAGGCGCCAAAACATCGCACGATGTCGACTGAGTAGACAAAGACCACAAGAGAAAGCGAGATCAAAACAGTGCAAGTCCAAGATCCAAGGCAAACGGGTCAAAATTTAGACATGGCGGAAAGAGAAGAGTTTTTAGCTATTTCTACTAAGGAACTGAAAGAAGAAGAGAAGAAATGAGTGATGAAGCTCGAAACGCAACTGTTTAATATTATAAAACGTTGCTGCATCAAATTATTAATCGATGGTGTGCTCGCTAGTGGGCTGAGCTTCTGACATGCTAATTAGGAATCTGTGCATTGATCTACAATTTCAAGACCAATAGTGAGGAAGAGAGAGAAAGAGTAAGAAAGAGAGAGAGAGAGAAAGCGAGAGAGAGACTGAGAAAAAGAAATACAGAGAGAAGAAAGTGGGAGAGAGAGAGATGGACAAAAGTTGATATTTCTGAACCTAGAAATCTATGAAAGCTATAGCCATTCGAATATAAAGACTATGAGTCATAAGATTAACCAGACTTAAAAGGCTCATATGCGACAAGAGGTCTTAATTTTCTTTCTACTTCAATAGGAATGTACATGTAGGGCCTATAGTTTTTATGTAAATTCAGTTTAAAGCTTGCACATTAAAAATTCTTACATTTAAATTATTTAATAAATTTAAAAACATAATGAAGTTTATTAAAAATGTCCTATTGTAGTAGTTGGATATAATTTTACGAGTACACTAATTTTTTTTTTAGAAATTTGTTGCAAAAATTTGTTAATTGTTTTAGTTATTACCTTAAAATGTTTTTCTAATTTTAGTTAAACTCACAGTTGAGCTGCTACTTCAAAAGGTTAGTTAGGTAAGATCATTAAAACTACTTAACATTTACAAATATTAACAAAGTAACATAATAAATAGAACGATGTGATTATGAAGAAAATCGTGAGATAATTCAAAAATGTCGCCCTTTTCTCAATTTTTGATTAATACGCACGGTGTCATCTGGCGAAAGACTATTTTCAACTGTTAGCGATAAGCTCACCTGTATGTCAGCGAAGCGTAACGCTTGATGAAGCATACTGTGCAGGTAACACTACAGTGGGTACAGGCGAGCTGCAGGCAATACTGAAGACTTGTAAAGTCCATAGTAGGCTGAGTTTTAAAGTCTCTTGTATGCAAAAGTTCAAGTTCATAAGAATATTTAGATGTAGCCTACAGTAAGTAACATTCTACATTTTATTTATGAGGCATATATACAGTATAATATATATATATATATATATATAACATATATATATGCCTAATTGTATATATATATATATATATATATATATATATATATATATATATATATATATATATATATATATATATACAATTATACATGCATGTAAATGAAAAATACCGTATTTATTATATTGTATAGTAATTTTATAATGAAGGCCTATATAGTGTTATGCACAAATTGCACAGACTTCAAATATAGTATGTCATTATTAACCGGCAAAATAGAGTATGAAATTGCCTATAGTATCTTAACATATTACGAATTTTGAATAGAAATTGTGTACATTGTTAAAAAATGCAAGCAAACACGTACAAAAATTAGCGGAAAATATATCTTAGTGGAAGATTAATGTATCAATCCATTTTAAAAGTATACAAATATCGAATACTCTCGCAGGAAATCTCTATAATTGTTGAAGTAAAAGAACTCATCAAATGCGAGATATTTTTCATGGATCTACATTACAATACATTTTAGAATTTCACACTTCATTTGTTTCTTTTTTCGATTTTGAATTGAAAAACTACAGAATATAATATTATCAATACAGAAAATACACAGAATTATAATACATCGAAACGGAAATTTGTTTAATATAAAATATCTTAAAATGCTTGTGGTAAAAAATTTTGATTTTGAACATCGTTTAATGATTTTTACGTGTTTACTTTAAGAAACTTTTCAAGTCAAGGCATAACCTTACACCTGGTGCACTGCTAGCATATATCTCAGAACCCTGGTCTAAATATAACGCAGGATACGCTGTTGAAACGCTGCTTGTATGCTTTGTTTAATAAACAGTTCCTTATTTTTGATTTGAGATATTAATTTAGATTACTGTAAATTAGTGAGCATTACATCTGCACGCATAAGAAAAAGAAATTTAGCTTACACTTTTAGTTAGTTGTGTAATGTTAGCGCTTTTGATTTATTTATTTTTTAATTGCCCGGGGCTGTATAATGCCCTGGGCTAAAATATAAGATAAAAAAGACTTTATTTAATTAAAAGAAAGATGAAAAATATTTAAAATAGTTCCTCTACGCTCTCGGAGGCCGCATTCGCCAATGTGCCACGAACGCATACAGCATTAAAACGCTGGAGTGCAATAGATAGGCGCTGCCATAGAAAGGCTTTTTCACGTTGGTCGCCTGTAATGGCACTGGTTCTCCAGCCTAATTCGCTAATGAAGTCAGACGCGGCAGAGTTGATGGGGCCCAATGTCTCAAAAGCAATTGACAGGAAGATGTAGCTGCTAAAGACTGCGGCATATTTAAGTGTTATTGTTATTATTGTTACTATTATTAACAGCGAAAACTTATATAGCAGTATCATAGAAGGCGACTAAAACACTAAGATTCATACCAACCTCAGAAAGGGCATTCGGTTGGTGAGCGCTTAGGCTCCAGAAATTGCTACAAAAATTTAAACAAATATAAAAGTCTCAAACAGGGGATTGACTGATAGAATGATGTAGGACAGAGAAGATTTGAGCCAGTCTATTCATATCCAGACTCTAGTTAAACTGAGATTCTATGGAAGATGATGTTGTTGTTGATGATGATGATTTAGTTTAGTTTATTAATTTTATTTAGTTTATTGATTCGAAGACGGACAAAGGATTTATGCATGAGTTTCGCTTTTTATTTATAGGATCCTAATCATAAGAAACTGTGCCTATTAAGGTGGTTTTATTTGATATTTGTTTTAAATTGCCGTGAGATTCTAGTGCTGTTACTGTACTGCGAGTCTTTAAGACTTCATGCATGTCTACATGAGTTGTTAACTGTACTATTAATGTTGTTAACTACAGCGTTGTCAATTGTTGATTTCGAGTGAGGAAACTGACGTTAACCTTAACTTTACCAGCTTTCCCAGAGAGACTTTAAGACTTTATACATGTCTACATGTCTTTTGCAGTTTTAAAACTTTATACGTCCAAATGTGTAGAACCTAGAGATAAACCGCAACATGTGCAATATATGAAGTAAGGGTTTGATACAATTTACTAGTTGAAGAAAGTACAAGTGGGCGTAAATCAGTAAAATAGTAGTCCTACAGTGATATTCCTAGTGATCTGATTCGCAGTCATGGCTGTGTGGGTATCTGAAAACTCTTTGAAGCTGTGTATTATGGGGTTCTACGGCCTCAACGCACTTCTACTGGTAAGTGAATCAATCCTATAATAGAAATTATGATATTTTTACTTGTATAATTACACACATGACATACCGCATGTGCTACATAGTTTCCTTTCTTATTTGCTTTTTTGTAGTTTTCGTTGTTTCCTCTGGACATTCCTTTCCATGGTTATTAGTAATCATGCATTTTATTAATCAATTTGGTTAATTTTTGTTAATATTAGTCACTCACTTTTCGTTTTATTCCATTATGCAAAATATGCAACGACAAAAGCTTTTTATTCTGTACTCAATTATTTTTAAAGTTTTTATAAGGTAGGGCCTATAATTTGAAAGAATTGTTATACATCAATGGGATCTTTTACAACGTAAGGTAAAATGTACACTATTATAAACTACTCATCTTTGCGTACCTGATTAACCGGTTGAATTAATTAATTGAATTAAATAGTTGATTGATTAATTAATGAAATTGATTAATTGATCGTTTGAATAATTGATTGATTAATTGATTGATTGATTAATTGATTGAATGCTCTCATTTCCATAAGGTCAAGTTACGTTAAGATTAATAAATGCAAAGGAGTAGGTAAATTTAATTAATTTTCTAGCTTAATTGATTGATTAAATATTTAAAACTATAGATGGATTTAGCAAATGATCTGCGATTGATTGATTGATCAATTATTTAATTGATTTCGCAGATCGCAGGACTGGGTATGATGGGCGGTTGTATATTTCTGTACATAGACAAGAGTGACCTCCTCACTTTTGTCTTTATGATCAACTCAGCTCGACCAGCCTGTATACTCATTCTATCAGCCGTGTCATCCACAATCCTCATTTCTCTCTTCGGATTTACAGCGGCTTCGTTGCGACAGAAAATTCTCTTCTATATTGTACGTTGCACTCATTTGTCACCCTTCGGCCGGTTAATTGATGAATTTAGTTACCGAGTTATTGGCTGATTTTATTCAAATAAGCAATCAGTCTTTTGATTTTATTCAAATAAGCAATAAGTCTTTTAATGCATCGGTTGTTAATTAATTAGTTAATCAGTCTATCGACGCATCAATTACTGGGTATTCAATAATTACAATCAAAAGTTGATCTCTCTGGAAACCATCAGGCAATAACTATTATCCACTATTATTCTAGATAGGTTTTTTAAACCTCTTTGACGGCCTAGTGTGTGTGCATTTTTGAGTGTATTTTTGAAATAAAACATAGTTCTCTCTCTCTCTCTCACTATTAACGCACAGTGTTATAGTTTAAAAAAGCTAAGGCTAAGGTTAACGTCAGTTTCTTCACTCGCAAGCGATGTCAGTGACGGGAGAGCCCAGGATTTGAACCCCGCACATACTGATCCGCGGTCGAGTGTCTTATATACCGACTTCGCCACTGGCTGCAGCAATTGTAGATGGATATACTTCAGAATAACAGATCCACAGTTGATCTTGCAAATGTCAGATTGTACTGGTTGGATGGTCGAATGAATAGCAAGCTCGCCTGGTACGCAGGACGCCTTCGGTTCAAATTTCAGCGGGGCCGCATCTTGTGCAGTATCCATTGTGTTATAGCAATAGCCGCTAACTTCATTTATCGCAATTGTGTACAGGGACTTGAACTGTCATAATCCAAGCGAACTTTCATTGACTGAATCTTTTTATCGCTGTGACATATTTAGAATTGTATATATTGCATCAATGACATGAATGAAGTTAAATATTGATAACCATGAGATTTGTTACAGTAATTATGTAGTAATTTAAAATTGCTAAATAACAAAACTTGAACTATACGAAGTTTGTCTGATATTTTGCTAAAGAGTCTCGCTATCATTTGCAATGAGCTGATACGGTGGCTTGTTGGCAAATTTGCTCGATAGCCGATCAGTAGGGGTAGGGTTTAAATCCTGTGCACTCCCTGTCACTGACCTGCTATCGAGCAGGAAACTGACGTTAAACTATGTCCAAACGACGTTAAATGACGCCAAAAGTTGGATTTATTTGTTTGGTTTTTGGTTTTTATCAGTCAAAAGCAACAAAAACTATATAGAAACTTATAGGTTATTTACTCTCTTACGGCCTTTGTATACCCAGTCTTCATCTTATGGTGCGTTGGGGTCTGTTGATGCAGACTCTGCTTGAAACGTCCCTGACTTTGCATTATGGCGATGAACCGGAAGTTAAATTAGTATAATTTGATTAATTAACAATTAATGAAATATGGGAACATTTACATAAAATTGCTGTTGACGTTTATGATCAATTAGGATAATTAGTGTTGGTAATGATTCAAGTTGCTAATGAATGGATTGTATGGATTCATTGCAGTACGCAGGGATAGTTCTGTTTGTTGGGCTGGTTCTGGGGGCTGGATTGGGCTGCGCTGTTACCGGAAGAGTGAGGGTAAGAAATTCCGCATTTCTTATTTAAAACAATTTAACATTTAAAACAATTTGAATTGAATTTATTTGAATTGTTATTATGCTGTTTATTAGACAATTTTTATACTGAAATTGATATGTTCAGCGGCTTCAACATAATAATTTGTTTACCCTGTCCAATGATTATTTAACTAATTCTCTTCTAAAATTATTTGAATACAAATCACTTTTAATAAAATTTTATATGCTGCTATTCGCCATCGACATTGGAATTATCTAAAGAATTTTAATTTTTCTACTAATCTCACGTAACAATGCTCAATGAACGATGAAATATCATAAATTAAATTAAATTTAAATTAAATTATATTATATTTAACTTACTCCAGTTTTGAAATGGAATGCGGTGACGATACCGTGGATATAGGTTTATACATTAACTTCAATGTAGAATTCAATGTATAAACATTGTAGAGATCGACCGATCGTGGTTCTTAACCAATGAGCCACATAAAAACAAAGACTCATGTATTATCTAGTTACATTATCTCATTGCATTATCTAGTGCACTTATGTTTCATTGTCTAGTATACTGATGTTGTATTGTCTAGTACACTGATATTATATTTCCTAGTACGCTGATGTTGTATGCCTAGTACACTGATGTTGTATGCCTAGTACACTGATGTTGTATGCCTAGTACACTGATGTTGTATGCCTAGTACACTGATGTTGTATGTCTAGTACACTGATGTTGTATGCCTAGTACGCTGATGTTGTATATCTAGTACACTGATTTCGTACGTTGGCGTATGCGAGACTCTATTTTACAATTCTATGGAGTCAATACAACGACAAACTCTTATAATGCCTTCGTAACAGACAGCTGGGACCGTGCTCAGAGACGGGTTTGTATATACATACTGCGTGTCAATCAATCAATTAATCAATCCATTAGTTATTACATCAACCAAGCAAACCGTTAGTTAGCAATCCATCAGTCAGTCAATCAGTCAGTCAGGTAGTCAGTCAAACATTCAGTCAATCATAGTCCGTTCATCCATGTCTGTCGGCGTAAAGTGTTGAACCAGTTATGTTCAAACGACAAGATATTGCCAAAATATTATAGTTTCGACGTAAATTAGTGTGCTGTAAGAGCGTTGAAGTTAACTGCAATATTATGCCAAATTTATCTCAATCCGCATATTTTAATTTTAAATGTACTTTTTATTGTTTTATAAATTTTATTGTCTTGGGCCGGATTGACTGGGCATATCTCTTAGAAATTATGTTGAAGAACACATAGCTTCCTACATCAATGGTGACCAGTATGTACACGTATACACAAGTAGTGCGGGTGGTTAGGTTTGGTTTACAGCATGTATACACAAGTAGTGTAATTTGTTGTGGTAGGTCAGTTGTTACATAGAGAGTTTCTCAGTCAGATTTCGCAGAGTAAGTTCGCCTTTTAGAAGCGATGAGTGACAGCTTTTAGCAAGCTGCTATAAGTAAGCAATACAGGAGCAGTGGTCTTTTAGAAGACTATTTGAAAATAATATCTGATCCAAACGAATTTGTAGGAATACACGTAAGCATAATACATATATTATGTGGATATGTAATGCAAATATGTGATTTAAATAATGTATAGATTATTTATATTTATTTTTTGTTTTTGTGGATATGTAATGTATATTTTATTTATATATATATATATATATATATATATAGAATATATATATAATATATATATATATTATATATATATATATATATATATATATATATACAATATACATGTAAATTTTACAATATTATACTAAATATTTATATTTTTATATTTTATATACCTGTATAAATGCAGAAATACAAAGCATATATAACTTGTACAATTGTGTACATGTAGGCCCTATATGTTACATAGTCATGATAAAACGTGAAGAATTTGTACAAGAATTGAAGTATTTGTAGAGCTTTTGTAAATGAATTAGAAAATATATTTTGAGTGACACTATTTTCAGAGGTACTGTTGCTCGTCTGGAGGCAACAGCTGCACTCTAGTTGTCTGTTGTTGTTGTTTTCAGTGGTACTGTTGCTCGTCTGAAGACAACAGCTGCACTCTAGTTGTCTGTGGTTGTTGTTGTTTTCAGTGGTACAGTTGTGCGGCAGAGGACAACAGCTGCACTCTAGTTCTATTGTTGTTGTTGCTTTCAGTGGTACTGTTGCTCGTCTGAAGACAACAGCTGCACTCTAGTTGTCTGTGGTTGTTGTTGTTTTCAGTGGTACTGTTGCGCGGCAGAAGACAACAGCTGGGGTCTGTATCGCTCATCCCAATGGTTCCAAACACAAATTGGAAATCCAGGTAACGCACAAGTTCTAACTTTGTCGCATATTATATTTAAATGAAATTGCTCAGAGAAATTATACTTAGTTTCAATCAGTTTAGAAATTCAAATGAAGTATATTTGTAGACGTAGTTGCTTTTAAATACATTTTGTATACATTCTACTGCCATCAATATGAAACAATTATTTAAGACTGTGTTGTGAATTTCTATTTGGTATATAAATGCATACTTTAGCATCGTTCTGTATAGGAGTAAGAAACGTATAGGTTGGATTTGTATAAAATATAGAAATAAACCGTCTGAGGAGAGTGTACATGTACATCACAGATGAGATAAACGGAATATTTTCCGATTGATTTTTTTGTTTCTTCACTACTCCAACAGCCTAACTCAAAACGTAGTCGAATCTGTCATTCTATTCTCTCTGTTGTTGACCTAGCGCAACTATCTTCAGTGGTTCATGATAATAATTGTCGTCATTAAAAGGCGACAACTGTACATGCTGATCTTTTGTGTCCTATTGTGTGTCTATAAAACTAAAGAATAGACCAGCAAGTAGCAAACATGATTAACCGGTTCATGACATGCTTGCCTGTCACTGACGTCGCTTTCGAGGGAGGAAACTGGCACTAACGTTAGCTTTACCAGCTTTTTAAAATCGATTTAAGTCATTTTGATGGTATCCATTTTAGACTAATCAGTGATATATGCTACTGACTGGAGCCAAAGTGGTACTGACCATTGGGCCAGATCAGAACTGGTTTTCTAAACATGGAGGTTGCACTGTTTAAGACCCTTTAAATTATTGCGACCAGAACAACAAATAACATCAAACAACACCAAAAATATGCAATAGACCACAACAACAAATAGCAACAGACAGCAACAACAATATGCAAAAGGCAACAACAGCAAGTAGCAACAGATTAAAATAACAAGTAGCAACAGACAACAGCAACAATTAATAACAGAACCGGAACCTTGAATCCTGTTCGCAATCACTGGGATCAATTTTAAACGGCAACTTGACTCTAGATAAACATCCATTCCAACACGTAAGCCTACATTCCAACACGTAAACCTCCATTCCAACACGTAAGCCTACATTCCAACACGTAAACCTCCATTCCAACACGTAAACCTCCATTCCACTAGTACCCTTCCTCGAACCGAACTCCCAGATTTTAGCCTGCACCGATTTTGGAACCCACACTCCTCTCATCGGATTGATTTGGTACCACAGTGCTCAATGTTGTCATAGACGACAGTAGTACTCTAATTCTGTTGTTGTTGTAGGTTTACCTTTGTGTTGCTTTCAGAATATGATCGCCCTCTGGTGCCAATATCTTGCTGCACTTATAATCAGTATGGAGAACTCATAAATACTCAGAAATGTCAGATTTGGGCGGACGGTCCCCCCAGAAAACAAACAAGTGACCAAAAATTGTACAACGAGGCTTTAAATTATAGAGTAAGTTCTTAAGCGTATACATTCGATTAGCTATCTGCAATTTAACGTGGCACAGTTTGGGAATCAATTGTCCTTTTGCCTAATGGAATGGTACGGGTTATATTGTTCTCAATATTGTCATGGATATAGAAAAGTTTAGCCAACTTGAACAACGTTATCTCGCTTAACCTCTAGTAGTTGCTGTTGATAAAGGTATGACTTATGAATTTGTGATGGTTACATCTTAAGTTAGCCATTATATCCAAAAGATATTTAACCTTTACGTTGCAGTAGAGAAGCTGACATAAAGTAGCGCGTTCAGAGCTCAAAGTATCTACAAAATTTTCGATTCGGAGAGTTAATTATACAGTTAATTATACATCCTATTAGTACAGTTTTAGCTAATTTAAAAGGTCAAAAGCTTAGTGACTCGTTAAAGTAATAAGTTGAATAAAACGTGAATTAAAATATATACTATTTACCATATTTATAATTACAATTCTTAATAGAAATTGTTATGTGTATTTATTTTTGTAATGCATATATAGTTCTTCAAATTAGAATACATATGGTAATATTTGATATTATACGATGATGATGTTATGGTTGAACCGGTAGCATGTCAGCAAGTTGTCCGATTGTTTGTCAGTAGGTACAGAGTTCAAATCCGTTACTCTTTCGCCACTGACTTGCTGTTAAGACAGGAAACTAAAATGGAACTTGACTTCCATTTAATTAATTGATTTAATTATTAAATCAATTTAATAAAAATTTGTTATCAACATTTATAATATATACATGTATATATTGTATATATATGTATAAATATATATACATGTATATATAATATACATGCATATAATACATTTATATATACACTGTATATATATATAATATATATATATATATATATATATATATATATATATATATATATATATATATATATATATGTAACATGTATCTTTGAAATATTAACGCATAACGTTTGCTGTCTAGGGGTGTTACACGTACGGCACGGAACTCCTGCAGCTCGTGTCCAACGCTCTGATTGCTATATCGGTCATCATGATACTAATTCTGGTATGGCTTTGCGATGCACAAGATATTAACATACATAATATAACGGCACACTGGGTTAGGAAGCACAGATGCTTGTTTAAAACCCATTTCCTCCTTCCTCTCCATGGTTATTAGTAATCGTTGCCTTTTGATGGCGCATCAATTGCAGCCGGAGCGGATTTAATTACTACTGATGCATTTGATTAATTTAATGTTTTTAATTAATATGCCTAATTTAGATTAATTAAATTGCACTGCGGTGTAACACCTCATCTACAACAGTTTTGAAGAGACTTCTTTGATTTAATATTTTGAGGTAACTTATTTATATCAAAAATTTTAAGTTGCACAGCATTTTAAATTTAGCATGGAATATCGTTCAGCATGCACTTTGAAGCTTTTAATGTATTTGATTCTTGATTTTTGTATATTGATAGATTAATTGGTTTACATAATTGATTGATTTTATAAAGTGCACGTGCCGTAAATTGCGACAAACCACTAAGATCCAAACCAACATCAGAAAGGCATTCGGTTGGTGGGCTCCAAGGCTCCAGAAAATTACTACTAAAGTTTATAATCCGGACCCTAGTTAAATTTGGATTGTAGGGAAGATGACGATAGTGATGTTTGATTGATTTTCAGATATGTTGCTTAGTGTTGGCATGGTTGTTGGTTACGGGTATAAAGCAGAATGACTCTAAGCAGGCCGTCATACGACAGACTGCTTACTCCGTTACTAAGAAAAATACGGCTTATAATAAGGGCGGAGCTTATATTCCATCTTATGAAAAGGACGGAACTTATAATCCGTCTTATGAACAGGGCGTAGCTTATGTAAGCTCGAACGCTTAAGGAATCTCTTTCTTAGAGATCAGTTGCCTGAGAATTCTCTTGCTTTTTGTTATCTTTGTTGTAGTTTTATATGAGAACAGAGATATGAGGCTCTTCATAAATTCGTATTTCACATTTTTCTAGTAAAAACTGCGAAAAACTCATACGAATTATTTTTCCAAATATATTTTATGAATGGGTGCCTGTTTTTATCAGTTTAAAACAGCAGAGTAACTTGTTTTTCAAACAATATATTTGTAATGCTATCTGCTCTTGGACTTCGTGAAGACTGCACCATGTCTATACATTTTTATATGAGATTTTTAATTTAGATTTGCAGTGCTTAGATGTCCGTAAACCTGAAAGTTTTGTTTTATAAATCATTCTATAAATCAATATAAATAAAAATGTTATAAAGCTAAATTGAACATTATCAGAGCCAAACTGTATTAAATTCCAACCGATCCACCTTTGCGCAACTAAAGCTTTTTCTGATATTATACGGAGAGTTTAAGCTTTAATCCGGTGTCACTAATTTCGTCAATATATACATATTATAGATACATTAGTCAATAAAGGGATTAGACATTAGAAATTTCATACATTCACTGACTTAAATAATTAATTCCCAGTGGCGATTTCGGTAAGATACTCGACCGTGGATCAATATGTGCGGGGTTCAAATCCTGGGCTCGCCCGTCGCTGACATCATTTTCGAGTGAGTAAACTGAAGTTAACATTAGCTTTATCAGCTTTTTAATTAATCGACTAATTTCTGTTTACTGAACAAACTGGCTATTTTATTTTTAGTAACGTTTTGTGAGTTATTTGCACTTCTGTGTGGGTATTATATTTGTTTTAAAATCTGTAATATTACAATGCATTTGTGCGTTTTAAATACATGTAATACAGCTTCTTAAATTGATAACCACATCTTTCTGATTTTCTCACTGCCATAGTGGAAAAAGATTTAGTAGTGTTGGTATATTCTTGTACTAAAGTGAAATTCCCAAAAATTCATAATTTTAAGTAAGTTTTATCATGAAATGAAGGCTTAACTGTAAGGTATTTTCAGGTTATGTATAAACGATAAAGTGTAGGAGAGAAAGGTGACAGCATTTACATGTAATCCCTTACAATCTTTAATCTATGCTTTGTAAATTGCTAAAACTTCTGTTTATTGAAAATGTACAAATACTTTTTTTTTTTCCTTAATTTATTCAGAGCACTTACCATGTACCACAGAATAAATGTAACTTCAATTGTAAATCTACATCATCCAAATTAGGTGTTTCTTGCAATTATTTCTACAAACCTACATGCATAGCTATAGCGTGTATGTACTTTTATATTGGAACTATACTAAATCTTGCCAGCGTAAAGTTTCGTGCATTTATAACATTTACACGTACATGTATATATCTCTGATATTAAATGCTAATAATTCATTGACATTGGCTTTTGTCAATACAACTTTGACAAACAAAGTTAACGTAGCAGTGGACTTTTAGATCAGATGTTTTCAAAGTCTACTTTTACCAAATATTCACTATCATTTGAATAATGATTAGTTTATGTGAACGTAATTATATTCGTCATAATTATATACCGGACATGGAGAAGTGTTTTAGATTTAATTAACGTTGAAACATTAATTGCTGTATTTTTTCGTAATATATTGATGGCATTGTGCACGATGATGATGATGGTGATTGTGCAGGGAATATTTGTTTGCTGTTATCTAATGTTGAAATGATTACATAATTTCTTGATTCAGTGGCGCAGCTCTTCGTTTAGTGTATGTTGAATGTTGTTCCTATGGTCAGAGTTCGAATCTAGATGCAGCCATTAAAAGGTAACATTTCGATTTTGTTCCAGATCTATGAGGCCGTTTAGACTTCTGTGATCTGGTTAGTTAGCGCAATCATTATTGATGATAGAACATCGTCAGCAGCAATGGAAACGCTGTAAAGATTATGTTGTACAGCTCAAACTGTATGCGACTATCAGCGTTGGGCAAAATAGAATCTTCAAGATACCAACGTATCTTCAAGATACAAGATACTATCTTATCTTGTATCTTCAAGATACTTTTAAAAGGTATCTGTAACTTGTACCTTCACGATACTTTTAGACAGTGTCTTTATCTTGTATCTTCAAGATACGTTTAAAAGTTATCTGTAACTTGTACCTTCACGATACTTTTAGACAGTGTCTTTATCTTGTACCTTCACGATACTTTTAGACAGTGTCTTTATCTTGTACCTTCACGATACTTTTAGACAGTGTCTTTATCTTGTACCTTCACGATACTTTTAGACAGTTTCTTTATCTTGTACCTTCATGATACTTTTAGACAGTGTCTTTATCTTGTACCTTCACGATATTAAAAAAATGTCTTGCTTATCTTGCTCAACACTGGTGAATATTTCAATAGAGACATTTAAAATACCTGTAAATCGACATGTCGGTAAGTTATAATCCGTCCGCGGATCAGTATGTATGGGGTTCAAATCCTGGGCTCGCCCGTCACTGACATCGCTTTCGAGTGAGGAAACTGACTAGAGAGAGGTAGAACACAATTGACGTGGGATGCAATAATTAAGAAGGACATGAAAAATAGAGGATTGACTGATGATATTTTGTGGGAGTGAGTGGACTATAGAAAGTTTATTCGAATCCCGACTCTGGTTAAACTGGGATTTAAAGGATGATGATGATGATGACTTGATTTTTTCGTTAAAAAGTTTCTAAGTATATGCAGTTAAGTATCTGCAGTTTAAATTTGCTGTTTTCTAACTCAGTTTAAATGTAAAATTCCTAACTCTCTACCGTGCTATAATTCTCCGCTGTAAATATTCGATGCGTATTTTTAAATATTGGGTATGTGAGCCTGCAAAATTACTCCAAATATCCATCAATTACAATAATAAGACCAATAAATCAAAATGTTAAACTTCAGCGCTATGCTAGCGCCATACTTATCATTCATTAAATCTGAACTTTCTCATTACGTCAACAACGACAGCAATTATAATAACTCGCGCGGCATGGGTTAGGAAGAATAAACCAGGGGAACAATTTGCTTGAAGTCCATCTCTTTTTTCTTTTTCCAGTATTTGTTATTCCATGCTGTATGGAAAAGAGAAGTTAGAGATACGCCGAGAACTGTTTACAATCGTAAGAGGCGTGTGAGGACGATACAGAATATAAATGTGATGTCTCGCTGTTACGTGATAGAGAGAGAGAGAGAGAGAGGATCTAAAGTGAGAGTGATAAGTGATGCAATTAGTCTTGCCAGTGTAATGCTGTATGATATACAGAGAGAGAGAGAATGAGTGAGTGAGTGAGTTAGCGAGTGAGTGAATGAGTGAGTGATTGAGAGAAGGAGAACGAGAGAGCTAGAAAGAGAGCGAGGTATAAGCTTTAAAGTAAGTGTTAACGTCTGCACTCTCTCTAACGTATATCAGCGATGAGGTATCCAGGATTTGAACGTGTTACATAGTAATCCGTCATTGGAAGTCGTTTGCTGTCTAACCAATCAGGTTCAATACTTATAAAATACCTTAAATTAAAATTTTGTAGCCAATAATATAGAAATTAGTTTGATGGGGAAATGGGAATATATTTTACATTTTTTATCATAATTGGATAATTAATTAATTAAGTCCTCTAATCCGTCTCCTTCCAAGTTATATTAATCAAACCAGTAATTCGTTTGCCTTAAGATGCGACAAAATAAGGACCGAGGAAGGCAATAGAAACTCTCTCTGAAGATCTATACCTTTTCTGAGCTAAAGACTGAAAATATGTTGCAAGTGCTCCATTGTGAAACCAATAGTTCTCTAAATAAATGGTACGTACTGTGTATCTAACTACTCTCACAAAATCTTTCTAAGCAGACCTCGGGTATTAAAATTATCTTGGCTCTGACATTGCAGAATAATAGTCACTGTTGTAGGAGAGAAGCTTGTTCAACCTATTGGAACCTACATGTATACTTTAATGTAATGCACTCAATGCTCTTCAAACATAACATTATCTCGAGTGACGGAAAACAACTTTGCAGATGAAGCAGACAGGGAACATTTTACCCCGTTGTACGGGAGATTGCTCGGCCTCAGCGACAACAAAAACAACAACGATACGATTAGAGTGCTACTATTGTTCATGACAACATCGAGCACTGTGGAACCAAATTAAAACCGATTAGCAAAGTGAAGGGTTCATAAACGGTGCGAGCCACCGGGTAATCAGTCCAAGGAACGACTTTGTTTTCTCATTTTAATTCCTTCTTACTATTAGCAGCGAAAATTAAGAGATAACCAAATTTGCTTACTTGGGTTTATTTTAAACTCCTAGAAGACCACTCGTGAGAATAATTCTTGCAAATCAACTGAAATTTAGGCAGTTGCATGAGAACGTACATGTACATATAGTGAGAAGGAGTCCACACCTATAGAATGTTGGTCATGAAGACTTAATGAAATTTTTGTTAAGATTCGTCATCGAGTAAAAGATTTCAAATTGATTGCAAGCATCTAAAGGCACATAGCAACGAGAATTGATTTCTTCTCATGATCGTGGTCATTTGAAGGAATTAAGTAAGCCAAAGAGGAGGAATAGACATCGAGTCGTTCTGTAGACGGCTGAGAGATAATAACATGGATATTGGGCGACAAATAGATAAAAATTTCAATGTTGATTCAGATAAAGAAAGAAAGAGAGAGAGAGAGAGAGAGAGAGAGAGAGAAAGAGAGAGAGAGTGGAGAGATGGGGTAATGATATGATATACGTCGTTCTTTCCACGTTGAAAGCCAAACGATCAAATAATTCAGATCACATTGACTAAGCTCGAATTGTCGAGGAGTTGAAGGTCTGCCTTCTGACCCCTGCATTTAGAAATTCCCGAGTACTTTTTTCATCGTGGAAAATGGTTATGAGTTTAAAAATGAGAGAATTAGAAATGAGAGAAATTTCATAATTCCTTAAGGGCGACTTTGTCCCCCCCCCCTACCCACACCTTCCTCTCACACCCCTTCCCGCCCACTTGCTGCTTTCTGATACGAAACTAAATGACTCTAAACAACAACGAATAAACCTCAACTAAACTATTGCGTAACATTATCTCTCTATGTTGCATAAACTTGAAGTAGCAATGAGCAGAAAGTTCATTTAAAATTCGCGGATTAAAGTCGTAAAAAGTAAAAAAAAGTAAACACGCATTATAATGAATAATCAACTATGTTGATATCTATCACTTTTAAAACCATATGTTTAATCCTTTAGGCAATTTAGACCATTTTCCGTATAACCAGTCCAGTGATTGTCCGAGATTTTACTCTCAGATCAGCGCGACCGGGATTCGAACCCACGAGGATTCAAATCACCTTGGATTTGTCATTTAAAACTTCATGTCGTATATGAAAAGCCAGAAACCTAAACTGTGAATTCAACTGGACGAGCGGATTTTCTTTTGAACCTTTGACTTTAAATGCTTTAAGTAATTTTATGAGCTATGAACTAGTCAATAAACTGTTTCCATTAGATTTTTGACACTTGAAGCAACCGAGAACCTCGAATCTTCGACGAATTACACAAGCCACGTAGTGTAGCCTATATCGTCGTTCTCCCAGCCAACCTCTAAATCACCATACAGCAATTTTAAAAATAATTCTTAATTAAGTAAAGCTAGTAATTGGTCAGATTTAACAACTATAGTTGATATATTTGATATAGTTGATATAGTTGATATATTTGAATATATTTGTCTATAAAAATCCTTTTTCAGCCTTCCGGTCGTCCTGTTATTATTTAAAATACATTCACTAATTTTTAGACATAGACTGTAGGCTATCATGTCTCTCGATGTTCCGTTTTCAAAAATGACCAATTCAAGTAGTTAACATAGTCCGGCTAAGAGTAGGCCTATCTAAGTTTCATCGCTCAATTTAAAATTATAGAAGACAACGCATAATCATTCAGTTTGATTCGATATTGAAGGCTCTGTCTTATTAGCCAAATGTTGTGCACAAGAATGAATTCTGGAAAGAGGCTTACAAAAGTATGTTCCGCTACCCTCTTCGTATCTAGTACAGTTTATATAAATACATCAATCTTTTCTTGATATTTTGTTAATATTTTCCTATTTAGTAAACCCTCAGTATCATCTATATCAATCCTCAGTGTCTGCATGTTTATAACAATTAATTTAATTTCTGTTAAATAAAAGCAGCGTACTTTCAACGAATTATATTAATTCTAATTCAGATTAGTCCCTCTCCATCGCCTTTGAAGAGGAACTCAAGGATTCCATCCGGATTAAAGTTTAGTTGCCCGAAGTCTCCGTCGTTGACGAGTCAGTCCTAAAATTCGTAGCTAACACACTCTGCGGGAAGTTTACGGAACACGGTCTTGACGCTAAACCAATGCGCCACTGACTCAGCCGTAGGTGTACATACATGTACAATTGTACATGTAGAAGCAGAGAACATAAGAATTTGTTTTAATTTGTCCTTAACCCAATCATTGGCTTAAGTACCACTCCAACATTATACATCGCCGCAAATTTGTGGACTAGAAATATTGTTGAGGTTGTTGAAAACCATTTTAACTTTAAAACGATTAAAACTCTTCCTATTTCCTACCAATGCGTAGATAATGTGATTGCCGACTTGGCCTCCTCACATCTCTCTTTATCAGCGGGTAGACAGCCAAATACGGAGACATTTCGTTCATTGTTTCAACTGAAAATGGTTCTGATAGACCATCAGAGAAATCTCTTCCTATTCTCAAATAATGAGCCGATCTCGCTCTTTTCTCTTGTTCTTCTAAATCATCGCTCGCTCCTCTTCCTATCCGAAGATAATGAGACGACCTCGATCTTTTCTCCTTTTCGTCTTCAAGTAAATCATCATCTACTGATGCGCTCCTTCCAATTCGCATGTAATGAGATGGTTTGGCTCTTTTATTGAATTCTTCTCCAACGGCGAAACCATCCAGATCGTCGCTGGCTCGACCTATCCTCATATAGTGGGATGGTTTTGCTCTTTTGATGAGATCTTCAGCAAGACCTTCCTGTTCATCACCACCTCTTCCTATCCTCAGATAATGCGACGACTTGGCTCTCTTATCTTCGTTGAACTCTTCTTCACTGACCGCTTCCTCATCCTCAGAACTTCTTCCTATCCTCAGGTAGTGGGCAGGTCTTGTTCTCTTCGATCCATCCCTCAACCCTGCTCGACCTATCCGCATGTAGTGGGGTCTTCTTTGATAGGGTCCTACGAACTGATTCACCTCGGAGCGAGCTTCTCTCGTAAACCCACTTCCTGACTCTGAAGATTTCGATGTCGCTGGATCGAGGTCCGTTTTGTCTTCAGGGACTTCATCGTCGCGGAACTTCTCCAGTGTTTCTAAGCAGGACTGAAGACATTTTCCCTTCTCTTCGTCGGTGGTTTGATTGATGGAGCAGAGGTTTTTGCATCCAGTGGCGGGTAGCGACAGGGTGTGACACGGAGAGATGAGAGAAGAGAGAAAGAGCAGGAGCAGAGATAGTTCAGTCCTGGAGCCGCGTATCTCGATCATCATTTCTCCTGGTATAAAATAAATATGCAACCATTATGGATAAATAATAAATTAATTAAAACGCATAACATCTTTAATTTGGCTCTGATTTTGCAGAGACTGCTAAGTCAGCTTCGTTTTTTTGCTTTTT
This sequence comes from Enchytraeus crypticus, assembly GCA_905160935.1. NCBI lineage: Eukaryota > Metazoa > Annelida > Clitellata > Enchytraeida > Enchytraeidae > Enchytraeus > Enchytraeus crypticus. Next base: position 1,455,060 of record CAJHZI010000253.1, on the reverse strand, counting down.
TATCAAAAGTCTTGAAGTAAGTCACACATTGCAGTGAATGTATCATACAAAATAATATCAATCACTTTTAGTACCACATGTTTTACAGCTTAGTTTTGCAGCTTAGAGAATTTAGTCTATTTTCCATTTACCGGTTCTCTGAACATCCGAGATTTTGTTGTTGATCATCTCGGTATACCGGTATTCGTACTCAGGGCAATTTACTTCAGAGTCATTCTAAATTTCGCTTAGTTACCTGACGTACTACACACTGAGCTATTGTGACATTCGAAGATACAAAGAGGTGTGGCTAATGCTCTAAGCCCAGCCGCTCTACCTGAGATCATATTGCATATGATATTGCTCATAGTGTTACTTATCATCCGAATTGGCTGGACCCGATAGCAATGTCGGAAAGATATTCGATCACGGATCAGTATGTGCGGGGTTCAAATCCTTGGCTCGCCCGTCATTGACATCGCTTTCGAGTGAAGAAACTGACGTTAACATTAGCTTCTTAGTTTTTATCATATTGCTTATCATATTACTTGTCATATTGTCTATAATACAGATTATTATATTGCTTATCATATTGCTTATGATATTGCTTATCATATTGCTTATCATATTGCTTATGATATAGCTGAGAGAGAGAGAGAGAAAGATAGAGGGAATATATTTAATAGATCAAAACGCAGCATACATCATATTTAATGAGAATGAGCTCACGGAAATAGTCAAATTGAATTGAAACAATATAAAATAAAAGAGAGTTATGAAACAAGATAAAAATTCAATAACCAAACAAATTAATTAGAGACAAAAGCATTAGGCCATCAATGAGAACGAGAAGCGTTCTATCTAGTTGAACTTCCATTTATCCAGAGTTATCAGGCGAACAGAATCGTAAAAAGAAAGTAAATTTTGACATAAACTTTTACTATTATAATTAGTATTAAATTGATTGGATGAACAGCACATAATGGAGTTAAAGGAATATCCTTACCAAATATTTATTAAATGGCTTATCATATTGTTAACCATATTCCTTATCATATTGCTTGATATATTGTCTCTTTTATTGATTATAACATTGCTTATCATGATGCTTATCATATTGATTATAATATTGCTTATCATATTGCTTGATATATTGTTTCTCGTATTGATTATCATATTGCCTATCATATTGCTTATCATATTGCCTGTAATTCGCTTCTCGGCCGCAATGTAGCAGAAATTTGATTATACTAACACGTTGAACCACCGGCTCACCGATCTTCATTAGCCGTGGTGTAATTGTCTAAATATTTTATGTTGTATATTATCCCGGTACTCGCAGAATAAGTAGGCGAAGAAAAGTTGATGATTTAGGAAGTGGTGTTTCGTTCAATAGATCAAACTTCTGAATCAATAAATAAATCAGATAAATTGATCGCTATTGCTTTATCAGCGCGTCAACGTTGTTTACTAAAACTTATGTGAGGTAATTAAGAGCAATTGAAACATAATTCTAAAGTAATTGTAGAAAATATTTCATGTATCATGAACGAAAGCAAAGGTGATAGAACAAGGAAACAGCAACAAGGAATGCAACCAATGTTGTAGTCTAGAGTAAAGTAATCATGTACTATAGTGAAATGATCAACTATATCGATATCTATCACTTTTAATACAACATGTTTAAACCGTTAGGCAATTTAGACCATTTTCCGTATAACCAGTCCAGTGAATGTCCGAGATGTTACTCTCAGGTGAGCGCGGCTGGGATTCGAACCCTTGAGGGTTCAATTCACCTCAGGATCTGTCATTTAAAACTTCATGACGTCGCCCCTACGCTATTTAGACATTCATGGAGGTTAGAAACTAACGCTTAGGTCTGGGAGTTGAATGTGTCTTGGATTCAAATCTGTGGTCAGCCAAGCACCATGACGATGACGACCGTTAATGAGCTGACAATTTGATTTTATTGTAAAGTCTCATAACGTAATACTTCTGAGCAGTCATTAATGACTAAGCAGACTCATCTAGGATTTGACGAACTACAATAAAGCGGAGCAAATGTTATGTGATTAAATTAGCGATTAACCAAAATGAAGACAATATGAAACCTAAGAATATGATAACTTGAAAGATTTAATATAGACTATCAGAGGTAGTACCGGTTTCTTCTAAAGATATTAAAGCGATAAAGCAATGAAATTTAATAAGTTCATTCCAATAACTAAAATATACTCTTTAAGGATCGAATTAGTAAAGAACTATACATGATATTAACTGGACGTTTAAAGTTCCCTGGACAAGGACTTTATTGAGAAAATCAGTTGGTCTTTAATAAAAGTATTGGAAAACAAAAGAATTCATGAATTAGAAAATTCCCTTATGATTTCACTGCTCTGGGCGTTGGTGATTTAGTCCTATGCGAATTACAAGTTCCCGCGGTCTGTTTACGCAACATGTGAGCCTCGTCTTAGAAACTATGTATTTGAAGGCATTCATCTCAGGAAGAGACTAAACTGCAAAATCCTTTAATTTACTTATATTTCTAGCTCGCAAGAAATTGCAAAGTTTCTCATAATAGCAAACAACTGATTGTTCGCGATTTCCTTAAATCGAAATAGGTATAGATCTAGATTAATTATATGTCTAAGTTGGCGTTTGCAAAAAGACGACAAATTTTCTTTGAATAAAATGAAGATAAAATAACTTTGATTTTAAAGACAAATTTCGATTAAATATTGACGCCTTTTCAGTAGAGTCTTCAATGTTAACCTTGAAAGACAACGAGTTAGACTCTTTATATTTCAATGCAGTTTAATTCTTCGAATTTACGATCTTAAATTTTAACGTCTTGTTATCAATTGGGAATTGCAATACACATGTCTCTATATCCATATATCTCTAATGAGTAAAAACATTTAGCCCTCTAATTCCTACATACAGACACATATCCACATAAATCGTGGGCTTAATCTACCCATTTGACTCTCCGTTGCACATATATGTATAGCACTACTATCTCATTTTGCTTGGAGTGGCGAATTATAAGAATTTATATAGATTAAACCATCATTTTGATCTAACTTCGTTTTAGTCGAGTTCCAGATGTATATATAAAAGTGACAAGTTCACATGAAATGTTTCCCATATTTTTCATTGTAGGACAGTAGGAGCCCCTTAAATCTGATCACGGGGTTGTACCAGTTGTCACCGAGAAGGCAGCAAATCCTACGCTAACATAGCAGGCTATCAAATACGTTTGCCGAATTATTCTGGAGCACGCTTGTGGAGAACTATAGACGGAAAGGGAAAATTCAAGCCTTGATCACGTTTGACTTGCACTTAATAGAAATAGAAATTCAGAAGAGTCCGGAATCTTTGCTGTCTATTGTAAGCTCGCAGTCCTTTAGCTGGAAAAGACTATAATAGAATCCTGAGAGAGTTGTAGCAAATAACCAATGAGTTGGTCTTCTTGACCGTTCGGTATTTTGATATTCAAGGTATCCTGTCAATGATAATTGGAAAATCGATCTAGAGAGGGAATCCGGAAACTAAATTTATTTTGACATATTCAAAGAATTGAAATTAAAACACTTAATTTCACTTAAGTTTCCTCTTGAGACAGTTTCCTGTAATAGGTTGTCTGATTGCGGATCAGTAGGAGCAGGGTTCAAACCTAATGTTCGCCCGGTCACTGACATGCTTTTGAAACAGGAAACCGACGTTAAATTTGGCTTTAATAATTCTCGAATTAGCTTTTCTACTTGCCATAAACTGAACTCTAGCTGTATAAAATATAAATCACAAAAAGCAACAGTTTAGAGTGCTACAATCGTCAATGACAACATCTAGCAATATTGAAGCAAATTCAAGCCAGTGAGCAAAAACCAAAACGGTTCAAAATCGGTGAAAACCAAAATCCAACAAGTCCAAAGACTAGTAAATAAATATTTAGTCTGTATTCGTGAGTTGTTTCACAAAATTATGATGAGCTATTAGATTTGATTAGTTTAATAATAACTGATCTTGTTGATAATTACGGGTTGATGAATAATCCGTTTACGGAAATTTTAGTAGCCGAAATTAAAACGGAACACCCTCCTCTTTTTTAGGGGAGGGATTTAGCGCAGTTGGTTAAGCTGCGCGTCAATGAAGGAATGTAAGCTAAGTTTGGCTCGGTTAGTACAAGGATGGGTGACCACTTGGAATACTGAGTATTGACAGATTTAAATGGAAAAAACCCCGATTATTTTGGATGGTTACTTTTAATTCCACGCAGATTGCCAACGCTGTGCCATCAGAGACAACGATTACTAATAACCATTGAGAACAACAGAAACAACAATTAACTAAGAAATAGCCTTTGTAAACACGTGTGGTTTTCATGTAGTAACCATATGGCCATATGACCATATGACAATAGCTAATTAAATATTTTAGATACATCTAAAAGTTCTAAAGATTAGGAACAGCTTAATGCGAAACTTGCTTACAGAGTGTTAATACTCCTTAGAAGTCCATATTGAAGAGATTAGTGTAATTAATTTGTTGTTGTTTTGTTTTCACGACATTTCGCCCGAGCAAAATAAGACAGGATGATGAGTTTTGACAGAGGTGAATTCTGTTTACAGACTTATTGAATTAATTTGTTGACTACCAAAACGATCACAGAAATAATACGGAAATTAATTGCTGTAATTTTACATGCTAGTCAAAATTAACTAAATTTAATAGATTAATTATTTCTATATACTGTTATATACAATAATTTAGTTTTTTGTAATTATAATGATAATTCATTATATTTGCTACATATTTGCTACGAATATAGTTTCTTAAATAAAATTTCATAGACAAATGATTGTTGTTTTCTTTCGCGAATCAATATGTGCGGGGTTCAAATCTTGGGCTCGCCCGTCACTGACATTTCTTTCGAGTGAGGAAACTGACGTTAACGTTAGCTTTTACCAATTTTTTTACGTGCTATTTATCGTTTATTGCGATTTAAATTACGCCTACTTTAAATCGTTATACCAGATCTTACTAATACTTAGCAGCTCTACACTCACTCGTGTGGCTCAGTTAAATTTATTAGAAAATCAGCGATTAGAGATAAATACTTAACGAGGTCTTCATTAAGTCCTTAACTCCGTCTTTAATATAATTGAATAGCAAATAGCATTTAGAAAATCACGATATGCATTTATGGAAATTTAATGCTTCCATATAATAAAAATGGTGCATATGAGGATGATGATGATGAAGAAGAAGAAGATGATGACGATTTTAGTAGTAGTGTTGAATAAATAGTACAACAATCGCTACTACTACTTTTAATATTACTGATGATGATAATTATTATCCTGGTGTTAATAATGATAGTAATAAGAATAGTAGGCCTGTTAATAATTTTAATAATAATAATAATAATAGTAATAATAATAACAATTATAACAATATAGTAGCAGATCACTAATTAATAAGCTTGTAGTACTGAGGAAGACACTGAAAAATCGCTCCATACATAATTTATCTTTAATTATAGAAACTGCAATCTTAATATAAAACGCTGTATCCTTAATACCGGAGCATCTTACTAATCAAATGAATAAATAAATGAATCAATTTATTGTAAATCAATATTATAATTAATAATTTCTGATTTTATATAATAATTTCTAATAATTAATACTACATGTATATTTATAGTCAACAAAAGAACATTAAATAATTGATTGATCCTTGAAAGCTTTAGCTTTATCATGTACGAAACATTAACATGAAATAGCTTTAGTCTTTCATAGTGCAAATCATAAGAGAGGAGAGAGAGATGTATATGTTCTGGATAATTATGATAAATTGATTCTAGGCTTGCCAGAATCAATAGTGCGCATTTAGTCTATTTACCCATCGAGAGAATGTTTTGTCTTAATCTAATGTACATGCATGTTGTATAAATTTCATTATTTAGTTGTTTATTTCGAATCATTTGGCATCCACAAATTCCAAGAATAAATTGTGTTAACAAAGTTGCAATAAATTTGAAAGTAAAACGCTAAATACTGTTTTTAAATTTGAAATTAAAAACACTTTTTCATATATGCTTTCAAAAAAAGTCATATTAAGCTGTGTAGGCTTATATTATCGAGGAAATTAAACGCAGATATATGTACGCAAGTGCATGAAATTTATTCAAAATGTTTATCATTTAGAACTTTACATAATACATAGTTTCAATCATGTTATTAGCAAATTAGCAAGATTTTTCTGGTATAGAAATCTTCGTAGTCCAGCAACAACAGATATTTTGAAAACTTGATTTTCATGTATGATTAAAGTCATCTTTACTAAGTTGACTGCACATTGAGATTATAATTATGCAATATAAATAATTAAACTGTCACTTAATCATTGTTATGTTTTTATAGTGTTTGTCTGTAAGCCTGAACCGATTTTTTCAGTTGCTCTTTTTTATTACAGTAACCTACATTAAAAGCGTAGTAATACCATTAAAATTTACTTTAATTCTATTTGTGCGTTCAGAGGAATTATGGATAGGTTGGCTCAGTCGAGATTGAGATGATATGGGTATACTATGAGAAAGGCAGATGAGGATGTAGTAAAGAGAGTTTGGAGGGATGAGATGGAGGATAAATTAGAGAGAGGTAGACCACAACTGACGTGGGATGCGGTGATTAAGAAAGATGTTAAAATAGGGAATTGACGGATAATGCTGGATGGGACAGAGAGGAATGAAGAAAGCCTATTCACACCCTGATCATAGCTAAACTGGGATTCAAGGAAGATGATGATGATTTGTAATTTCAACTTCTCTATTTGTTCGTTTAGTAATTTGAACTCAGGCTGAATTACACTAATCAATATATAATAAGTAAAAATTAATTAATTGAAAACGCATTCATAAATTATAAGATATTTACCTGTCTTCCCTCGTATCTATGTCCTAGTTGAGCTCTCAGCTGTTAATTCTCTTCTATTTCTGCAGATCCGTCAAAAAGCAACTTTATGAATCGCAGAACTCTCGAAAACACTCTGTAGTAATTATGCTCTACCTATTGTTGCAGTTCCAGTAGTAATCGTGATCTACCAAATGTTGGAGTTCTGAAGAGTGTGAAATGTTAAAGCTAGTAGGGCGCGAGCATCGGCTCGTTGTGTGGCTCGCGAGTCCTCGGCGCCTCGTGGAGTATTGGAGGCTGAAGAGAGACTGGAGCGTCTCTTAAGTATTCGAGAATTGGACGTCTTGTGGGCGGATAGGGACATGGGATCATGAAGTGATGAAGGGAGAGAGAGAGAGAGAGAGAGGAAGAGAGGGAGTGACAAGGGCAGAGACAGAGATAGAGATTAATGAAATGAAGAACTAATATATGAAGTGAAAGAAAAAGAGAGAGAGATAGGGAGAGAGAAAGAGAGAGATCGGAAAAGTCAGAATGAGAGTGCGAATCCGAAAAAGAGAGAAAGACGCTTGAAAAAACAGAAAGATCTATTTTTACAAGAAAAACTTTTGCGTGTAAAGTTTGATGCACACAACTCTTGGTTCCTCAATCCGTCTATAAATAGGAATAAAATATTTCATTACACAAACACATATATACAAATTTTAAAAATATACAAAAATGCATGTATCAGTCTCAAAATGACGCAAAATATAACTTCTCATGCCATGTTCGCTGGCACTTGGCAGTAACTACATGTAGATTATATATTATTATCAAACTGACTCTAAATACCAAATCTATTACACTAAAATGAATGTTGCGGTTAATGACGGTTAGATTATGATTAGCTACAGTACTGTCCAATAATATATTATACGAGGTTATTGAACTTATGTTTTTAGGCGAAACACATTTTTCACTCTATTTAAATTCACAGAATACAAAACGAGATTTTCTGATCTAGGAAAACAACTGAGTGTTCAATAAATTGGCTAAATATTGGCGTCGTGAGAGTCGAATTATTCAAATCGTCTTCTGCTATTCCCAGTATCTCAGGCATAAAGGGCATTGTGTAGGACTGTAGGTATATAGACCTCTTATATGACGAAATGAGGTGCATGTGCCTATTGGTTGAATGTTGTCGTTTGCTTACTTCATGCAAGCAATTATTAAGTGACCATAGTTTGTATTACATATAATTATACTATAGTAAAGGTGAAGGAGACAACGGGAAACCGTCTAGAGGCCATTACATGTATACGATTAGGCCCAACCTATTATATTAAGTATATATATATATATATATATATATATATATATATATATATATATATATATATTTATATATATATATAGATATATATATATATATATATATATATTTATATATATATATATATATATATATATATGAAGCGCCGCTCTATGCTAAATGTCACAGCAGCGCTGAACAGACAGTGTAGGTCAAGTAGCCTGGTGGTATAATGCCGCAATCTGTGTAACGACTAGAACTCTGCAAGTCTGGAATATGAGCGATCAATTGGTCTGAAACACATAAATCATCACCACGTGGCTAAAAGTCTCTTCGATGTCATATCTGCGTCTGTGGCCTCTTGCGAACAAGTACAGTTGTCGGTAGGTTCAATTCTCAATTTTTCCGCAATTTCGGACTCAAGCAAAAAAATAATGGTAGACATATTTAACCGAAATAGGCCTATAAAGTTTTAAGATCAGCTCATTTGAAAAGTGATAGTGAAAAGAAATGATGCGAATATTAAATGGTATAGAACAACCGATCATAAGAGATCTATCAGCAAGTATAAGTTCTGCTGATTGCTGTCTTTCATTCTCTCCTGCAAGTTCTTGAACTGGCATGAAGTCGATTTTAACAATATATATACAACAAACAGAGTGATCGATCGATAGCGGTTTGCTGGTATTCAAAATATTTTGTTTCCAAAGTAGTTTTCCATGGTCGTTATACTTTCATTAGGCGACTCTAACATGAAAAACTAGAAGAATCTAAAATGATCCAAAATAGCAATAGTCTAATAGTGTAGATTCATTCTTATAGTTAATCTCATAGGAAGCTTTTTATTCCAAATGAGAAAATCTACGTAGGCCTACGTAATTTATACTAAAATCAATTAACTTAAGCTATATCGGTGACTGAATTAGGCCCTAAGCTTTTAATTTAATGAGATATTGAGTAAAGTAAAATAGGCACACATTATAGTGAAATGATCAACTATGTTGATATGTAGAGGTGGTAAAGCTAAGGTTAACGTCAGTTTCCTCACTCGAAAGCGATTTCAGTGACGGGCGAGCCCAGGATTTGAACCTCGCACCTACTGATCCGTGGTCGAGTATCTTACCGACATCGTCACTGGCTCCAGCCACATCTACCACTTTTAATGCAACATGTTTAAACCGTTAGGAAATTAATAAAATTAATAATTTAATTTAATTAATTATTTGAAATTTAGTGATCTGCAATGCTACCAAAAAATTTCGCCTTAAACATCTGGCCTACCCTAACGAAACAGATCTCAGCCAAAGTTCAGTATCAACAGCACAAGTGTATACAGTGGATCTATTTTGAAAAAGGTAAATGTACGAAAATCTTGCTCAAACAAATCAGTTGTACTGGATTGCGTTTAATCTACTTAGGTTACCGTGGAAGTGCACCAAACGTCTGCTTGGTATTCCTGCCAGCGAATGTACGGCAAATATTGTAAAAGATCTTGCGATATTTGAACAAAACCGAAATTAGATGGAGCCTAGTTATGTATATATGTAAGAAATTGTTCAAACTACGTAGTTCCCTTATAGAAGCCAGTCGAAACTGATCTTCGAGACACGTGTCTAGAAAATGTAATTGTTCTGCCTACGCAACTTCGTTCTAAAATTAGCATATATATACTTCCAGAAGAATTTTTATATTAGGTCTATTAAAAATTGTAAAGAAGTATAGCAGCCACAATATGCTGACACTGCATGTGTAGCTCTAATTTTAAGTTGTTCATAACTTTCATTAATAGGCCTAGACCTACTAGTGCGATGTGTAACTCTGAAGAAGACATTGATCGAGATACTAAGGAATGACCTGATAAAGAGGACTTGAGTGGATAAGTGGAGTAATAACAACAACAACAACAAAATTAGAGTGCTACTGTCGTCCATGACCACATTGAGCACTACGGTACCAAATTCAATCCGATGAGCAGAGTGTGGGGTCCAAAAATGGTGCAAGCCAAATTCCGGGAATTCCGGGAGTAGTATATAGGCTCTAGAATATAATGGAATAAAAGTGTGTAGCGTAAAATTAATAGAGAAATTTAAGATGTCTGTAGTTAATTAAAACTATTTAACATGCTCGCAATATGCAGCGAAGGGCTTGTATTAAAAAACTGCTTATCTTTTACAATTTTGCTTGATTTGAAAATGTCTATAACATAATATAAAGGGTTGGATTTGTCATATTAGGAGTGGGAAGGGGGGGTCAGAAGAATAATATTTAGCTTATTGAGCACGGGGGAGGGGTCACTCAGGAAAAAAAACCACGGTCATCAGTGATTTAATAATTATTTAATCATTACTGATTTAATAATTATGGGTGATTTCAACATCCACCTAGACTCTAATGACTACTATTCTTCTTACTTTTTATCAACACTAGATGACTTTGATCTCAAACAACATATATCTTCCCCTACTCACTCCTCTGGTCATATTCTTGATCTTCTTATCACTCGAAACAGCATGTCATTTCTTGATCATGGAATCTCTGATCCTTCACTATCAGATCACAGTGCGATTTTCTGTAAATTGCCTGTGACTGTTAATGTACACCCTTCCAGAACACTTAAAACTTATAGAAAACTCTCATCTATTAACATTGATGCCTTCTCTGCTGATATTGTGTCCTCATCTTTGTATTTCAATCCATTTTCAACTGTTTCCGAATATTCAGCTCAATTTAGCTCCGTACTTTCTTCCATATTAGACAAACCTGCCCCTCTCAAGACCATTAATTGCCGCTCAAACCCTAGCAAACCATTCATTTCTGAACAAATCCTTAAACAAAAATCTGAACGTTCTAAACTCGAAACTAAGTCCAGGATGGATCTGAAAAATCCACCTGAACTAAGAAATCCAGACATTAAGTCCAAGTACCTCAAGCAAAGAAAATTATTAAATAAAATGATTAGTTCTGCTAAAAGCTTGTATTATCAAAATCTAATCTCGCAGAATCAAAATTGTCCCAAGAAATTATGGGGAGCACTTGACTCTCTGCTTGATCGCACCATTCCCAAGTCACTCCCCTCTTCCACCTCACCATCTTCTCTTGCTACCTCTTTCTCAACTTTTTCGATGACAAAATAGCCAAACTCTGTAGCTCTATACCCTCCAACTCCATTGACACCGACAACTCCATTTCTGTAAATATGCCTGAACCACCACTACTTTCTAGTTTTGAACCAGCTAAACCTGAAGAAATAAGCAATTTTATACTTCGCTCTACCGACTCATCTTGCTGCCTTGATGTTATTCCTACACGCTTACTGAAATCCTGTATTGATGTTTTAGTTGCTCCTATTACTTACTTAATCAACCTCTCACTCTCAGAAGGTATCTTCCCGTCCTCCTTCAAACAAGCAGTTGTATCTCCTTTGCTAAAAAAGCCTTCTCTACCAAAAGATGATCTTTCCGGTTACCGTCCTATTTCCAATCTTAACTTCATCTCTAAACTTCTTGACAAGGTAATTTATACCCGTTTATGCACTCATCTTGATTCTTTCCCTTCTCTCTCTCAGTATCAATCTGCCTATAGAAAACTCCATTCTACTGAAACCGCTCTTCTTCGTATACATAATGAACTTAGCTTGGCCATAAGTAGTAAACAGGTTTCTGCCTTGGTTCTTCTAGATCTCTCTGCTGCCTTTGATACAATTGACCATGACATCCTAATAAATAGGCTTAAATCTTGTTTTGGCATATCTGATTCTGCTTTTTCCCTTCTCACATCATATCTCTCATGTCGCACACAATCTGTTGTTATTTGTCAAAATCGCTCTTCTGAACTACCCCTCCTACGCGGTGTTCCTCAAGGTTCAGTGTTAGGTCCATTGCTCTTCTCTTTGCATATCACTCCTCTTAGCTACCTGCTTGCTCAGTCCTCCATAAATTTTCATTTCTATGCAGACGACACACAACTGTATATTTCCTTTTCTAATCATGATTCTGATCAAAAACTGGCTCATCTCTCATCCATTCTAGACAAGGTTTCTTCCTGGTTTTGTGCTAACCGTCTTGCTGTTAATCCTTCCAAAACTGAATACCTTTTAATTGGCACTCCTTTGCAAGGAAGTAAAATTACCTATAGCTCTGTTAATTTTCAGAATCTTGCTCTTTCGCCTTCTCGATCCGCCAAAAACCTTGGAGTCATATTTGATGAAAACCTTGACTTTAAATCCCATATCTCTTCTGTTTGTCGCGCTTCTTTCTTTCAGATTCGTCAGATTAGGCAAATAGGTCCATCCCTTACTAGAAATTTAGCCACTATCCTTGCTAATTCTATAGTTCATTCAAAGCTCGACTACTGTAATTCATTATTACATGGATTGCCTAATTCTTCTCTCAATCGTTTACAGCACGTCCAAAATTCTCTTGCACGTGTTGTTTGTAAGTCCTCTCGACTTCTATTTCGCTCTCTTTCTCTATTTTCGCAGTCCTCATTGGCTCCCTGTTAAGCAGCGCATAAAATATAAAATTGCTCTATTAACTTTCAAAACTCTGCGATTTGGCAAGGCTTCCTACTTATCTGAAATTCTTCTTCCCTATCGTCCCTCAGGTGCACTTCGCTCCACCGATGCCAATCTTCTCTCAGTTCCAAATATTCTCACGTCATTGGGCAGACATTCATTTTCTTACGCAGCACCCACAATCTGGAACTCTTTACCTGCTAATCTTCGCTCTTGTTTTTCTCTTTCAACATTCTCTAGCAAGCTTAAAACTTACCTTTTCCCACCATAGACATAATCAATCTACCTTGACCATTTTTTGATCACTGGACTAGCTTTCGTTTAGGACCTTACTTCTCCTCAGCACATTTCTTTCGCAGATTGGTCGGGGTGAATTAATCTGTAGTGATGTGTGCTGTTGGGGACGTCTCTGACATCATCCCTGGATGAGGAAGCGGACGTTAAACCTTTATTTATTATTATTATTATTAGTGATAAAATCGAGCACTATTGAGACAAATCCAATCCGGCGATAAAAAAGAAAGTCCACAAACGGTGCGTGTTCTAAAATTCAGCAAATCAATCCAAAGACGTACCTACTTCTCGGAGAGGCCCGTATGGCAAAACATAATAATAATAGTAATAATAATAATAATAATAATAACAATAATAATGATAATAATAATAGTAGGCCTAATAATAATAATAATAATACTAATAATAATAAATTCATGGGACCATCCTATAGCGGATCGGATTTATAACAGTCTGTTAGAATCCCAGTCCAGTGCTGTAGACAGAACACGACTCCTAGCTGTATCAACCAAAAGAAGCAGCGACTGGCTTCACGCTCTCCTTGTTGCTTCTTGTGGGCTTTTCTTAGACAATGAGGCGATTCGAGTAGCCGTTAGTTTCCGTTTAGGGGCGAAAACTTGCGAGCCTCACATGTGCCCCTGCGGTCATGAAGTCGACACTTTAGGTCTCCACGGCCTCTCCTGCAAACGAATCTCAGGTAGAATGTCTCGCCATCACAATTTAAATGGCTTAATATGGCGAGCACTTTCAAGAGCAGGCATCCCTTCCTCTAAGGAACCAAGCGGGTTGTCCAGATCAGACGGCAAGCGTCCGGACGGCATGACTTTAGTGTCCTGGTGCAACGGTAAATGTGCCGTATGGGACGTCATGGTCATTGACACTATGGCAAACTCCTACCTGAATACGACTTCAGTCACAGCCGGTGGAGCTGCTGTTCATGTCGCCTGTAGGAAGTTGGGTACATACCGTGATCTGTCCTTAGGATATGAAGTTGTTCCGGTGGCCATTGAAACCATGGGCTCGATGAACCCCGAAGGAGTTGACTTTATTAATGGCATAGGCAAACTTATTGCAGAGCAAACCGGCGATAAGCGAGAGACAGCTTTTCTTTGGTAAAAGCTTTCCATGACTTTGCAAAGATTTAATGCAGTCTGCTTAATTCTTTTAAGCTGATTGATGACCTCGAGTAGCCGGGCGGCGATTCAGCACTTATTGTTTGGATCATTTTTATCAAACCCCAGGTTCTTTACACCGGGGTAAGAAAAATAAAAATAAAATAATAATAATAATAATTTCTTTGGCAGCGACTGTCTATTGCTCTCCAGCGATTCAATGCAGTCTGTTTCAGTGGCACTTTGGCTAATTTGGCTTCCCAGAGTGTAGAGGAATTACATGTATTATTTTTCGCTTCTTTTTAAACTTTTAATTAAAATAAAGCCTCTTTTATCTTATTTTTTAGCCCAGGGCCCTTTACAGCCCAGGGCATTTAAAAATAATAATAATAATAATAATTATTATTATTATTATTATTATAGTAATAATAATAATAATAATATAATAATAATTATAATAATAATAATTATAATAATAATAACAACAACAATTAGAGTGCTACTGTCATCAATGACAACATCGAACACTATTGAGACAAAATCAAGCCGGCGAGCAAAAAGAAGGTCCAAAACGGTGCAAATTCCAAAATCCAGATAATGAGTCCATAGTGAAGGGAATTAAAGAAAAGGAGGTTTAGGCGCAGGTCGCTGCTCATGGACAATGGATGGAAAAGAGAGATGGAAATAATAATAATAACGACAAAAATTATAGTGAAATGATTAAAAGCGTTGATATCTATCACTTTAAATAAAACATGTTTAAACCGTTGGGCAATTTAGTCCGCTTTCCGTATAACCATGCAGTCTAGTGAATGTCTCAGATTTTGCTCTCAGATTTACGCATAGATCAGTTCGTTGACTTCTTAACATCCCCTTGATGATTAACTTCTTAGAGTAACTGCGCATGCACCATATTCTAAAAATACTTTTAATTAAGCAGTACTCGATGCTTTCACGGATTACAATAATTCTGTCATTACTTTGTTGTCATTGTTGTTGGCTTTGTCGTTGTTTTGGTGAGAGATGTTGCACTACAAGACTTCAATTCAATTTTGTGATATTTGGTAACGCTGTTTGTGTTATTTATGGTAATTTGTAATATTTATGGTACAAAAATAATAATAATAATTTACTAAAACAATTGTATCGGATTTAGAAAACTTGTATTCTGTATATTAATATCGATAAATACGCTATTCAATCTCATTTAAACTTACGCAATTTTTAAACCAATTGAAGATGTACTTTCAGAAAACTGTATTCTAACGTTTTCGTTTAAATGAAGCTTTTGTTAAATTTAAACTAAATTTCTTGTTTTCTTTTGTCCCATCTGTGCACTTTAAATATTATAACATACTAAATATTAGCTTGGTCTTCATTTAACATCGTAGAAGATATTCTTTAGGCCAATAATAACAGTTGACGTTTAAAAAATGAAATCATACCTTTATTTTGCAGTATTCTCTTATTTGAAATAAGGCATTTGTTTCTTGCAGAGATATGTATCGTTAATGATGAGGAATATTATTGGCAATCAATTATTGTATTGAATTAAATGAATGTTTATATAAATTTACTCAATCACCTTTTTAAATTCGACTTATTCAACTAAAAGAAAACATTTTCAAAAAGACTTAGAATCCTACTCAAAATGTCGCTTGCATTTGTGCCCAATCATCAACGAGGAAAAGTTCCTCCCAATCAAGCTACTATTCAAAAGGTTTGTTTATATAAATTTACACTAAGGCACATTTTTTACGTTATGAAATGAATATGTGTATGCATATGAATGAAAAATTTCTTTATATATATTAAATATTATAAATAGTGATAATGTTTTTATTTTACACCTCATGATTCAGTTTCTAGTTTTAAATGGTTATTGTCTACATTAAATTATTAAATAATTTTAATATTAAATTATCCTGTGTATGATGAGGTATGAAATTACGACTAGCTAGACTGGTGTTACAAGTCTTCATGACTTCCTGAATCAGTATATTAACTCATTAAGGTTATGTTAAGTTAAGATTAGTGACTATATTAAATAATTCAATGTTGTAACAATCTAAATTAATTTTAATTCTTATGTGTCCTCTCTGTTCTGCATGGTTTATATATTTGACTTATTTTGGTTACTATATACTTTGAGTAATAAAATTTTACAATGTATATCAATATGTCGTATTTTGTAAACATGTTCATCTGTTACGAATAAATTAAGCGAACAGTATTGCTATTGATTGCAGATGTTAGATGAAAATAATCAATTTTTCCAAGTCATCATGGACTACCAAGCCAAAGGAAAATCTCAGGAAGTGGGACAGTAAGTAGTTTTGTCGAAGAAAGGAATTTCATTTAGCTGATAAATACCATTACTTTGTAAATTCTATTTTTACCATTATTTTTTTAATATTTAGCACAGCTGAAATTACTACCTTAAAAACTACAATAAAATTTACAATTAATGATGATAATTTACTTTAAATCGACATTGGTAGATATAGCTTTTAAGCTTTGAATACCTATATTTTGTCTAATATCTAAGATATTTTTGAATACTTTACCATACAAGTTGTTGTATAAATTTAGTACCTGCGTAGTTTATAAATTTTTAATGTAATATTGCCAATTTACCTTGGAAGCTTTAAATGTAAATGTAAAGACTTAAATTTAATCAGTAATTAAATATTTTAATTACTGATATTGTAATTGTTGATAATGTTTAAATATCTACAGATGCTACATAGTAGTATTCTGACATGTCTTGCCATTAATTTATTGGTTGATTGTGTTTAGATATCTACAGTTGCTACACAGGAACCTGGTATATCTTACCATTAATTGATTGATTGATAATGTTTAGATATCTACAGATGCTGCACAGGAACCTCGTGTATCTTGCCACGGTGGCTGACAACAGTCAGCAGTCGGGTAGCGCTGGAGGCAATCTACTGCCTGTATGTATCGAGGTTACTCTTTAGTCCTAGCTGTTGCAGCAGCTCAGAATTACTGGACGATGTTTGTCGAGTATTGTCTGTATAGTACGATTAGTTGTAAAATTGCATTATTAGCTAATGTGTTAAAGTAAAAAGTAAACATGCATTATAGTGAAATGAGCAACTATGTTGATATCTATCACTTTTTAATACCGCATGTTTAAACCGTTATGAAATTTATTCCATTTTCCGTGTTACCAATCCAATGAATGTCCGAGATTTTACTCCCTGATCAGCACGGCTGGGATTCGAACCCACAAGGGTTCAATTCATCTCAGGGTCTGTCATTTAAAACTGCATGACATTACCCCTACGCTATTAAGACATTCTAAGTGTCCAGGTTCTTAAATTTATGTAGATTGGCATCAGATTTGTATCTCAACAGCATGCCAGTGCTGGGTCGAGCGTTGGGTTGAATCCTGTGCCTGCTAATAAAAAATTTGGTGCCTAATCGGTCACGACGTTGACTTGGCCCACCTTGAAACCTTGAAAGGAATCTGTGCATTTGATTGAGTTGTTTAAATCTTGTGATGGCTAAGGATCGCTGACTGTTTAGCAATACTGAGGTAATAATTAACATTAAATTGCGCTTTAAAATGTCCGCATTTAATTCTATTATAGTGGTATGTATTGTACATGTACAGGGTGGTCCAGAATAAATGAAACTACTTTGAAGGCCAATAACTTTTATAATTTTTATCCAAACGTCTTACTTGATACATTAAATTAAAGACAATTCTCTTTTCAGTTTAATTGGTAAATATCTATGAGATATTCTCACAAATGTTTGACAAAGTGCCATTAATCGCCGATATGTAATTTTCACGTCATATGATCGCCTGTATGAAAGTAAACCTGCCAGAGTTTATTGAACCGAAGAACTGTCCACCTAATAGCCCTCCCCCTGATTTGAACCCGATTTACTATTCTATTATTTACTATTGTCTTCAGCAATTAGTCATCGTGAACCGATACACGACGCTGAACATTTGAAATAAGTCAATGTTCTCAGCTGGACCCAGAGATCAGTCAGGCACTCGTGGACTCGGCAAATTGATCAGTGGTCCCGGCGGGTGAATGCAGATATTCTGGCACATGGTGGACACATTGAACATTAGTTTAATTAATTCTCAATTCATTTAGGACATGGATAGAAACTGTAATGCGCTTTCAATTGAAAATTACATATCAGCGACTAATGATAATTTCTCAAATAGGTGTAGTAGTATCTCTTAGATATTTTGCAAGTGAATAGAAAAGAGAATTGTCTTTCATGTATTAAGTATGACGTTCGGATAAAAATGGGAAAAGTTATTAACCTTCAAAGTAGTTTCATTTATTCTGGACCACCCTGTATATATGCATATGTGTATAAATTAAGTGGGGTGTCTGGAATGAGAATGTGCCAATCCAGCGAGAAACAGTTGACAGAATGTTTACTTGGCTGTACTAACTGTAGACCTAATTAATTGGTTCTGATATTCATTCAAGTGTATATTGGTATCATTGTGACCAAATAAGGTCTATTTTATTATATAACTCTAAAGACCTGGCCTACATCTGTGGAGTTATAGGGTCTGACTACAGCATCAGAGCTGTAGTTGTAAATGTTGTAAATTAGAATGGCGATGAAAATTATAAAGGCGATGAAAATGCTGGAAGAATGTATTTTTTGTATAATTATTAATATTATACAACAAATATCTGTCTCTCAGTGCACTGCCTACTGGCAGGTCCATGGTATATAACGCATCCACTCATCTGTATACAAAATGTAGATAAATATAAATTTCAAGAAATATATAGAATGTATTTTTTGTATTCAGTGTGTTGTATTAAATTGTTTAATTCTAGCATCTCACTCAACAGCGTTACTATTACAAGTGCTACTAGTTATAACTATATAACTAGGCAGCGACAATTAATTAAATATTGTAAATGTAAACCAACCGAATCAAACAAATTGACTAAAACGTATTTGCTATGGGTGTAATCAGATGACCAGCAGCTCGGGAGCAGGACCTGGGGGTCCGGTGATGCCTGGTCACATGGCTCCTGGTCACATGGGTCCTCAGGGTCCTGCTGGACCTCAAGGAATGATGGATGGAATGCAGGGACAGATGGGTGGCTCCGGGGCCATGCCACCGTCGGGTCCCATGGGCAGCGGGGTTATGCCGCCTGTCAATCAGATGGGCCAGGTGGTTGCTGGCAGTGGGCCAATGAATCCTGGCAGCGTGCCAATAAATCCTGGCAGCGTGCCAATGAATCCTGGCAGCGTGCCAATGAATCCTGGCAGCGTGCCAATGAATCCTGTCAATGGGCCAATGAATCCTAGCGGTGGACCAATGAATCCTAGCGGTGGTCCAATGATTTCTAACAACATGCCAACAAATCAGATGGGCGCTATGGTTCCTGGCAATGGTACAATGAATCCTGGCAACATGCCACCAGGAAATCACATGGAAAGTGGGATGCCGACCAGCGGTGGAGTTCCGACTGGAGGTCCATCGGGTGGAATGGTTCAGCCGTCAGCCCAGGGCATGCAGGTAATGTCAAGCTCTTCGCCCCAAGCTGACACGACGCCGGTAGAAAGCGGTGGAGTGCCCGATGGTGAGAACAAGACTGATTCTAGCACCCAGCCAGTGTCTTCCCAGCCGACAGCTCAGGGGTTAGAGACTTTGCCAACTGTCAGCGGTGCTGCAGGTTCCAATGTAGAGGACGGTATGGTATCGGGACCTTTGAACGGTCCAGTTGATCCAGCATTGAATTCCAGTGTGGTACGCGTGTCTGTAGCATCCTGCCAGTCTATGAGTGGAGGGGTTATGAGTCAAGGTTTGCAGTGTTTTGTATGATTTCTAACTTCTCTTTCAGTATTTGCTATTGTGGTTTGAACGTTAAAGTCTAGAGAGCTAGCTTGTTACTTCTGAAGTTTTGATTGAGATTCTTTAGTGAGAGATTTGTTGTTTCATGATGGTATTGGGGCTGTGTGTGACATATTATGACTGGTCTAATTCGTCATGACTGTGACTCGTCATGACCGTGACTGACTTATGACTTTGTCTGACTCGTCATGGCTGTGTCTGACTCGTCATGACTGTGTCTGACTCGTCATGACTGTGTCTGACTCGTCATGACTGTATCTGACTCGTCATGACTGTGTCTGACTCGTCATGAGTGAAGTTTATGATCAGGCCTTTGCTCAGTCCGACTGTGCAGTGCTTTAATTTTTGTCTGACATTTATTCTTCATTTTCTTTCAGTCGCTGAATAAGCGCTGTATTAAAATATACGGGTTAGAATACCTAGTAGTACTTTGGTAGCAATTATGCTTTAGTCTAATCGATTAGGTCATTTGGGATTTAAGGGAAGATGATGATGATGAGATATCAATTAGGATTTATGGAGACGTCTATTAATGCCGATGGTATGAAATGTGATCATGAGGTGCTCTTGTGTTATAGGGGTGAACAGCGGTGCAGTTATGGGCGGCCAGCAGTATCAGCAGCAGCAGCCATATGGCTATATGAGCAACAACATGGCTGGCATGCAGCAGGGCATGTACCAGTGGAACTCTGGTAGTATGGGCCAAGGTCCACAGCAGATGATGGGTCAACAGGTTCAAGGTCAACAGCAGGTCATGGGTCAGCAGGTTCAAGGTCAACCACACATGCATGGTATGGGTCAGTCACAGGTGATGGGTCCGCAGCAAGGAATGATTCAACCGCAGGGTATGGTTCAGCCGCAGGCTCAGGGAATAGTTCAACCTCAAAATATTGGCCAACCACAGGGTATGGGCCAACCTCAGACGATGAACCACCCACAGGGCCAGCCACAGCCTCAGGGCATGAATCAGTCGCATTTTATGGGTCAACCTCAGGTCATGAGTCAACAGCAAAATATGGGTCAGTCACCGGTGGGTCAACCTCAGGTCATGGGTCAACAACAAGGCATGGGTCAGCCTCAGTCGCAGAACATGGGGCAGCCTCACGGAATGGGTCAGCCTAGCATGATTGGTTCGGCTTCAGGACCCATGGGTCCCGGTATGGGACCTGCGCCAGGAATGATGTCTGCACAAGGTTTTATGAATTTAATTTTCTATTTAATTATTTTTTAATTTTTTGCTCATTTTCTGCCTAACAGTGTCTCAGACTGTGGGTAGTACCCAGCTATATCTGTTGATTTATTTAGATTTAGACGATTAAAGACATTTTTGTTTATTTTGTAGATGTCTAGTTTTTGTATTTTATGTTTTTAGCATATTTGTTATATTTAATATACTAGGTATATTCAAATATTTACTAAAACCAGGCTTTATTAAATTTCTATATTTGAGTAATCTCTAATTTAATTCTTCATTTATTTGTTATTTAATATGTAAGGTAGATTAAAATTTTTACTAAAAGCAGGCTTTATTAAATTTCTATATTTGAGTAATCTGTAATTTAATTCTTCATTTATTAACTGTATATATGATGACTATGACTACGAGACTAATATTTCTGCTTTCTGAGATCCTTATTTGTCTTTTTTGAAATTATCTGATTGGCAGCTGATTATTGTAATTAATGCATTTTCACTAATTTTTAAGAATAGTTAAGATTCTCTTGAAGTGCCAGTGGCTCATGGTCTAAGCATCCTACTGCGGGAGAGTTGCTTGGTATGAGAAAGAGGACAAGAAAACCCTCTCACTTGAGAGTGGACGAATCATGTGTGCTCTTTCGTGCTGTTCTGTTTAGGTCAGTCAGTGATGATGCAGGGAAATCCCTCTCACTTGAGAGTGTAAGCATCATGTGTGTTTTGCGCTATTTTGTTTAGGTCAGTCAGGGATGATGCAGGGGGGCAGCATGAATGGGCCTTATGGCGGTCAGCATCAAATGTACAGTCAACAGCAGCAACATATGATGATGTCTCCTCAAGGCCAACCCCAAATGATGCCATCACAGGGTCCACAACAAATGATGACGTCTCAGGGACAGCAACAACAAATGATGACGTCTCAAGGTCAGCAACAACAAATGATGACGTCACAGGGCCCGCCTCAAATGATGACATCGCAGGGTCCGCAACAGATGATGGCTTCGCAAGGTCAACAACAAATGATGACATCACAAGGCCCTCAGCAACAAATGATGACGTCACAGGGTCAACAACAAATGATGTCACAAGGGCCACAACAAATGATGACGTCACAGGGTCCACAACAACAAGTTGGTCAACCTGTTGTTGGAGCTGGTGGGCAGATGATGGGGGGTCAGAGACAAATGATGCCCCCTGGAGGTCAGTTTAGTAAATCCTGCTAAGAATTCTATAAGTAGTATACTTTTTAAAATTCTAACTTCAGATAATTTAATGATTCTGTATAACGTATGTGAAATTCTTACCAGTACTACTGTATTATTATCTGATTCCATTTGTTTAAATTTACGACATTTAATTAATTGTAGCAACTACTTTTATTAATTGTTATACAGTAACAATTATAAGCAGTTGATTGAGATGCTAGAGTCTGGTACATCTTTCTAAGCTGATCTCTCTCTCGTGTTCTCTCATAGTACAGACAATTTTCAGTTGATGAATTCGGCAGCATTGTTGTCCCCAACCCCTCGTGCAGTTCCTTACATACAATAGGCGAATGCCCAATATAGAATGGTGAGGAGATGTGATAGAAATGTGGTAGTTATCTATTCTTCGTTGTCTCAGTCTGCCTCTAACACTTTTTCCATGCATTCTTACTGTCACTTGATATAATATAATGTGATATAATATGATAAATGATATGATATTGGTATGGTATGATTCAATACTAGATATGATAAACGATATGATATTGGTATTATATAATCCGATATGATATGATAGATAGTGTCTTGATATGATATGATATATGATATGATATGATACGATATGATATGATATGATAGTATCTTGCTATGATATGATACCGTTGATATTTCAGGCCCGTACATGCAGCAGCAGGGTTATGTTTCTCAAGGTAGCTACGGAGGTCCAGGTGGTCAGTCCTATCAGTCACACGGCTATCCACAGCAGCCGGCTATGGGCTACGGCTCTGCGGCTCACCCGCAGTACGCCGGCTATCACCAGCCGAGCGGCTCTCAGGATCAGTACGGTGGCTACATGCAACCGGCTCAGCAGCAGTCTAGACCGATGAGCAGCGGTCCACCGTCCCACATTCCCAGCCCAGGTGTTCCGGCTCAGCAGTCGACGCCGCCCGGCTCTCAAGGTCAAGGTCGTAGTAGCGCCGGGGTCATGCAGCAGCCGGGCATGCCTGGGCAGGCTCAAGCCGGTCAATACCAGGGCTACACGCAGACCAGCAGTAGCCAGTATTAGACTGTGACTCTGTCGACTGGCAAAATTACTAAGAAAGTAACGATGAGAGATTTCAACAGTAAGGATGTATTATACTGAGTAGGTGTTGAAAATATAATAACATTTAAGAGAAATTGTATTGAAGTGTTCATGCAACTGTGTCTCCTTTCTTCTGCTAAGACGAAGTTAAGTATTTTGAGCATTGAGCGAATCAGAGATTAGAATTGAGGCCTGTGGATCTATATTCGTGTGTTCTAACCTATACGCCACTGTGTTGGGCGAAAGAAGCCCAAGGTTACGAGATCTTGTATATTAGTTAGACTAATTATACTCAGTACTGGCAACTGCATTGTGTTTTCAACAGGCTTTCAACTGACAGAGATTTATTGTAACAATTTAAAACTTTTATATAATATATACAATCTGAGTTAAGACATGATGGATCATGTACTTATACATCATTGGTCAATGATGCTAAAAAAGTTAATAAGTCCGAAAAATGTATCTAACTGATTGAAAATTTGATATTTGAGCATGCTAAGTGAGCGCGTAGTAACTGTATATATTTAAGCTATTGCTAACATCTGGTGTTTGTTTAGATACCATGAAGTGCGTATCAATTCATGAATTTCTTTATATTGTGGTTAGATGCTCTTAAAAGTTCTGATATTTTAATGTTACATTTGTGACAATGACATCTGAAGACTTTCAACATGATAGATCGTGTTGAAAGTTTTCAAATATCATTGTTAGTTTAATTTAACGTTAAACCTTGTGGCTTTAAAGCTTATATAATCTCAATTAACCTGAACTGGCTGTCTATACAAGGTTCTATACACCCATTGTTTAATTAGACTCAGCAGTAATTGAACTCGCAACTGTTAGATTCAAGATTTCAAAATGCTGCATATTGAATGGAGTATCAATGAGCCGTTTGCGTCATTGATGTCGGTAAGTTATTCAACCGCGGATCATTATGTGCGGGGTTAAAATCCTGGGCTGTCCCGTCATTGACATTGCTTTCGAGAGTGGAAACTGACGTTAGCATTAGCTTTATCGGCTTTTTTCTCGTCAAGCTGCTCTAAAGTGTTGATAGCAATGTGGCCGATTAGAACGTAGAATTCAGTGAAATAATGTTAAGAATAAATCGCTGTAAGACAAGGTACAACTGTAAGACAGTTTACAGGCTTATTAGTGAAATGATCTGCATCGGTGCAATATGTATCATTCTCCCTATGTAGTGATAACAATCAACTTGTCGTCTCTTAATTCTGATCTTTTTAGGTTAAGTTGCATATATTTTCATCAGATTTTCACTACATGATATTAAATGGCTAAGTTTAACGTCTATTTTTGAGTCACAAGATTGCAATCCGAGACGGTTCAACAGGGATTTTATCTCGTAGCTTTCGGCTAATCAATAGAATATGCTATCTATTAGACTACTGGATTGGCTTTTTGGTAGTAAGTCATAGTTAAAGTAGAGTTAATGTTTCCCTTGATAGAGGAGATAAGAGGAGCTAAAGACGAGGCTTTAGTGAGAATTAGTCTACTGATGATTTGTTGTTGAGCCTGTTGTATCTGCGAGACAAATTCTACTGTAATTATGTTGAATGATTTTAATCAGATGCTGCAAAAAACTGAAATAAGAACGATTGCTATTGTATTGTATTAACTTGTATGTTCTTGGATCTGATCATGAAAGTATTCGATAGTGCTTGTATTAATAATGTTGCTGGTAAATATTGTGTGACGTGTCGTTATTAACCGTTGATTTTGCGGATTAAAGCTTAGTCCTATCTACAGTCCTATCTTCGGATTAGGGATATGGCGCAACGGTTAGAGTGTTCGTCTCGGTTATAAGTGGCCTGGGTTCAAAGCCCAGGTCAGTCAACTAATGATGGATATCTTCTTGGGCCCATGGAATCGTGGCTAGGCTATATCAATAGCAAAGATATGATTAACTGTGGAAAGGAGTAATAATAACCTGCCAGGAACCTGTAAAGCGGTCTCGATGACAGGACACCGGCCATGACACCGCTATAGAAATTGTTGAAGGTTATTATTAGTATTATTACTGATCAATCAGTCAATCGACAGTTACATCTAAACTCTGATAGCATGGACCACTGCTAGTTAGTTCCTGTGTACTTGCTTCTACTCACATTCTGTCTTTACTTAACACTGTTGCTAAACCGTGATCTATAGATCCGTTAGTGATATTGCGAGACCTTCTCAATATCCCCTATTCGGTGACTTCCGCCACTTTTTCGATTACTTTTACTACTTTTTCGATTGAAGGGGGATTTAATTTTAGCCCTCCCCATCCTCTCCATTTGGTTCTATCGGATGTTGCCCTAAGGATTAATTAGTGAACGTTATTCTGTGGTGCTCTTGATGGGTGATCTTAATCGAATACATAGATTTCTGCAAGGCTGCCTATTGTCAATCATATAAATGATCTCATGGCCTTGAAACAATCAAATTGATTGATCCTGTTCATACGTTACTTTGTCACCTATCACTAATGCGTGCAGTCTTCTGCGATCTACAGTGTATATTAATTTTAATATACCGTCTTCAATGGTTGCTTTTGTTTAACTGCATCATCTCTGCATGTCTTTACGTACTTTTTAGTCTGTAACAGAAAACCTCTCGATTTTTAATTACAAAGTGTTTCGTAGACTTCATTACTACCAGTGTTTTGACCGGGTTGTTGAAGAATAGACCAGTTGTGGACTGCACGCTCAGTAAAAGGCGACAAGGCACTAAGATCCAAACCAATGTCAGAAAAAGCATTCGATTGGCGATCGCCTAATATCCAGAAAGTTCTAAAGAAATTCTATATTCCGACCTTAGTTAAACCAACATTCAAAGGATGACGATGAGGATAATGATGATGATGATGATGTTGCAGACCAATGAATTTTGTCACTTGGAGTCACAAACGCATTAAAGTGCATCTGATAGCATATGGTAGCATTTGCTAGCATTTGTTAGCATCTGATAGCATTTGTTAGCATCTGATAGCATTTGTTAGCATCTGATAGCATCTGATAAAATCTGATAGCATATTATAGCATCCGATTGCATCTGATAGCATATGATACCATATGATATCATATGATAGCATATGATATCGTATGATAGCATCTGATAGCATCTGTTAGCATCTGATAGCATATGATAGCATCTATCTGATAGCATCTGATATTTAAACGCATTAAAGTGCATATGCTATCAATCCATCCAAGACGGACTCTGAATGATGGCTGAGCTAAGGCACCTTTTCACCTTTATAAAATTCCTACACTCCCTCTGAAATTTACAATGGACGAAATATATTGCGTCATAAAATAGATTAGAAGTAAACAGAATCGGCGCTGCTAAGGTTTCCATGATATATAACGCTTTCACTCTTCTCTGTCTTCCGTTTTCCTCTTCATGTCAACTTATGAGTGGATCTTTAGATCATCTAGCCTACCTAACATATGTCTTTCTTTACCTCGCTTTCCTTTTCGATTAAAACCTCTGTTAGTAAACTACCCTCTCTCCTAGAATGTTTCCTATGCAGCTTCTTTCGATTTCTTAATGCTTTTATCGACTGTCTATATGTACCCTTTCTCTTCAAGACTTCTTCATTATTAACTTTTTAGGTTCGACTAATTTTTTCCAATTCTTATCCATAACCACATTTCCAGCTCCTCTGCTTTCGTGATATCTTCCTTGCGGTATATGTTTCACACTCATATAATACCGTCCTTTAGGTTTTCATTATATTTATCTCTGTGGTTATCTCTAGGCTCTTTATTAAAAGTTCTTTTCTAATACCAAAGCCATAAGGCTTCTTCGTTAATCTTGTAAGTCAAGCAATAATCAGGGCTTTGGACTGTACGAGTGTATTTTGGACTAGCTATTGAGAAATAAGTATTGTAGTATACTGACTCTAGGTATTGAGAATTAAGTACTGTAGTACTGATACTAGGTAGTATGTAGAACTGTCACTGCGTAACGTGTATACTTGTTGTATAGTGTAGGCCTTTACATTCACTTTAGCATCTTTTCTTCTCACTGTGAGATAGTTAAAATATTAAGAGGCTAATAGCTATTGCTTTTTTGAATACATGTTAAATATTGAACTCCACATGTTCT
Source organism: Enchytraeus crypticus (assembly GCA_905160935.1). Classification (NCBI taxonomy): domain Eukaryota; kingdom Metazoa; phylum Annelida; class Clitellata; order Enchytraeida; family Enchytraeidae; genus Enchytraeus; species Enchytraeus crypticus. The sequence continues at coordinate 1,427,477 of CAJHZI010000253.1, read as the reverse complement.
AAAACTTGAACTCCACATATCGTAGCTTGGGAACACGAATTGGTTGGACTCAACGCTTAGAGTATGTCCTGATGGAAACTACACAATCTAGCGCAGGGCTGCGTCCAAGTCTAGAAATGTCGGAGTTATATTAGGCTTTTATGAGTCACTAACATCGACAGTCGACGCATTTCAATGCTGATAAAATTCTAATCTGAGGGCTTCGAAATATGCGTTAAAGGACATTGAAGTTTTTATAATTACTTATTCGTAAACTATAGTCAAACACGGATAATTAATTATAGATAGTGCATAATTTTAAATAGAATATCTTGCAATTACTCATTAGCCATGAACAAGTCGAAGTCAGATTTGCCTAAAAGCAAAGTTTCTGAGTCAGACTGGCAACGTGTAACATTTGTACTCGTGAGTAGTCCTACATACAAAAACGAATATTAGAAATTACAATGCACAGACTAATGCTTTTACATTCCGACTACATATCGGCTCAACATAAAGACGATCAAATATTTGTCTGTAAAAATCGAAGACTCTTCGATACACGAGTTCATAATAAGTAGCGGTTACCATAAACAATTGTGCTGCTGTTTGATGAAGAAAGTCAATTCGATATTCTAATACATTTTAGCCGATTAATGATGCAGATCTTCACAAAGTTATAGTTACAGTTTCAGATGTTATGGTTAGGTCGGAATTAAATTGTTTTATCAACTGAGAACTTTACAACAGCATATTACAAATTCACTGATGTTGAAATTATTATTTACGTATACATTATGGCATATTATTTTTACTGAATACTTTTCACATTACTTTTAGGCATCAATCTTCACTTCGCTGGTGAAAGAATATGCAGTGGCATGCCGTAATCCAACTGCAATTGCTTACGTCATTGTCCAAGGAAGGTACAGTAGATATGATGTATTTACTCAACGGTACAAGCTTATGTTTTGCTGACTTGTCATCAAAAGTCTCAGACATAAATACACGCTTTCCAATCGTCTACTTCTAATTATCGATTGGTTTTTATGCCTATGAATTTTCACCACCTGGAGTCACAAGCGCATCAGCTGCAATTTGTATCAATTCATCCAAGAGGCGCGCTTAAGAATAGCTGATCTCAGAAGTAAAGTCCATCTTTAAAAAATCCTCTGGCCAGCAGTCCGATATAGCTGCTGCAGCCCGGTACAGCTGCTGAGGCAGTTGCTGCAGCCCAGTGCAGCTGCTGCAGCTGCTGCCTCAACGCGCCGTAGTCAAGTTGTTTTCTTATCTAATCTAGTTCACCTACACCGTCTGTCTATACAAGATGCAATACATCCTTTGTTAAATTAGACTTAAGCAAAAATTGGACTTACAACTATGACATACAAGATTTGAAGATGCTGCTTAATGAATGAAGTATCAATGATCATTCAATTTATACCACTCGACCACGAGCCGTTTGCGTCCTCGTCAAGCAGTGCTGAAGTGTCGCTAGCAATGTAGCCATGTGGTACTTCAAGTTAAGTCAAGTAAGTTTCTGAGTATATCTCATAAGACTATACCTGTGAGTCAATAGATCAGTTCGGTAATTGAAAACATATTCTATTGCATGTTAACACTGGTTTGTTTATGTTGACGTATGATACATATATTTATATGTAAGTGTAATGGGTCTACATTATAACTTCGTTATAATGCATGCATGTCGTTATATTGGGTGTCAGAGTTAAACTATAAGTGTTAAGTTATTCTTTAATTAATATCCGTATAGTAGGTTGTAAAGTAAATAACATTTCTAAAGAAAGCTTCTATTAGAAATGTTACGAGGAACTAGTACATTTCAATGGTATTCTATGCAGTGTTTACGTTTTCTTGTCAACTGTTTACATTTGGTGTCCCCGATGTTCTATTTATAGCTATTACCGAAAAGATATATTGTCAGGTTTAGTTGATCTGTAACGGGATATTACATATACACCTATAGGGCAGGCCCAATTAATTGAGTATATAGCCTAACTATTATAGCGCAGTGCCGCTAGATTTAGTAGTATAACTTTTAGGCCTATCCTTGCGAAGACAACAGCAACATTGAGGACATCAGTGACGGTCTTTCTAGGCTGGTGACGTCAGACAATGGCTTTTTGGATGATCGCAGAAGATCGTCGGGCACAGAAAAGAACCAAGGCCATCGACAAGACTCTGAAAGAAGAATTCAAGGCGATGCGTAATACAATAAAAGTGCTGCTATTGGGTAAGAGATCGATTTTTGTGAGAATAATTAATTTGCAATTATATACATGTACTGTACAGTAAGAACATGTAAACAACATTATCTAATCAAGCCCATTAATTTGCAGTTTTTTGTACTGCTACTGTAGTCCATGACAACTTCGAGTACCGTTTACCAAAAGGCAGGCCTACAAGCAATAAGTAAAATAGGCCTAAGTCCATTAGCTATGAAACATACATTAGCTATAACAGTGCATATGAAATATCATTAAAACTATTCCAGGAATGAAAAATTAGAGTATTGGGTTTGATTAGAGAAGCCTAAATTACTATTACTACGTAAACTATCTTACTGATAAGGTAATAACCAGAACTGCCTAGCTCGAGTGGTACTCAGGATTGGATTAGAGCTCATTTATGAACACAATACTAAATGGGGAAAATGATATCACATATTGCTCAGTTTTCTTTTACATGCCACTGAAAAAAGTTCATAAAACCCTAAAAATTGCCTCAATTCATTTTGTTCATGCTAGCAGAATATGATCTCTTTTTATACTCTTATCAGCTGAGAGGACTCTCATCGGATTGAACAAGCACATTTCTCACCCTACTGTAAGCCTAGGTGCAGAGATAAGAGATCAGTGCCTCGTCGTTTTGTATGCCTAACCCTCATCCCGAGTTGTCGCAAAGAAAACACTGGCAACGGCGGTAACCGGGGGTTAATTTTTATTGTGTTGGGTGATAAGTAACAGCAATAACACATAATAGGGGATTGACTGATGATATGGTATGGGATAGCGAGGACTGGAGAAAGTCTATTCGTATCCCGACCCTGGTTAATCTGGGATTTCAGGGAAGATAATGATGATGATGATGGTGGTGGTGATAAGCAACGGAGTTCGACTAATTATTTAATTTAAGAGATTAACAAGAAGAAATAGGCGCTTCCAAACTGTTTACAGTCGCTTTTACGTCTAAGCGACTGTAAATACAGTAGGTAGGTCTACAGTAGCCTTTGTTTAACACTCAACAACAACAACAGAATTAGAATGCTACTGTCATCCACGATAACCTTGAGCATTATTGTACCAAGTCCAATCCGATGAGATGAGCAGAGTGTGGGATCCTAAAACGATGCAAATCAAAGCCCGGAATTCAGTCAAAGGAAAGGTAGCCTACTGGTGGAATGGAGATTTACGATTTGGTCCCAGTTCCTGTACAATGGGTGGATTGAAAAGGACAAGGAGAAAAGCTTTTAATCGCCTATAAAACTGTTTATAAAGAATTGTTCATGAAGAAGTTCATTACGTTGAGACCCCAACAATGGTTTAAATCAATGTTTAGTCACGGATTTGAATTATTTTAGACAGTAAAACGAAATTCACGAATTAAAGTATGCCATAGGTCTAGTTGTTTTTTCTTTTTTAGTGAGCTTAACGAATACGATATATTGAAGAAAAGAGGTATAGCCTATTATAGTCTATTAGAAAAATATCCCTATTCATCATATACATATACAAGCCTATTTTAACCATTTACTCATCATTCATTCATTCAACATTTACGTTCATCGTTTACAATTAAGTACATGTGTTTACATTAACAATTCATAATTTATAAATATATTAACATGTCTCAATAGCGTAGTGGTTAGCGGCGTCAGGTAAAGTCATGAAGTTCTAAATGACTAATTCAGAAGTGAATTGAACTCTCGTAGTTCGATTCCCAGCCACGCTTATTTGAGAGTAAAATCTCAGGCATTCGCTGGTCTGGTTACACGCAAACTGGACTAATTTGCCCAACAGTTTAAACATGTGGTATTAAAAGTAATAGAAATCAATATACATAACGGCACACTGGGTCAGGAAGCACAGGTGCTTGTTTTAAGACCCATTTCCTCCTTCCTCTCCATGGTTATTAGTAATCATTGCCTTTTGATGGCGCGTCAATTTCAGCCGGCGCGGATTTAAGAATAACCTTCCATCACCCTGGGATTTTTTCTTTCAAAGCTGTCAACACTCGGTCTTCCAAAGTGGTCGCCCACAAAGTACTAACAGAGGCCGATGCAGCTTAACTTCGATTATTGACGCGCAACTAAACCAAGTGCGCTAATCCCGCGTCTATTAGTAATCATTGCCTTTTGATGGCGCATCAATTGCAGCCGGCGCGGATTTAAGAATAACCTTCCATCACTCTGGGATTTTTTCTTTCAAAGCTGTCAACACTCGGTCTTCCAAAGACCCAAATAGTTGATCATTCACTATAATTCGCGCCATTACCACTATACACTACTTTGTAGCTACTGCATAGCTTTAGTATACTGTATAATTTCTACTGTAATACTCGATTATACTTTGTTCAAAAAAACTTTGTTCAAACAATAGTACAGACAGTGCAAGTATTGTTTGGAAATGCAGGTGCGAAGGAATCTGGAAAAAGTACAATCCTGAAGCAGATGAGGTACTTTTAACTCATATCTGTGTTTAGTATACAAGGTCACGTGTATAGTTAGACTAATTAACTAATTAATTCAGATATACGATGGTTAAAGTAAGCGGAATTCCATGGGATCGCCGATGCTGGGTCCTCTGAGTTTAGGCAATAGAGATTCCAAAACAATTTTTAGATTCTCTGGTGTTAGGACAATAGAAATCACACGAATTAAATTTTTAGGGACCCGAAAATTTTAGAGATTCAACAACAGAAAATTTATACTTTAACCACTGGATGCATCCACTGCTAATTAGTACGAATAAAGCTAAAAAGCTAAGGTTAACGTCAGTTTCCTCACTCGAAAGCGATGTCATTGACGGGCGAGCACAGGATTTGAACCCGCATTAACTGATCCGCAGTCGAGTATCTTACCGACTTCGCCACTAGCTCCAGCCAACGAATGACACATTTGTCAGGCCTTTTGCATATTTTAAAATCTTTTTGCACATAAAATTGAAAACAAACAAATTGAAAGGTACACATTTCTCATGGTGTAGCCTTAACTCAGACACGGTAAGTGTTCCTTTATTCGCAGATAATTATCAAAACATCATCAATGATCACATTAATCCCGCCGCAAGAGTTCTAATCTTGGTCTAATAGACATGTTTAGTAGCTTCTGATGGTTTTTCTAAACATTTGCTGTTCCTGTTGTCAACGTAACTACAGTGGTCATGCAGAGTAATTTTAATTTTATTAAGAACAATTTTCGCGTATATTCAATGTAATTTCAATTATAGGCTCTTGTCGGACTTCTTCGTCAATACCTATTTATTATCTCCTCATGCTGTATCTAAATGAAAATTTAAGAGCCAATCTTTACGAGTGAGAGAAACAAGTAGTTCAAATCTGTATTTGATTGATTGACTTAGCCTATTGACTGACTGACTGACTCGTTGACTGATTGACTGACTGACTTTTTATTGAAATTTTCGATACTATGCTTGTAGAATCATTCACAATGGAGGCTTCACTAGTTTGGAAAAGAAAGAGTACAAGCCTGTAGTTTACAGAAATACTATCCAATCACTGGTTGCCATTGTTGGAGCCATGGACGTCCTGCATATTGACATTGGAGACCCTGAACGACAGGTTTGTTGCTTAAATAGTCAGATAATTTAATTACTTATATAGTTAACTGACAATTTATATAATAACTTCTGCAGCAAGAACTGAATGATCAATTGTTTAAGTGATTAACTGAATGAATGAATGAATAAATGAATGAACGAACGAATGAACGAACGACCGAAGGAATGAAGGAACGAATAGATCTTTCGCATAATTGATTGAGCGATCGACTGATAAAGCGATGGATTGGTTAATAAATTAGTAAATTGACTGATTATCAATCTGACGCTAGGATGGTTATGGATGTGGTATCCCGGATGGAGAACACGGACCGGATCTCAGAGGATCTGCTGGTGGCACTGAAGAGGTTGTGGACTGACAGTGGAGTGCAGGAATGCTTCTCCAGGTCCAATGAATATCAGCTCAACGATTCTGCTAAATAGTACGCCTAATCCTTCTATTTATAAAGTCTACTCTCAATCAACTAGTCACTATGAATCTCTGAAAAGAAGACAGCTAACTATACAAATCTAAATCTAGCCATGTATACAGTAATTTTCACTCCTATATTGCAATTTATATTCTTCTTCTTCTCGAAGTGTCGTGCCTGTTCCAAGCCTGGGCGATCATGGTCATATTCCTCCATATGTCTCTGTTCATTGATGCTCTGATCATCTGTGTTTCAGTTATATTGTATATGTTTCATATGTTATTTTGTATATTATATTGTATATTATATTTTCAATTATATTATATGTTATTTTAAATTTATATTGCTTTGTATCAAATGGGCATAAATTTTGACTAAGAAACAGTATATAGTAGATTCAAATTCTATACTGAACAAGATACTGATAGGCTTTTAAGAGAAGAAACTGACGTTAAAGTCAGTTTCACCCTGTATCTGGTACATCCGCTGGTCAATTGCACTGGATGTGAAGGATTTTGTGTTCTGAAACTTCGTATTTTTGCTCGCTTAGAGTTCTTGATTGAATTTCAGTTTTATTAGAAATTACTTCTGTCACATTGCTTTTTAATTTGGCATAATAAATAACAGGCTATCGGTGATTCAGCCAATATCTCGCTTTCCTATATTTTATTTGAATCATTTTGTATTTGTATTATTGTGCAATTCCTATAGCCTATTTCTATTGCATCCCATTTTATTACGTTTTTACATTTTGTATCACATTCTATTGTGTTGGATAGTTTTTTAGACGACCTCGAAAGGCTCGGAGCCAAGGAGTACGTCCCATCTGACCAGGACATCTTGCGGACTCGAATAGAAACTGTGGGAGTTAATGAAGTCCAGTTTCAATTCAAGAATCTGATTGAGAGGGAGATGATGCGTGCATCTAGGAAAGCTCATTTTAACGAGCATCGCAATTTCAAGAATATCAACTTTCAGTAAATCCGATATTGTTAAATGTTGTAATGTTGTAGGTTGCGCACCTTGTTTACAATCTCGAATAATTATTTTTAGTTTATTATTATTCAAGCTCTTTCTGTAAAGTAATTTCCAAGACCGATTTCGGCCATGATACTGCTTTAGAAGCCTTCGTTGTTGATAATAATAATCATAATTAGTAGTAGGCCCCTTAACAATAATATTAATAATTAATAACTATATCAGTTAGATTTGGGTCTACATCGTGTAGATTTTACTCTATAAGAGACTATAGCTATAAATGATATCAGCACGGGGAATTGTGATATAATAAAGATATAATAGTGATATAAACAGGATGAAAGCTTTATTTATTTTTAGCGTGTCGCACTCGTCCAATTATCAGGATGTTGAATCGAGTGTAGCCGGGAGTTATTTTTACGGAATTCGGCCGACTGTTAGGTTCTATTCTGTCGAAATGTTCATGTTTGTGAAGTGAAGTATTTCGGCTGAGCACGTCCTGAGTTGTGTACATTACACTTGTGCTCAGGGGAACTATGAGATTTTTCATTTAAAGCTGTTTACAGTAGGTCTTCTAAGGTGCTCGCTCACCCATTTGTGTACCAACCGGGTTCAACGTACCTTATCTATATTTAGTTATCAAGTTGCCAGTTAAGTTGCGTCAAAATTTGTGAATTGATACATAGACTTGGCTACTATTTTTAACGAGTTGCTATTGTAAACCATTACTTTAATCATTTTAATGTGATATATTATTTAAGTTTATTACGTGTCATGCTGTCATATGACAGTACTCATGCATACATGTATACTTTGCTCTATTAATATAAATTATTAATTTAGACTATCATATGATTTCTTATTGTAGACTCATTGAAATGGGGAATGTAAGTTCTGAGCGCGCGAAATGGATGCATCATTTTGAAAGTGTGGCGGTCATTTTCTTCTGCGTGGCACTGAGCGATTACGACCAGGTCCTGAAGGAAGATAAGACCAAGGTTAGCGTTGAGGACATTCTTGCTGTCTGTATCTTACGTCCTTGACATTGCTTTTGTCAAATATTGCCTTACGATAAATGTCAAAGTGGAATGACACGTAACTTCGCGAAAAGTCAAGTAACCGATGATTTGAATTCTGAGCACTGCGGATTCAATTCCTGGGCTCGCCCGTCACTGACATTGCTTTCGAGTGAGGAAACTGACGTTAACCTTAGCTTTACCAGCTTTAATAATGTAATTTTTGGTTTACGGTTTTATCCACCATGTTCTTCTTCGTCTCTGGAGATCATCTCTCTCTCTCTCTCTCTCTCTCTCTCTCTCTCTTAGTGTACTGCCTACTGGCAGGTCCATGGTATATAACGCCTCCACTCTTCTCTGTCTTCCGCCTTCCTCTTCATTTCCACATATGAGTGGGTCTTTAAATCATATAACATACCTAATCTCGGCCTGCCTCTGCCTCTTTTTCCTTTCATTCTACCTTCTATGACCTCTTTTAATAGACCTTCCCCCCTTAGAATGTGTCCTATCCATCTCTTCTTCCTATTTCTTAATACATGTATCAACTTTCTATCTGTGCCAACTCTCTCCAGGACTTCCTCATTTGTAACCTTTTGAGTCCAGCTAATCCTCTCTATTCTTCTCCAAATCCACATTTCCAATGCCTCCAGTTTCCTAATATCTTCCTTCCTTAAGGTCCATGTTTCACATCCATACAATAGCGTGGTCCAAACCAAAGTTTTCACTATCTTTATCTTTGTGTCTTTCTTTAGACTTTTTGTTAATAGTTCTTTTCTACTACCAAAGGCCGCTTTTGCTTGTGCAATCCTACTGCATATTTCTGTCTCACATTTCCCATCATCGGTTATAGTATGACCCAAATATTTGAAACTCCTTACCTGTTCCAATTTCGTACCATTTATTGTGATACTAACTTCACCTTTATTATTGGACACTCTCTTAACCTTGGTCTTTTTTATATTAATCTTCATACCATATCTTAGGGCCGTATCATTCAGCCTATCCATTATCTTCTGCAATCCATCTCGCTGCCCGCTACCATTCCTTGGGGTCATCTGCAAATCGTACATCTTGTAACAAATTCCCTCCTACTTTTATTCCTTCTTCCAAGTCTTCCATGGCTTCCTCCATCATTACCTCAGCGTAAATGTTAAACAGCAGCGGCGAAATGCTACAACCTTGTCTTACTCCAAGTCCTATTTCACCTTCTTGTTGGATTTTGATTACTGCTCTTTGATTCATGTACAAGTTCAAAATTAGTCTTCTATATCTCCAGTCAATTCCTATTCTTTTTAAGATATTCATCATCGTTATCCAATCAATCCTGTCAAAGGCTTTCTCGAAGTCAACAAAGCATACAAAAACGTCATTACCATATTCTAAGCTTCTTTCGCAAAGAACCCGCATTACTCCTATTGCTTCTCTTGTGCCGTATCCTTTCCTAAAACCAAATTGTGTCTTGCTCGGTATCATATCTGCTTTCGACTGAATGCGATTATTTACTATCTTTAATAAGATCTTCGATGCATGAGGTATTAATAGAGAACATAATTGCTGTTTATCTGCATACCCGCTGATATAGTATAGGACTATGTACGTATACTAATAATAACAACAATTGGAGTGCTACAGTCATCAATGACAACATCGAGCACTATTGAGACAAAATCAAGCCGGCTAGCAAAAAGAAGGTCCAAAAACGGTGCAAATTCCAAAATCCAGAAAATCAGTCCAAACTAAAGGGAATTAAAGAAAAGGAGGTTTAGGCGCAGGTCGCCAAATTTACCAGTGACTGAAATTGCTTCAAATGATGACAATTCTGACAGTAAATGCTAAGAAGGGTAAAGGACTTCCTTAATAGGAAAGCAACTCCACCACCCTTAGCACCATATATCCTAGAGTCACGATTTGCAATAAACATATCATAACTTGGAGGAAATATAGACAACAGTTCAGAAGGAGTGGTTATAGAGGATAGCTAAGTTTCACTGATAGCAAAACAGTCAAACTTGTGAGTCTCAGCCAAATCATGCAAAGCAATGATATGGTCTGAGTTAGAGAGGGATCGGGTGGTTTGGGAAGCAAAGAGAAATATTGCTTCGAAGAGAATTAATAGGAATTCTCGATCGAAGCATGCTTACAAAACTGACAAATCAGCAATTGCAAACAATACAGAAAGTACTACAAGATAATAGTGCATATATACTACTTTTAAATAATTTAATAAATAGTATGTGACTGGTATAGTCTATGCATACTTTGCATATTCTCGTTCGCTGTTGTTATTGATATTCTTGATATGATAGAATCGATTGCAGGAGAGCGTGAAACTGTTCGACACTGTGTGTCACAGCGTTTGGATTTTTGAGGCCCAAAGAATACTCTTCCTAAATAAAAAAGATTTGTTTGAAGAGAAAATGAAACGATCTCCATTGACTGTCTGCTTTCCTGAGTACACGGGTTTGTAACTGTAAATCCATAGAAAAACTTAATGCACAGTTATTTTGTGTTTATTTATGTACATGTAACTGGCTACCACGTCTTGATCGTGTAATAATGATTTAGAAAACACATTCGTGACATTCCTACGTTTTCGTCTGTTTCTATACGCCGAGATGATACTATCATAAATGGTCCATCTAATATTCGTGTATACCTGAAATTACGTTGATTGGAAAGTTAGTGACCATCTTTATCATTCTACCATTTCTGTAAAGATTCGAACCCAGGACGTTAGTATCTAAAGCCTGACACCGACATCACTCCTAGATCACTACACTATGGCGGCTGCTGTTGGAGCCCTGTCAACTGTTTATCGTAGTAGATACAGCAGAAAATCAGCATAAAAGCAACCATTTCTGTAGGCTAAATCATGACACTACTTCGTCTCTTATTTGTCGTCCACCACAGGTTTCTTGCTCGATCAGATGCTGAGGAAGGCATGTGGCCCATCTCATCATAAGCAGAATCCCCCAAGAATAATGGTATATCAAAAAGAATGTTAGGTAAATTAAAGATCCACTCGTATGTGGACATGAAGAGGAAAACGGAAGATAGAGATGAGTAAAGGCGTTATATATCATGGACCTACCAGTAGGCAGTGCACCGAGAGAGAGAGACTATTTCTTAATGAGTTGATATATTGTTGACCATTACTTTAATCATTTTAATTTGATATATTATTGTAGTTTATTATGTGTCATGCTACTGTACCACAATATTCATGTATGCATGTATAGTTTAAGCTATTAATATTAATTTTTATTTGAGACTATCATATGATTTACTATTGTAGACTCTTTGATGTGGGTAATGTAAGATCTGAGCGCGGGAAGTGGATGCAATGTTTTGTGAATGTGGAGGTCATTATCTTCTGCGTGGCACTGAGCGATTACGACCTAGTCCTGAAGGAAGATGAGACCAAGGTTAGCGTTGAGGACGTTCCTGCTGCCTGTATCTTACGTCCTTGACATTGTTTTTGTGAAATATAGCCTTATCTTAAATGCCAAAATGGAATGACAGGTAAATTCGCGAAATGTCATGTAGCTGATGATTTGAACTTGGAGCACTTTATTCAAAAAGGTCGGCCGAGCTGACATGCCGTTCATCCAGATAGCTGATACTCGCATTAACCTAAGTTACTTGACTCAACATATTCATGTCAATCGCCTTATAATTATATTTCAATAATACAATTTCTTGTTTTTTCACCCTGTTCTTATTCGTCTATGGAGATTATAATTTCTGTTTATCTGCGTACAGCTGATATAGTATAGGCCTATGTATGTTTAACAAATGATAGCAATGCATATATACTACTTTTAAATAATTTAATAAATAGTATATGACTGGTATATGCATACTTTGCATATTCTCGTTCGTTGTTGTTATTGATATTCTTGATATGATAGAATCGATTGCAGGAGAGCGTGAAACTGTTCGACACTGTGTGTAACAGCGTTTGGTTTGATCACGCCCAAAGAATACTCTTCCTAAATAAAAAAGATTTGTTTGAAGAGAAAATAAAAAGATTTCCATTGACTGTCTGCTTTCCTGATTACACGGGTTTGTAACTGTAAATCCATAGAAAAACTTAATGCACTGTTGCTATTTTGTGTTTATTGTTGTACATGTAACTTGTTGTGCTCGGGTGTGATTGGACCACTTGCAGAATATGGAAACCACAAATAATCTGCCGCGTATATGAAAGAGGCGACTAAAGGCAATAGCTGAAAATGGAAAGAGGGGTGCCACCTCACCTTGAAATATTTTCCCCCAGGATTATTTGATAATTAATCCACCTAACTTAGAAAGGCAACGGGAAACCACCTCAGAAGCCATACTTTTCCCAAGCTATACGTAAGGTATGGATAAGGCATAGACTTTGTGAAGGTATTATCTTGATGATGTAAGGAGTGCTCTTATGGAGCGAGAAAACAGACTTTGAGTATGAAGATATACCTTGACCCTGCCACTTGACAGTGAACTGAAGAAAAAGAGAAGATGTAACTTGCTACCACGCCTAGATGTGTAATAATGATTCATAAAACACATTCCTACGTTTTCGTCTGTTTCTATACGTCGATTATACTATCATAAATGATCCATCTAACATTCGTGTATCCCTTAAATTACTTTGATTGGAAAGTTTGCGACCATCTTTATCATTCTACAATTTCTGTAAAGATTCGAACCTAGCACGTTAGGTTCTAAAGCCTAACACCTACATCACTACACTATAGCGGCTGCTGTTGGACTCCTGCTGATGTTGATGTTAACTGAATATCGTAGTAGATACAGCATTAAATCAGCATAAATATACTGTACATTCATGACTAAATATTAATTTATGTACTTTTTAAATTGTATGCATTATAAAAACTATTTTACGATTTTAACCACCAGATGGCTATCCAGGGCGCGGGTCCAGGAATTTTTAAAGGGGGGGGGCAATTTTTTTGGGAGTGTACATATTTTTTGCTTACGCTCCACATTCTTCGGGACATGTGTCGCAACGTAACCGGAAAAAATACTGTGAAGGGAGGGCTCAACATTTTTTCACTACAGTGCTCGGCTCATAGAGTGAGTGTATCCCCGTATCTTACCGCCCCCGCCCACCCCACTGATAGCCGTACTAAAGTGAGAGGAAAACCTAAAATTCCTAAAATCCTACATTTGCTTTGGAAATATTAGGTTAATTTTTCACTTTTGAAAAAACTCAGCTGATCTGGACGAATTGAAAAAATGACCTAATTTTGGCGGTAGGGAAGTGGGCTTAAGCCTCTCCCAGCCAAGGCTGTTTGCACGACTGCTCCGGGACAGAGTTGACTTTTTTTACTTACACCCTCTTTTTCATATACAGTCGCTAATTAAAGTGAAAATTGAGATCTAGTGAAACGATCGAATGAAATTTCCCTTTCGTACCCCCCCCCCACCCCTCCAGCCACTGCCCTTACAAACATATTGACACATAGAAATTGCCATAGAAATAATGAAAATATAGTTTACAATTTTTTATCGCCGGGTCTAAGGGAGGGGAGGGCGCGGTCCCCTGGGCCCCCTGGATCCGCCACTGTGGCTATCACAATTGTGATAGAAGCAACGCTGATGTTCTAATGGCTACCATTTCTGTAGGCCAAATCATTGACCCTACTTCGTCGCTTATTTGTCGTCCACCTCAGGATTCTTGCTCGAGCAGATGCGAGAAATATAAATTTCACGACTTTTTCCGCATCCAAATGGTAGGAGGGAACACACGATCAAGGGTTGGCCTCTATTAAATCGGGAAGTGGTTTATCGAATAAGTAGATCTTGTGTTAATTCAGTATATTTGCAGTAGCCACCTTTTATATAAGTTTCAGTGAAATAAATTTTACTGCCGCTGCATCTAGAAACTAGAGAAGCCCCCAATATCCTTCTTTGATGAAAAAGGGACGCTGAAGATCTCATTGATACAGTTATACATGTGATATCATTTCAACAAGCCAGTCAAACAACAATAACAACAACAACAGTACGATTAGAGTGCTACTGTTATCCATGACAACATCGAACACTATGGAACTAAATCAAAACCGTTGCGCAGAGTGCGGGGTCCATAAGCTGTGCGAGTCAAAATCCGTGTAATCAGTCCAAGGAAAGTTACTAGCGGACTGGAGGTTTACGTTTTGGTCTCAGTTCGTGGACATTTAGTGGACAGGAGAGATCAAGTGAAAAGCAAAGAGACTATATAAGACTATAAAACTATATAAGACTATAGAGAATATTTAGTCAAGGAGACTAAAGAGAGCGCTGGACTACAATGAAGCCAGTTATCAGATGTGCGAAAGCAAAAATTTATTACTACCAGTTATTGATTGGTTCATTGCTTGAACAATCGATCCTTGATTGATTGATTGGTTGATAGATCGTAAATCGATTGACTGTTATTTTCTCTGCCTACAGGTAAGCAGACGCCAGAAGAGGCGGTCGCCTACATTAAAGAGCAGCTCGAGGCTAAGAACTATAACGCGACGTCCACGACAAATGAAATTTACTGCCACCCGACCTGTGCCATCGATACAGACAGCGTCCGTAGTATCTTCAATCAAGTCTCAAATGTTATCATTGCCTATAACCTACTTTGCCCATGTATTCGCAATTGTTTTTATAGCCATATTTACTAAGCTCGCGTTAAGCCGTCTATCACTTACGTCTCTAATGATAGTTAAACCAGGAATCATAAATTTCGTTAATCGCTAGAAAATGTTGCGAACTAGCTACAAGATCACGCGCAAAAATTATAGCGCTCAGCAAATGACAGCACTGTCCTTCAGGCTGATCGGCCAATCAGCTTACTTTCGTCAGCTAACTAGAATGGATCTCCTTAGTCAGTGGTTTAACTAATCCGCGATGTAAACCTCCGTAAAGGGAGATACAAAAAAGCTAATTTTAACGTCAGTTTCCTCACTCGAACGCGATGTCAGTGATGGGCGAGCCAAGGATTCGTCTCTGTCAGTCCTCTGACCCCAGCATTTCCTCCTCAGTTTATATCAACCCTCATCTTTCTCAAGAGGAATGCAAGGCCCAGTACCAAAGGAGAGTTAAGAATCGCGAGCCTCGCACTCATACTGCCGTGTTAAATGCCCCTAACATATTAAATCCAACTGACTTCCCCCCGTTACCCTCTACTCGACTCAACGGTATGCATAGTAGCATCCTGAATCCGGCTGCAGCTTCCTTCGTTTACGTCATCAACTCTTGACTTTTCTACTGCTCCCCCTACGATTCCTCAATCTCTCATTCCCCCTGCCGCTCTCTCCTGCCCTTCCTCTCTACATGTCCACAATCCAGTGTACAGCTCTACTAGCTGACTCGACACTCATCCCCCTCGTGTGTACTCCTGCTCACTACAGACCAGTTCAGTGTTATCGAATCATCCTGCCCATCTGAATCATCGTTACAAAGTCGATAAAATAGGATTCTAAATTTTCGTCGAACTTTAAGTGTTTACTCTCTAATCTTCAGAGTCTTAAGAACAAGATATCTGAATTTAACCCAGCTATGTCATCTCTCAATATTGATATCGCCTGTCTATGTGAGACTTGGCTGACCGATTCTATCCTAGATAGCATGATAGTCAGCGGTGATTTTAATGTTTTTAGGAAGGATAGATTGGATAGAAAGGGTGGGGGAGTAGCTATTGTCTGCAGATCCTTACCTAATATTGTATATAAACGGGTTGATTTACCTGTCCGATTCTGTTCACTTGAACTACAAGTTTTGAATATTCTTGTTGGCCCCTATGATGGTGTCAGACTGGTAGCGGTTTATTATCCTCCTGACCGGGTACATGATGTATTAATGTGTCAATTGTCAGTATCTGCATTACTGGTTATTAGTTCTACTAGTTTGGCTATATGCATTGTTGGCGACTTTAATTTATCTCTTATCGACTAGCATAAACTAAATACACCTAATTAGCAAACTTATGTCGATATTCTCAGCTTTTTTATTTCGAATTCTTTTGAACAACTGGTTTCTTTTCCTACTCATGAAAATAGTGTCCTTGATCTAATTTTTGAGATAATCCATCCCTAGTTTCTAATGTCACTTCCACTACTCCAATTGGCTCAAGTGATCATCTAACTCTACTCTTTAATATCCAAACGAATTTGATTTGCATATTCTAACCTTTTTCCCTTATCTCCTCCTTCGTTTAAAGTAGATCCCTTTAATTTTTCAGTTTATAACTATGACAAAGCTGACTGGGGTAGTCTTAAGAGTTTAATCTCTAATGTGGATTGGTATGCCAACTTGTATGAATGTTCCTCCATTGACGAATATTGGTACAATTTCTGCTCCATTTCGGACAATTTATTCGCTGTGTGTATACCTAAAGGAACCAAAAATACTTCAGGATGAATTTCCGTAAATGTTCACTTGATTTAAAAAAGGCAATCAATAATCGGATAATGCTCTATGAAAATAAACTAATTGCAAATAAATCTCTTAAGACACTTTACAAGTATGTCAAACGTAAACCATCTAACTCTTGCTCTATTCCTCCGTTAACTATACCTAACTCTAATTGCCCTACTGCGTTTAGTGATAGCGATAAATCTTGTACATTAAATAATTACTCTTGCTCAGTTTTCACTAAAGACAATGACGTCATGCCCACATTCCAATTCCCGAGTACCCCTAAGGAGGATTTATCCCTTGACCATATTATTATTTCTGAAATCTCTGTACTTAATAGCATTAGTAAATTAGCCTAAATAATACTGGCTCCCCTGGTGCTGAAGGTCTACCTCCTTCTCCCCTAAAAATGCTTAGGCACGTCATTTCTAAACCTCTTTCCATGCTATTCAATTTATCCTTAAATTATGGTGAAATTCCTTTGGCTTGGAAACGCTCCATTGTTATTCCAATTTTTAGAAAAGGAAATAAAAATGACCCTAACAATTACCGGCCTATATCACTTACCTCTATCATCTGTAAGCTTTTGGAAAGGATCATTAAAGACCAATTTCTTGCATATCTTACTACAAATAAGTTACTTTACTTGAAGCAGTACGGTTTCTTACCCAAAAGATTTACTAACTCCCAATTATTACGACATTTTAACTCTTTGGCTACAAAATTAAGATACGGCCATCAAGTTGACGCTGTTTACCTTGATTACTCAAAAGCTTTCGACAGTATTGTACATTCTAAGCTTTTATTTAAATTGCATAAATGTGGCATAAACGGCAAACTTCTATCTTGGTTTTCCTCTTTTTTAAATGACAGGTTCCAAGCGGTTAGAATAAACAATTCCTACCCTAACTGGTCTCCTGGGCTCAGTAGTGTGCCCAGGGTAGTGTTTTGAGTCCAATACTTTTCCTGGTGTACATCAATGATTTGCACCTCTGCTGTACTGAATTCGATACCTTGTTCCTTTTTACCGATGATGCTAAATTATTTGTTGATATTAAGTCGTATTCTGATTGTGTTTCTCTCCAAAAATCACGTAACTCCATTCATGCATGATCAATGATATGGCAGTTGAACCTAGCAGTGAACAAGTGCCAAATATTGTCATTTTGCCTTAGTAAGGATAAGTGTAAAGAATTTAATTACAAGCCCAATTCTATCAACTTGATCAGGGTCTATGAAATCACTTACTTGGGGGTGAATTTCACACATGACCTTTCTTTCTCCACTCACATCAAAATTATGTGTAATAAAGCCAGGAAAAAATTTTCTATTATTTTGAATTGCTTTAAGCCAAAAGATAAAACATTACTCTTTAAAGCATTTCTGTCTTTGTTCGCCCTATAATCCAATACTGTTCCAATGTATGGTCTCCTTTTCGTAAATCTGATATTGATCTTATTGAATCAATTCAGAAGAAATTCACCAAACGTCTTTTTGGATTGAGTGACCTCTGCTATTCTGATAGACTTGAGATATTTAATGCTGAGTCACTCGAACTAGGCCTACGTAGACTAAAATCTGACCTATATTCATATTATAAAATAATTAATAATTTCATTAATTTGCAGCGCAGTAAATTTTTTACTTTTAAATCTGGTATAACTAGAAACAATGGTGCTGCAATATATATAAATACCTTTAGATGTAACGCAGAACGTTATCATTTTAAAAATAGATGTGTAAATAAATGGAGTAACCATCCTCATAGTATCATTAATGCTAGCTCTCTTCCGTAATTTAAAAAGGAACTATGTCAATCTGATAAAAGTAAATCTTTTAAGTATTGCTTTTAATTGTTTTTATTTCCATTTGCTTGTATAGGCCTACTGCTTTTGTATATTTATATTGCTTGTAGGCCTATAGGCCTACCGATTTTAGCGTATTTTAGCTCTTATGTTTGTGATTACCTTCCCACGTGTACTTTAATCCTATTAATTAATCTTTTTATAGTAAATTTCTACTTTTAACGAACTAAATCCGGAATATGTAAGCGCTTCTTATCCTGTATCCTCCGTTCACACAAACTTTTCCATATTTCTCTTTTCTATTTGCTTTACCTGTTTTAAATGTTTGATGTGATAAATAAATAAATAAATAAATAAAGAACCCTTTTGGTAAACTACCCACTCCCCTAAAATGTTTCTTATCCAGCTTCTTTTGATTTCTTAATGCTTTTATGGACTACCTAGGCTATCTGTACCCGTTCTCTTTTAGACTTCTTCATTATTAACTTTTTAGGTTCAACTAATTTTTCCAATTCTTATGATAGCCATATTTCCAGCGCCTCTAGTTTCATGATATCTTCCTTGCGGTCCATGTTCACACCCATAAAATACCGTGCTTTAGGTTTTCATTATCTTTATCTCTGTGGTTGTCTCTAGTCTTTTTGTTAGGAGTTCTTTTCTATTACCGATGGCTTCTTCGTTAATCTTGTAATTCAACCAAAAATCAGGGTTTTGGACTGTGCTGAGTGTACTTTGGACTAGCTACTGAGAATAACTGTAATACCGACTCTAGATATTGGCAATTATGTACTGTAGTACTGACTCTAGGTATTGACAATTATGTACTGATACTGAATAAAGTACTGACACTGTATTGGTAGTACTGATACTAGGTATTGATAATTCAGTACTGTAGTACTGACTCTAGTTATTGAAAATTATGTACTGTAGTGCTGACTCTAGGTATTGACAATTCTGTACTGTAGTACTGACATTAGGTATTGAAAACTAAGTACTGTAGAGCTGATACTGTTGGGATCTCCCCTTGGGTGGCAGTTCTTGCCCCACTTCGGGTGCCAATTATAGGGTTCATCAATCCTTCGTCCGTTATAGGAGTTAGGAAATGGAGTCGTGGGTTCGATTTTTGCAACTCTTCATGTTTCGGCGGTATTAATCTGGAGGATGCAAGAATCTCTTGCTCATATAGCCAGTTAGAGGCTAAATCAATTAGACTGGAGCTGTTACGAATAGAACTCATGTTTATACGTTCAATATGTAGTAATTTATATCGTGTGTGTTGTGTTTAACTTATATTAATTCTTGCTAAATTAATATGCGAACACAAAAGGTAAATAGCTTATGCTATTAACGATTTATTATAAACTAAGAAACACGATATAATCTAAAGAATTAAACTACAACATTAAATAGAACAGAACGTAAAACAATAACTACGAAAATTAAATATCGTAATCAGTCAGTTAAGTATGTATTTGTAAAGTCAAAATAGGATAGAAACAGGAGAACGAATTATGGCTTCACGGCACTTCTCGTCTATATGTTTGATACTTTCCTTGTTTTCTCCTATCTCCTAACTCCCTCCTGTCTTCTTTTCTTCTAACTTCCGTCTTCTGTGAGGTATTGGAATGCAGCAGTTTTTACCTGCATTGACGAGAAAACGCTTTGACTAGATTTCTAGCAATTTGCATTTCTGGCCCAATTCAGGATTTATATCGGATATGAGATATGATATATTGTCTAATCTAACCGATCTATAGAGGGATTAGAAGACTAATACACATAAATCTCCAAATCCCGGGCGGCACACTTACTTGCTCTGATATGGCATTCGTGTTTGTGTCATTCAAAGTAACACCGACTTATAGAGGGTATAGTAGGACAGCTTTCTAACGAATTCAATCAGAAATTCAGACGCTTGTAGGAAATCTACTAGTCTATGGTTTTGCTGCAATAAATCTTTAAGAATTATATTTAGGCAAGTTCAGCTAGTAACTTCGTATAAGCCAAAGTTCAGAATAGCCTCCCTTTCATAGCCTGTCACCTAGTTATATAGCGTTGATCGATGCAACGCTCACGAGCCAATCAGAATCGTTGGTTTCCAAAGTTGTCAACCAATCAGAATTTAGCTCTTCAATCCTCTTCATAATCATTTATCCGCCCCAATTTCGTGGTCGGTAGAATTGCATGCGTTTTTCAATGCAATTTTATTTGTAGCCTATCGTTTCTGAACTTAATCAAATAAGATACAGTGTTGTCAAACACGAAATTCTTATAATACTAGGTATTGATAATTCAGTATTGACACTAGGTATTGAGAATTAAGTACTTTAGAACTGATATTAGGAAGGAGGTAGAACTGTCACTGCGTAACGTGTACACACTGTGTTGTATACTGTATACTGTAAAGTGTAGGCCTATACATTCATTTTAGCATCTTTTCTTCTCACTGTGAAACAGTTATACAATTAAGAGGCTAATAGCTATTGATTTTTTGAATACATGTTAAATATTGAACTCCACATTTTTAAAACTTGGACTCCACATTTCGCAACTCAGATTCATGAATTGGTTGGACTCAACGCTTAGATTATGTCCTGATGGAAACTACACAATCTAGCGCAAGGCTGCAGCCAAGTCTAGAAATGTCGGAGTTATATTAGGCTTTTATGAGTCACTAACATCCACAGTCGACGCCATAAATAAAGGGCTTTCAATGCTGATAAAATACAAATCTTGGGGCTTCGGAATATGCGTTAAAGGACATTTTAGTTTTCAAAATTACTTATTCGTATACTATAGTCAAAAACGGATAATTATAGATAAAGCTTGATTTTTAACAGCATATTTTGCAATTTTCTCACTATACATAAACATCCAAGTCTAGATCAGATTTTCCTAATGGCAGAGTCAGCCTGGCGGCTAGAACATGTAACATTTATACTCGAGAGTAGGCCTACATATAAACACGAATATTATAGAAATTACAAAGCTCAGACTAATACTTCTAAATTCCAACTGCACATCGGTTATTAGTTCAGATTGAATAAGTAGCAGATACCATAAACAATTGTGCAGCTGTTTGATGAAGAAAGTAATTTCGCAATATTAATACATTTGAGCAGATTAATTAGCCAGATCTTCAGAAATTATAGTTACAGTTTCAGTTGTTAGTTCGGAATTAAGTTGTTTTTCAACTGAGAATTTTACAACAGCGTAATATAAATGCACTGATGTTGAAATTAATATTTAAATAGCCTGTACATTATGGTATATTACTTTTTACTAAATACTTTTCACATTCTTTTTGAGCATTGATCTTGACTTCGCTAGTGAAACAATATATGCAATGACATACTGCAATCCAACTGCAATAGATCAGTTCGGTAATTGAAAACATATTTTGTGGTATGGTAACACTGGTTTATTTATGTTGACATCTGATACATAAATTTACATGTAAATGTAATGGGTCTATATTATAACTTCGTTATAATGCATGCATACCGTTATAATGGGTGAAAGAGTTAAACTACAAGTGTTAAGTTATTCTTTAATTAATATACGTATAGTAGGTTGTAAACTAAATAACATTTCTAAAGAAAACTTGTATTAGAAATTTTATGAGGAACTAGTACATTTCAATAGTATTCTATGCAGTGTTTACTTTTTCTAGTCCACTGTTTATATTTGGTGTCCACGATGTTCTATTTATAGCTATTACCGAAAAGATCTGTTACTTAGGTTATTGCCCAATGAAGGCACATCAAAACTGATTTATTTACTCAACGGTACAACTTATGTTTTGCTGACTTCTTCTTAAAAGTTTCAGAAATACAGGCTTTCCAATCATCTATTTCTAATTATTAATTGGTTTTTAGACCTCTGAATTCATCACCTGGAGTAATAGCGCATTAGATTGGTATCAGTCCATCCAAGAAGCGCTCTGGAGAATAGCTGAGCCCAGACTTAAAGTCCATCTTTAAGAAATTCATCCCCTCCCCCGTTGAATCTTATTACAGGCAGAAATTTCTTGCGCGCCCAAAGAAATGATGAGTAATCAGAAGCCGCGCTGCTGATGTTTCGTCTAGCCAGCAGTCCGATGTAGCTGCTGCCCGGGGCAGCTGCTGCAGCCTGGTGCAGCTGCTGCCTCAATGCGCCGTCGTCAAGTTGTTTCTTTAATCTAATCTGGTTAACCTACACTGGCTGTCTCTGGTCACGATGCAATACAACCCTTGTTAAATTAGACTTAAGCAAAAATTAAGACTTATAACTAGGCTTATGAGGTTCAAGATTTGAAAATGCTGCTTATTTAATGACGCATCAATGCATTATACCACTAGACTGCGAGCCTCTTGAGTTCTCGTCAAGCAGTTCTGAAGTGTCGCTAGCGATGTAGCCATATGGAACTTTAAGTAAATTTCTGAGTATATCTTACAAGACTATACCAGTGATTGCCTGTGAGTCGGTTGAGAGGTTTAGTAGATCTGTAACGGGATATTACATGTAGGCCTAATTAATTGAGTATAGGCTATAGTCTATCAATATAGCGAAGTGCCGCTAGATTTAGCAGTCTAACTTTTAGGCCTATACTTGCGAAGACAGCGGCAACCGAGAGGACTGACGATCATTGACTTTCTTTCCAGACTGGTGACGTCAGACAATGGCTTTTTGGATGAGCGCCGAAGAACGCCGGGCACAGAAAAGAACCAAGGCCATCGACAAGACTCTGAAAGAAGAACTCAAGACAATGTGTAGTACCATAAAAGTTCTGCTACTGGGTAAGAAATCGGTTTTTGTGAGAATAATTAATTTGCAATGATATACATTTTACTTATTTTATTATTTAAATGATCCAATCATTTCACACAACAGAGCTAGAAGAGCCTCACTCAATACAGCAATTCACGTGAAGTGATAGGGACACAAAGTTTCGAAGCCTCTAACATGATCCCTAATTAGAGAATAAAATAATGAAAGATTTAAGCATCATTACAATATCATAGCATTAACAACATTAGGCCTACATTGATCACATTATTTATAGTAAAATGTACAGTACAGTAGGAACATGTACTGTACTCTAAGAACATATAAATAACATTAACTAATCAAACCCATTATTTTTGCAGTTTTTTGTACTGCTAGTACTGTAGTCCGTGACAACTTCGAGTACCATGAACCAAACGCCAGGTCTTCTAGCAATAATAAAAGTAAGTCCATTGTATATTCATAACATTATAGCAGTGCATATGAAACACCATTAAAACATTCCCAGCCAATTCCAAAAACTATTCCAAACCAAGAATAAAAATTAAAGTAATTGGTTTGATTAGAGATGCCTAAATTACTATTACTTACAACGTAAAGTATCTTACTGATATGGTAATAACTAGGACTGTTTCGAGCAGATAAGTCTACTCAAGGGTTGAATTAGAGCTCATTCTGAACACAATATTAAATGTGGAAAATGATATCACATATTGCTCAGTTTTCTTTTACATGCCACTGAAAAAAGTTCATAAAGCCCTAAAAATTGCCCTCAATTCATTTTGTTCATGCTAGCAGAATATGATCTCTTTTTATACTCTTATCAGCTGAGAGGACTCTCATCGGATTGAACAAGCACATTTCTCACCCTACTGTAAGCCTAGGTGCAGAGATAAGAGATCAGTGCCTCGTCGTTTTGTATGCCTAACCCTCATCCCGAGTTGTCTTAAAGTAAACACTGGCAACCGGGTGTTAATTTTTCTTGTATTGAGTGATAATCAACAGATTTCGACTAATTAGAGATTAACTAATTAGAGATTAATTAGACTAATTAGATTAATTAGTATAATAAGACTAATTGGAGATTAACTAATCGGAGATTAATTAGACTAATTATAGATTAATAAGAGATTAACAAGAAGCACTAGGTGCATCCAAACTTTTTACAGTCGCTTTTGCGTCTTATATACACTGGCTGGAGCCAGTGTCTACATTATAGACACTGGCTGGAGCCAGTGGCGAAGTCGGTAAGACACTCGACCGCGGATCAGTTGATAAGGGTTCAAATCCTGGGCTCGCCCGTCACTGACATCGCTTTCGCGTGAGGAAACTGACGTCAACATTAGCTTAGCTTTTTTAGCTTTTTGTTATAATGTAGCGATTGTAACTAGATCTACAATTTGGTTAACTGTTTAACCCTCATCAACAACAACAACAATAACAATAACAACAACAGAATTAGAATTCTACTGTCATCCACGACAACCTTGAACATTACGGTAGCAAATCAAATCCGATGAGCAGGGTTTGGGGTCCAAAAATGATTCAAATCAAAACCCCGGGAATTCAGTACAAGAAAATTTAGTCTACTAGCGGAACGAAGGTTTACGTGTTGGTCCCAGTTCCTGTGCAATGGGTGGATTGGAAAGGACAAGGAGAAAAGCTTTTAATCGCCTATAAAACTGTTTATAAAGAATTGTTCATGAAGAAGTTCATTACGTTTAAACCTCAGCAATGATTTAAACCAATGATTAGTCACAGATTGGAATCATATGAGACAGAAGAATCAGTTCACGAATCAAAGTATGACATAGGCCTATGACATAGGCCTATAACATAGGCATATATCTTAGGCCTATGACATAGACCTATGTTATAGGCCTATGTCATAGGCCTAGTTGGTTTTCTTTAGTGAGTTTAACGAATGCGTTATATATGAAAGCAAAAAGGTATACCATAAATATTCTAATGTATTAGAAACATCCCTATTCATCATATACAAATATATTTAAAAAATTTACTTATCATTCAATCATTCATCACTTACGTTCATCGTTTTCAATTACGTACCATTGCATTTTTATTAACTATCCATAGTTTATAAATATATTAGAATGTTCCAATAGCGCAGTGGTTAACCCCGTCAGGTAAAGTTCTAAATGACTAATTAAGTAGTGAATTGAGCTCCCGTAGGTTCGATTCTCGGCTGCTGTTTATCTGAAAGTTAAATCTCAGACATTCACTGGACTGGCTACACGGAAAATGATCTAAATTGCCTAACGGTTAAACATGTGATATTAGCAATGCTAGATATCAACATAGTTGATCTTTCACTATAATTCACGCTACTACTACGATACACTATTTTGTAGCTACTGCATATCTTTAGTAGGCCTATACTGTATAACTGCTACTGTAATGCTCGATTTTACTTTGTTCAAGCAAATCTTTGTTCAAACTATAGTACAGACAGTGCAAGTATTGTTTGGAAATGCAGGTTCGGCCGAATCTGGAAAAAGTACAATCCTAAAGCAGATGAGGTAACTCATATCTTTGCCTAGTATTCAAGATCATTCAATATGACGCGCACAATTAAATTAATTACATTATTTTACATGCAGATATACGATAATGCTATGCCGACTCCACTTTTTGTCATAGATTGTGAATCACAAGCTATTGTATTACTTTGAAGAGAATTCTGCACTGGACCTAATGCCTATTCGATCGCAATCGTAAATCGATTAAACACAATTGCGCTAATCCGACGGTAGGGCATCCAGTGGCAATTTTTAGAGATACAACTATATAAAATTGATACTTTAATCAATGAATACACCTATTGTTAATTGGTACGAATGACACTTTTGTCACGACTTTTGCACATTTTGAAAACGTATTACATAAAATTGAAAAAAGACTAAATTGAAAGATACATATTTCTCATGGTGTAATCCATTATTCAGACACGGTGCGTGTCCCTTTATCCGCAGATAATAACGAACACACCATCAATGATCAAATTAATCCCATCACAAGAGTTCTAATCTCCGTCTAACAGACGTGTTTGGTAACTTTTGATGGTTTTTCTAAATATTTGCTGTTCCTGTTGTCAACTTAACTACAGTGTAGGCTAATCTTCATTTTATTAAGAACAATTATCGCGTACCATATTCAATGTAATTTCAACTATAGGCTCTTGTCGGACTTCCTCATCATTACCAACTTCTTTCCTCCTCATGCTGTATCTCAATGAGAATTTAAAAGCGAATCTTTACGAGTGAGGGTAACAAGTAGTTCGAATCTGTATTTGATTGATTGGTTGACTTATTGACTGAAAGACTGACTCGTTGACTGATTAACTGATTGACTGTCTGACAGACTTTTTATGGAAATCTTCTGTACGGTGATTGTAGAATCATTCACAATGGAGGTTTCACTAGTTTGGAAAGGAAAGAGTACAAGCCTGTAGTGTACAGAAATATCATCCAATCACTGGTAGCCATTGTTGGAACCATGGACGTCCTGCATATTGACTTTGGAGACCCTGAGCGAGAGGTTTGTTACTTAAATAGTTAGCTAATTTCATTGCTTATACAGTTAACTAATAATCTAAATAATACATTTTGAAATAATAACTCAATGATCAATTGTCTAAGTGATTGAATGAATGAATGAATGAACGCATAATTGAATGAACGAACGAATGAAAGAATGAATGAAAGAATGAACGAACGAGCGAATGAAGGAACGAATAGATCTTTCGAATAATTGATTGAGCGATCGACTGATTAAGCGATGGATTGGTTAATAAATTAGTCAATTGATTGATTTATCAGTCTGACGCTAGGATGGTTAAGGACGTGGTATCCCAGATGGAGGACACTGCCAGGATCTCAGAGGATCTGCTGAGGGCACTGAAGAGGTTGTGGAATGACAGTGGAGTGCAGGAATGTTTCTCCAGGTCCAATGAATATCAGCTCAACGATTCTGCTAAATAGTACGCCTAATCCTTCTATTTATAACGTCGACTCTTAAAGTCTTAATTACCATGTCACTATGAATCTCTGATAAGAAGACAGCAAGCAATAAAAATCTAAATCTAGCCTTGTATAAAGTAATTTTCACTCTTGCATTTAAATTTATATTGCTTTCTATCAAATGGGCATAAATTCTGAATATGAAGCAGTATATAGTAGATTCCGATTCTATACTGAACCGATGCTGGTATGCTTTTAAGAGAAATTGACGTTAAATTCAGTTTCAATCTGTATCTGCTACATCCGTTAATTAATTGCATTTGACATGAAGGATTGCAAAAAATCCTCACATTGCTTAAAATTTGGTGTAAGAAATAACAGGCTATCGGTGATTCAGTCAATATCTCGCTTACATACACTCTATTTGAATCGTTTTGTATTTGTATTATAGTGCAATTTCCTATAGCCATTTGTATTGCATCCCATTTTATTACGTTTTTATATTTTTGTATCGCACTCTATTGTGTTGTATAGTTTTTTAGACGACCTCGAAAGGCTCGGAGCCAAGGAGTACGTCCCATCTGACCAGGACATCTTGCGGACTCGAATAGAAACTGTGGGAGTTAATGAAGTCCAGTTTCAATTCAAGAATCTGATTGAGAGGGAGATGATGCGTGCATCTAGGAAAGCTCATTTTAACGAGCATCGCAATTTCAAGAATATCAACTTTCAGTA
This sequence comes from Enchytraeus crypticus, assembly GCA_905160935.1. Lineage (NCBI taxonomy): Eukaryota > Metazoa > Annelida > Clitellata > Enchytraeida > Enchytraeidae > Enchytraeus > Enchytraeus crypticus. The sequence goes on along the minus strand of CAJHZI010000253.1, from coordinate 1,399,588 downwards.
AATCCGATATTGTTAAATGTTGTAATGTTGTAGGTTGCGCACCTTGTTTACAATCTCGAATAATTATTTTCAGTTTATTATTATTCAAGCTCTTTCTGTAAAGTAATTTCCAAGACCGATTTCGGCCATGATACTGCTTTAGAAGCCTTCGTTGTTGATAATAATAATCATAATTAGTAGTAGGCCCCTTAACAATAATATTAATAATTAATAACTATATCAGTTAGATTTGGGTCTACATCGTGTAGATTTTACTCTATAAGAGACTATAGCTATAAATGATATCAGCACGGGGAATTGTGATATAATAAAGATATAATAGTGATATAAACAGGATGAAAGCTTTATTTATTTTTAGCGTGTCGCACTCGTCCAATTATCAGGATGTTGAATCGAGTGTAGCCGGGAGTTATTTTTACGGAATTCGGCCGACTGTTAGGTTCTATTCTGTCGAAATGTTCATGTTTGTGAAGTGAAGTATTTCGGCTGAGCACGTCCTGAGTTGTGTACATTACACTTGTGCTCAGGGGAACTATGAGATTTTTCATTTAAAGCTGTTTACAGTAGGTCTTCTAAGGTGCTCGCTCACCCATTTGTGTACCAACCGGGTTCAACGTACCTTATCTATATTTAGTTATCAAGTTGCCAGTTAAGTTGCGTCAAAATTTGTGAATTGATACATAGACTTGGCTACTATTTTTAACGAGTTGCTATTGTAAACCATTACTTTAATCATTTTAATGTGATATATTATTTAAGTTTATTACGTGTCATGCTGTCATATGACAGTACTCATGCATACATGTATACTTTGCTCTATTAATATAAATTATTAATTTAGACTATCATATGATTTCTTATTGTAGACTCATTGAAATGGGGAATGTAAGTTCTGAGCGCGCGAAATGGATGCATCATTTTGAAAGTGTGGCGGTCATTTTCTTCTGCGTGGCACTGAGCGATTACGACCAGGTCCTGAAGGAAGATAAGACCAAGGTTAGCGTTGAGGACATTCTTGCTGTCTGTATCTTACGTCCTTGACATTGCTTTTGTCAAATATTGCCTTACGATAAATGTCAAAGTGGAATGACACGTAACTTCGCGAAAAGTCAAGTAACCGATGATTTGAATTCTGAGCACTGCGGATTCAATTCCTGGGCTCGCCCGTCACTGACATTGCTTTCGAGTGAGGAAACTGACGTTAACCTTAGCTTTACCAGCTTTAATAATGTAATTTTTGGTTTACGGTTTTATCCACCATGTTCTTCTTCGTCTCTGGAGATCATCTCTCTCTCTCTCTCTCTCTCTCTCTCTCTCTCTTAGTGTACTGCCTACTGGCAGGTCCATGGTATATAACGCCTCCACTCTTCTCTGTCTTCCGCCTTCCTCTTCATTTCCACATATGAGTGGGTCTTTAAATCATCTAACATACCTAATCTCGGCCTGCCCCTGCCTCTTTTTCCTTCCATTTTACCTTCAATGACCTCTTGTAATAGACCTTCCCCCCTTAGAATGTGTCCTATCCATCTCTTCTTCCTCTTTCTTAATACATTTATCAACTGTCTATCTGTTCCAACTCTCTCCAGGACTTCCTCATTTGTAACCTTTTGAGTCCAGCTAATCCTCTCCATTCTTCTCCAAATCCACATTTCCAATGCCTCCAGTTTCCTAATATCTTCCTTCCTTAAGGTTCATGTTTCACATCCATACAATAGCGTGGTCCAAACCAAAGTTTTTACTATCTTTATCTTTGTGTCTTTCTTTAGACTTTTTGTTAATAGTTCTTTTCTACTACCAAAGTCCGCTTTTGCTTGTGCAATCCTACTGCATATTTCTGTCTCATATTTCCCATCATCGGTTATAGTATGACCCAAATATTTGAAACTCCTTACCTGTTCCAATTTCGTACCATTTATTGTGATACTAACTTCACCTTTATTATTGGACACTCTCTTAACCTTGGTCTTTTTTATATTAATCTTCATACCATATCTTAGGGCCGTATCATTCAGCCTATCCATTATCTTCTGCAATCCATCTCGCTGCCCGCTACCATTCCTTGGGGTCATCTGCAAATCGTACATCTTGTAACAAATTCCCTCCTACTTTTATTCCTTCTTCCAAGTCTTCCATGGCTTCCTCCATCATTACCTCAGCGTAAATGTTAAACAGCAGCGGCGAAATGCTACAACCTTGTCTTACTCCAAGTCCTATTTCACCTTCTTGTTGGATTTTGATTACTGCTCTTTGATTCATGTACAAGTTCAAAATTAGTCTTCTATATCTCCAGTCAATTCCTATTCTTTTTAAGATATTCATCATCGTTATCCAATCAATCCTGTCAAAGGCTTTCTCGAAGTCAACAAAGCATACAAAAACGTCATTACCATATTCTAAGCTTCTTTCGCAAAGAACCCGCATTACTCCTATTGCTTCTCTTGTGCCGTATCCTTTCCTAAAACCAAATTGTGTCTTGCTCGGTATCATATCTGCTTTCGACTGAATGCGATTATTTACTATCTTTAATAAGATCTTCGATGCATGAGGTATTAATAGAGAACATAATTGCTGTTTATCTGCATACCCGCTGATATAGTATAGGACTATGTACGTATACTAATAATAACAACAATTGGAGTGCTACAGTCATCAATGACAACATCGAGCACTATTGAGACAAAATCAAGCCGGCTAGCAAAAAGAAGGTCCAAAAACGGTGCAAATTCCAAAATCCAGAAAATCAGTCCAAACTAAAGGGAATTAAAGAAAAGGAGGTTTAGGCGCAGGTCGCCAAATTTACCAGTGACTGAAATTGCTTCAAATGATGACAATTCTGACAGTAAATGCTAAGAAGGGTAAAGGACTTCCTTAATAGGAAAGCAACTCCACCACCCTTAGCACCATATATCCTAGAGTCACGATTTGCAATAAACATATCATAACTTGGAGGAAATATAGACAACAGTTCAGAAGGAGTGGTTATAGAGGATAGCTAAGTTTCACTGATAGCAAAACAGTCAAACTTGTGAGTCTCAGCCAAATCATGCAAAGCAATGATATGGTCTGAGTTAGAGAGGGATCGGGTGGTTTGGGAAGCAAAGAGAAATATTGCTTCGAAGAGAATTAATAGGAATTCTCGATCGAAGCATGCTTACAAAACTGACAAATCAGCAATTGCAAACAATACAGAAAGTACTACAAGATAATAGTGCATATATACTACTTTTAAATAATTTAATAAATAGTATGTGACTGGTATAGTCTATGCATACTTTGCATATTCTCGTTCGCTGTTGTTATTGATATTCTTGATATGATAGAATCGATTGCAGGAGAGCGTGAAACTGTTCGACACTGTGTGTCACAGCGTTTGGATTTTTGAGGCCCAAAGAATACTCTTCCTAAATAAAAAAGATTTGTTTGAAGAGAAAATGAAACGATCTCCATTGACTGTCTGCTTTCCTGAGTACACGGGTTTGTAACTGTAAATCCATAGAAAAACTTAATGCACAGTTATTTTGTGTTTATTTATGTACATGTAACTGGCTACCACGTCTTGATCGTGTAATAATGATTTAGAAAACACATTCGTGACATTCCTACGTTTTCGTCTGTTTCTATACGCCGAGATGATACTATCATAAATGGTCCATCTAATATTCGTGTATACCTGAAATTACGTTGATTGGAAAGTTAGTGACCATCTTTATCATTCTACCATTTCTGTAAAGATTCGAACCCAGGACGTTAGTATCTAAAGCCTGACACCGACACCACTCCTAGATCACTACACTATGGCGGCTGCTGTTGGAGCCCTGTCAACTGTTTACAGCAGAAAATCAGCATAAAAGCAACCATTTCTGTAGGCTAAATCATGACACTACTTCGTCTCTTATTTGTCGTCCATCACAGGTTTCTTGCTCGATCAGATGCGAGAAATATAAATTTCGCGACCTTTTCCGTATCCAAATGGTACGAGGGAACACACGATCCAGGGCTGGCCTCTATTAAATCGGGAAGTGGTTTATCGAATAAGTAGATCTTGTATTAATTCAGTTTATTTGCAGTAGCCACCTTTTAAATAAGTTTCGGTGAAATTAATTTTACTGCCGCTGCATCTAGAAACTAGAGAAGCCTCCAATATCCTTCTTTGATGAAGAAACAGACGCTGAAGATCCTATTGGTACAGTTATACATGTGATATCATTTCAACAAGCCAGTCAAACAACAATAACAACAACAACAGTACGATTAGAGTGCTACTGTTATCCATGACAACATCGAACACTATGGAACTAAATCAAAACCGTTGCGCAGAGTGCGGGGTCCATAAGCTGTGCGAGTCAAAATCCGTGTAATCAGTCCAAGGAAAGTTACTAGCGGACTGGAGGTTTACGTTTTGGTCTCAGTTCGTGGACATTTAGTGGACAGGAGAGATCAAGTGAAAAGCAAAGAGACTATATAAGACTATAAAACTATATAAGACTATAGAGAATATTTAGTCAAGGAGACTAAAGAGAGCGCTGGACTACAATGAAGCCAGTTATCAGATGTGCGAAAGCAAAAATTTATTACTACCAGTTATTGATTGGTTCATTGCTTGAACAATCGATCCTTGATTGATTGATTGGTTGATAGATCGTAAATCGATTGACTGTTATTTTCTCTGCCTACAGGTAAGCAGACGCCAGAAGAGGCGGTCGCCTACATTAAAGAGCAGCTCGAGGCTAAGAACTATAACGCGACGTCCACGACAAATGAAATTTACTGCCACCCGACCTGTGCCATCGATACAGACAGCGTCCGTAGTATCTTCAATCAAGTCTCAAATGTTATCATTGCCTATAACCTACTTTGCCCATGTATTCGCAATTGTTTTTATAGCCATATTTACTAAGCTCGCGTTAAGCCGTCTATCACTTACGTCTCTAATGATAGTTAAACCGTTGAGCGGAGTCCATAAGCGGTGTGAGCCAAAATCAGTACATGGAAGAGCAGGCCTTCTGGCGGAAAGTACTCCATCCACGACATTGGATATACTTTGGACTGATTATCTGGATTTTGGAATTTTGCACCGTTTTTGGACCTTCTTTTTGCTCGACGGCTAGATTTTGTCTCAATAGTGCTCGATGTTGTCATTGATGACTGTAGCACTCTAATTGTTATTATTATTATTATTATTATTATTATTATTATTATTATTATACTGGAGGTTTACGTTTTGGTCTCAGTTCGTGGACATTTGGTGGATAGGAGAGATCATAGTGAAAAGCAAAGAGACTATATAAGACTATAAAACTATAGGCCCATAAGACTATAAAACTATTTAAGACTACAGAGAATATTTAGTCAGAGACTAAAGAGAGTGATGGACTACAATGAAGACAGATATCAGATATGCGAAAGCAAAATGTTAAATTATTACTACTAAATATTGATTTGTTTATTGCTTGAACAATCGATCCTCGATTGATTGATTGATAGATCGTCAGTCGATTGACTGTTATTTTCTCTGCCTACAGGTAAGCAGACGCCAGAAGAGTCGGTCGCCTACATTAAAGAGCAGCTCGAGGCTAAGAACTATAACGCGACAAGAAAAATCTACTGCCACCCGACCTGTGCCATCGATACAAACAGCATCCGCAGTGTCTTCAATCAAGTCTCAAATGTTATCATTGCCTATAATCTACTTTGTCCGTGTGCTCTCAGTTTCTTTTATGGCCACAATATTTACTGAGCTCGCCTTAAACCGCCAATTACCTACGTCTCTGATGATAGTTAAACCAGTAATCAGGAATTTCCGTATTCACTAGAAAATGTTGCGAGCTTATTAACTACAAGATCACGCGCAAAAACTATAGCTCTCAGCCAATGACAGAGCAGTCCTTCAGGCTGATCGGCCAATCAGCTTACTTCGTCAGAAAAACTATAATAGTACTTCTTAGTCAGTGGTTTAACTAATCCGCGATGTAAACCTCCGTAAAGGGCGATAAAAAGCTAATTTTAATGTCAGTTTCCTCACTCGAAAGCGATGTCAGTGATGGGCCAGCCCAGGACTTGTGGAGGCGCTGCTAGCCTGCTATGCCCTACTTTACATTACTATTCATGCTTAGAGAATAAAAAATTGCGACTAATATGTAGTTTACTAGACTGTTGAGGTTTAAACTGCTGATTATCTATTGGAGGATACAGGTTTCTATTGGGGGTTGAATATTAGCTTTGAGCAAATAATTTTTACGCCACACAATCTAAATCCCATAGTAATCAACGACACAACATTCATTGAGAATGGTTATAGAAAATATTTAATAAATATAAAACACAGTGTTCCAATTTCGATGATTTGCGAGGAAAGCTCCACTGTTGAGTTGGTCGACAACATACCATAAATCTCGGGATTTTAAGAGTGATAAAAATACTAATCTGGGGTTTCGAAATTTGAACACTGCTAACGTGCTTCATATACTAGGCTATAATACAAATTTAATTCTGGATATAATATTGCTTCCTCTGCACACAACTTGTTTACATACATGCAAGACAGAAAACACTGGAAATATAAACATAGAGAAGAGGTCATAAACATTTCGAAATGAAAGTAACTTAAAGCTATTGTAGTTCCTCTCTGGATATATGAAACTTCATAACATTACACAAAAGTGGAAGGCCAGCAGCGGCTGAGGACAATGGATTAGAGGTCGATATTTGACAACATATGCGTTAAAGAACATTTAAGCTTTTATATTTACTTATTCTTATACTATAATCGAGAGAGGATATTTAGATACTGCATAACTTTTAACAGAATATCTTGCAATTGCCCATTATACATAAACATCCCAGTCTAGGACAGATTTTCCTAATGGCAGAGTCAGCCTGGCTGCTACAACACGTTGCATTCACACCAGAATACGCTTAAACACGAATATTACAAATTACATTTTACATACTAATACTTTCAAATTCCGACTGCATAACGGCCCAACAATAAAAATGATTAATATCTCTAAAAATCGAAGACTCTTTGTTATAAGATTTCAAAATTAGTAGCGTTTAACATAAACCACTGTGTAGTTGTTTGATATCGAAAGGCAATTCGATATTTTTATAAATTCGAGGCGATTAGCCTTCACAAAGTTAGCTACAGATCCAATGTTTCGTTAGGTCGGAAATTGTTTATCAACTCATACGACAGGGCAATATGAATATTAAATACACTGATGTTCAAATTAATATTTAAATATAAATTATGTCATAATTTTTTACCTAATAAGTTTCACATTATTAATAAGCATTTGCACTTCGCTAGTGAAATAATAGGCAATGATATAATCCAACTGCTATTGCGTTAACGTTGAATGAAGGCACAGCAAATATGATCACATAATTTTAAACATAAAGTAAACACTCATTATAATGAAAAGATCAACTACATTGATATCTATCACTTTTTAATTCCACATGTTTAAACTGGTAAGCAATTTAGACCATTTTCCGCAAAACCAGTCCAATGAATGTCCGAGATTTTACTCTCGGATCAGCGCGGCTGGGATTCGAACCCACGAGGGTTCAATTCACCTCAGGCTCTATCAGCTAAAACTTCATGACGTTACCCCTACGCTATTAAGACATTCTACATACAGAGTGGGCGTAGCTCGGCAGCGCTTTTAGGAAAAATCGGCTTCAACTGTAAATTAAGTCCCATAAGTCACATAAAAATTAAGTCCTGTACTTCACAAGGTAGTAAGAGAATAAGTGAACCGCCAGGTTTTAATAATTGGATTAAGACTGAATTTTTTCCATCTATATTTTCGAGTAATTTGTAAAAAAATTGTTACAATATCACATGCATCAGAATTGTCAGAATTTATTCTCAGCATCTGGACACCATTGACGCGGTTGTCTTCCTCAAGCATTGTACAGTATTATCTTTCTGATAAAACATCTGGATCAAATATACCAAGCATCAATTGATTCTATGCAGCAATTTAAAATAAACTATTTTTCACAATGACCAGTAATAAAGCAGTAGGAGGTTGTAATGCCGATATTTAGAATACTGCAAATATTTGAACATGAGTATAAGAAGTAACATAGACAAAAATTCAACCTGAAGTAACTGGAGACATTTTATAGATTCCTACAAGCAATTAGTAAATCTGACTGAGGATGAGGAGTTACGTATATCAATGATTTACATCCTGTCTACACTATATAAGGGACTGATTAAACATCTGAATTTTAAGTAATTTGATAAAATATCAGAATTCCACTATGTCAATGAGACTGACCATTAATTTGTTCTTTTAAAAGATTATTCCTAAGTTATAAGCAGGATTTAATATTATAACAAAAGAACAATGAACCAGTTTGAGCTTCAGAGTTCAATGTTGAAGTCTGATTTGATGCAATGAAATTGTAGTTTCATATGATGAAAATATTTCATCATGTGAGGTGATAAACTAAACAGCAGGCCATTACATATTCTATATGGCTACGGCTTTCAGACCAAAGTAAAGCCGAATATAAGTTTGGATTAATTCATAACCAATCAAAAATATAAAAGATATAACTTCAAATCCACATAATATAAACAAATTTCTATTATCATGAAAATTCTATAATCGACGTTAAGCTATACGATTGTTTCTAAGGATTGCAGAAATGATATGAAAGCAAAGCAAAAATAAGCAAATTACCAGTTACAAATCATATGTTACACAGTAGTTACAGCCATAAAGAACTTAATATGAATACATATTGACCATAACGTATTACACGTAAAGTTCAGTTACATTATAATTTATATGTGTTCTTAAATAACGCTACATAACCAATTAAGTACACAGTCAAGGAATTTATCACCACAGCCTAATAGTGAAAACCGATACACGAGTCAATAGCAGAACAAAAATCTATATTTATTTCACAAACTGATCACAATAAACAGACACAAAACTAAAACAAAACTAAGCAATATTACACAAACGCTTAAACACGCTTATACAAACACCAAAATATCCTTCTTATAAATAGCAGTTTGAAATTACCAAGTGACATCCCATTGCAACTAATCACAGTATATATAATGCATGCATTGCCTGCAATTATTCAGTTTCAAATCATATTAGCCTTATTTCATATCACATTTCAAATACACAAACTGATTACACACAAAGAATAAAGAACATGTAAAAATTAAGTAACGAAAATAAAACAGTTATAAGATATCAATGAATCTTCAACAACACTCGAACTACACATAAATTGTCATCATTCATTTAGAATTAATGGAGGTTTTGCAATTAGTCAGTAAATTTTTGAAGACTATGGCAGCGCTGACATTAAAATATTAAGTGCTCTGAAAGTATACACATTTTGTACTTAAAAATTTGAATTTGAAATTGTACTTAAGTAGAATAAAGATTAAAACTTTGAACATGCAAGGAAGCAACAGACTTAATCACTCTTTGTACTATCAGTCAATATAAATATTTCATTCATTTAATTAACAAATTAGGCTTCACCATATTTCAATTTCAAACATTACTAAAAAGACTTCCGTTTAGCGTGCCGTATGTCCCTATTCGGGGTCGACAACGAGGGGACTAAATAGGAAACATTACTAAATTCAAAGAAAAAATTGAAAGCAGCACAAATATAAAACAACTACAAATTAAACTTTGTTTCTACCACTAGTTGATTGGGGGTTGATTCATTGCAACATACATAAATCCACACTATTTGCAGTGAGCGGCATATATCATTAATTTACTAGACACTACCCTGTTACAATCCTAACATACATTTTGAGAAATAACCTATACGACAGCAGCCTGACTCAGTACGGAGACTGTCTGGTTCATAGAGAGACAACGAAGAGTCCGAGCTATAATTAAACATCGGCAGAAACCAGTCGTGAACTCCAAACAAAGAGCAGGGTGGCTTCAATGTCGAAACTTCAACAGATACAGTGTCTTATTCAAATTCACAACTTCTTCAGCTTCCGCTTTTATATTATCCTAGTCTGCAACTGCACAATAAAATATGAGAACATCCAATAGAATTATTACAATCTCAATATTGTTTTTTATTGCTCTAGGCAGTATAGGGTCCTGGGCTAAAAATAAGATAAAAAAGGACTTTACTTAATTAAAAGAAAGATTAGAAAGAAATGTTTAAAATAGTTCTATGCTCTGGGAGGCCGCATTCGCCAATGTGCCACGAATGCAGACAACATAAAAGCGCTGGAGTACATATTATTATATTATATTATAGTGCATATTACAATTATGATTATTATTATTTCAATTATTATTATTCATATTTGAAAATAATATACTATTATTACACTATATTTTTAATATGTAAAATGTAGTATTATAGGCAACAAGATAACGCAAGTGCAATCATTTGATAGTTCAGGAACAGCACGAAAATTGAAGTTCTGCTAGCAAGAATTAAGAGAACATAAAATAAATCCTCAATACTTTCTACGTGACAAGTTAAATTGAAATTGTCATAAAAAAGACACACAAAGAGAGAGCGACAAAGAGAAAGAAAGGGATTGTGTGTCCAAGATCTACAGTGTAAGAAAGAAAGAGATTGTGTGTCCAAGATCTACAGTGTATGTTCAACTATTGGAAAGAAACTCAGAAACAGATGTTAACAAGAAAGTATTCTATTGGTCAGTAACCATCTATCAGTACCTGGCAGATAGGGTAATTTATGGATCAAATATAGGAAAGACATTTACACACACACACACACACACAATATAAGATAACGACATGCCAGGATTAAAAACACCAAACAAAGACAGGGATACTGCATTACAAAAACACAGAAAGTGATATACAGCAGTTTAATATGTGGCCAGGCAGGGATATGGTAAAGTACATATGCACAAAGAGTAATAGACATGGATATGGCAGTTAATATGTCTACGTCTTTCTACAGCATATATATATAGAACAACGACAGGCACGAAACAATATTATACATATATTCATTCTGAAACTAAATGTCACACAGGACAGTAAAAGATTTGCACACACGTATAAATACAAGCTACTAACTATTTTAAGACGAAGGCGTCGCTCACTGGGTCTTCGATTCAGATTCCAGCAGAGAATCATGCAGAAGCCGAGCCACAGGCGTGGGGATTCTCACCAGACCAGCGGAGGCTGCGCACAGTAAAGTGACAACAATAAACTCAAAACTGTGACTGCTTTAGATTGATTAATCATTCACATATCGATACAAAAAAATTACTACAGAATTTTAGAATATTTTAAGAATAACAGATTAGCTTAAGAGTAAACAGATTAGCTATACTCTGAATTGCAACTACTGCCAACTTTTCAAAAATTTAATATTTTGGTCATAAGCTAATGAAAATGAATATGTTCCATGTTCATTTTGCAAAACTACTTCTCTACAAATAGATATGCAAACTTCTATCTATATACAATACACATTTCTATATATATTTAGCATTATAGACAAAAACCAATACCCTAAATGTAAATGAAACTCACGAGAGATATCTTTGACAATGCCACGCTACAAAGAACTAAACAAGAACTAAGCTTAATACAAAACTGAGATATACCTGCACTGAGACGCTGACCAAACAGACGATTGAGATCACAGACAAGCTCTTCTCCAATCCTCAGCTCCACGTAGCTAGCTCCGCAGTCACACGACAAACCATCGGGATGATTGCAACCAGCTGATGCGCAGACATTTGGCGTACAGCGACCCTCTAGTGGAACACTGCCATTACAGAGAAGAAACTGCTGCGATGAATCGGTATTAGGAAGTGGCGTGACGCCATCACAACTAACACTCAATTGGTTTAACGACTCACTCAGAGTATTCGCATTTGCGACAGTACTAACAATGCTACTATCAGTCGACAAGGCACTGACTGAGGTACAAGCAGTCGAGACCGTGATGCTATCCACTATACCATATTTACAAGAATCAGTAGGAACTATCTCGGGCCTCTCCGTCAACTGTTTGCGATGTGATGATGAAGCAGCATTCTCGGTTGATGTGACAGACATCTCACCCAAGTCAGACGAGTGAAGTGATGCAGCACCTGGAATAGCTTCATTGCACAGTGTTGGTGGTACCTCTGGGGAATTGTTGACTGTTGCTATTGTAGGCCTATTCTCTTTTGTAACGTCTTCAGCGAATCGCACCGCTGATTTGACTTTGCCAGGATATGGCTGACGTCTCTTTAAGTCTCTACAAAACACAACAAATAAATAATGACCCGCATCAAAGAGCCAGCAAATAATACTATGCAACAGATATCATAAAAACAAACAACAGAAAATTTTATAACCCTCGCTTCATTATATCGCGAAAATGAAAAGTATACATTTAAAGCAATATATTCTAATAAATATTATTCCACGCAAAAATATATTTAACATTATAAAATTGCTAAATTAGTTATAGAAAATGTTACATTAGAATTTTGTATTTTGATTCCGAACCATAATTCTGAGCAAAAACTGAGAGAAATACATAGTTATCGTTTAAAATCAAGTATCTAAATACCAGTATGAGATGTGCTACTAAAAAACCAATAATTTTTAATCTGTTGGAACAATCAAAATTTTAAATAAAAACTCCGCTCTCCTAAGACAAACAACCATCTAGAACTACACTTTTAGAACTAGTTACCTTGGTGCTGCGTCAATTGAACTCTTGCTCTCATGAGTGTCCCCATGGCTGGTAAGGATCCCGGAAGATGAGACTCCGCTTATTATCATATTTGCATCGATCGACTTAGCAATAGCTTTTGCATCAATGGCAGCACTGTCAAATTTTCTTCCACCCACTGTCGGAGAATTTGAATGGACCATTCTCGTGAATCTATCGTTGGCAGAATGTGGCCTAATTACAGAATCAGATGGGCTATTTAGACCCCTGCTGCTGTTTTGACTAACTTCACCACTTGGCATTGAATGGATCCACCCGTTTACCTTAGTCCTTTCTTCACCAGCAGTGCCTGAATTTGCCTGAAAAGAAGAATTATGAATCTGGAGAGCTGGAGTAGCAAAAGCATAGTGAGATGTCGCCTCTGAGGAAGCCGGAGGCAGCGGTGGAGGCGGGTATGGAGGCACTGAATGAGGCACCAGATTTGGAGGAGGTACGCGAAACATATTTGGCATAACAACGAGAGGGGGATTGGAGAGCGATGGGAAAGGAGGAGGAGGCACAGAGAACTGTTGATGGTACGTAGAAGGAGGTAAAGTCTGTTGATTTTGCAGCGGTAAGGCACCTCGAAACTGAGCCATTCCCTGAATCTGAGATGGACCTTGAATTGAATGCATATTCGGAAGCATTTGCTGCATGTGAATAGGTATCCCTGTTTTTGGAGGCAATACATGCATTGAAGATGCCATTCCTTGAATGGAAGTCATTTGTTGAACGTTAGGAGGTATTGCGTGAAACGGAGGAGGCGGTAAAGTAGAGTTAGCTCCTTGAAGATGAGATACACCTGTATGTATGCCTTGACCTAACGATAGATAGTGAAATGGAGGAGGTATCTGAACATTTGGCATAGTTGGATTTTGCATTAAAGGTTCATCTGAACTTTTAGAAGCACTATATGCCATTGATATGGACATCGCCATATCCTGAGGTAAGGGATAACTGACCATACTCGATGACACGTCGTTAGACCTGCTGGTTCCAAACGACATCATCTGCGCTTGTGTATTAATATCGATATAGCCACCATCCAGTTGTGAGGTAGGACTGGTGTAATTTGGCACATGAATATAAACATTTCCTGATGAATAATGTGACTGAGCAGAAATAATAGATGTTGGCATATTATTTGTATAATATGAACTAGACGTGTCCAATTCCTGAGTTACCTCATCTGGGTTTGAATATAATACTGACGACGTCTGGAAAGACAATGGGTAATCAATACTCTTCTTTATATCCTGATTATTAATGCTATATTCACTAAATTGCAAAGCAGCTTCGCTATTCTCTAGCTTATTGATAATTAACGACTGATTAAATGGCAAGTTGCCAAGACTGTCAGAGTAATTGTTTTCGAGAGGTTGGGGGCCATAAAGCTCGACAGAGCTACCGTCGTTAGCGCGGTTCAACAATTCTCTTTCCAGATCCTCACAGCTGATTGGCCCAGCTCTATTAGACAAGCTGCTAGAGACATCTATTGTCAGCACATTACTAGTATCGGTTATAGAAGATTCTTCAGTGGTAATTCCAACTGTAGTCTCATCACTGTATTGATTCATATCATTGAGGAGTGTTCTTATGTCCTTCTTAACCTCTTTTACCTGAACCTCACGCGTCTTCAGTTTCTCCTTCTCTTTATCTCGTTTCTCCTCCGAAAGATTTCCTCCACCTGGTGAGTGCTCCTTCTTAATATCTTCTTCATCTTCTTCTGCAATAACAGCAGACGTGGCTTGCTTTGATAACCCATTCATTTCCAGATATCTTTCAGCTTTTCTTAATTTTCTACTGAATCTTGGAGGAATCTCTGACATATGCTTCAGGGCTACCTTTAGTTGCCCCGGATAGTATTTCCTATTAGGCAGAGCATCTGGTTTACCCTTTGGACCATCACCCTGAGCACCAGTTTTAGTGTTTTTGTTACTAGTACGCGATCCATTGGCCTGTTGCTTATTGTCTGACTCAGTTCCGTCGTCTTCATCAGAAGAAGGGCTATCACCTATCCCACCTTCAAGTATCACTTCTTCTACTAGATTCTCTAGAGCCTCGCGCTCTTCAGGATTTAACGATAACGTTTTCTTACGAACACCTCGTCTAATTATAGGTGGCGGCCTTACCCGAGAAATATTTCCTACTTCTGCACTCTGCGGCTCGTTCACTGACATCACTAGATTCATAAATTATCAGTTCACTAAACTTTTTGTCAAATACGCAGTCAAATACGTAACATCCACTTTATTAGTCACCTAATCTATCAGATGAAGTCTACCACTAGGATTGATCAAAAGATCTACTGAAGCAGAAACATATAAACTAACAAGCTAACTCCAAAATTATTGTATATTAAACTATCTAGCTAGCTAAAATTTCAGTATTATGTAAAAGATATTATACCTACTCTACTAGGTTTTAAATATCAATGAATTTATTAATTTATTATACACACACACAAACACACACACACACACACAAACATATATATATATATTACAATGTATATATATATATATATATATATATATATTTCTCTGTGTGTGTGTGTGTTTGTTCGTCTATATGTCTGTCTGTGTGTGAGTGTGTGTGTGTGTGTGTGTGTGCATGTGTGGAGCATGTACATATTATACACACACATATAACAACACTAATTTTTGTTATATGTGTGTGCATATGTGTGTATGTGGGTGAATTGAACCTTCGTGGGTTTGAATCCCGGCCGCGCTGATCTGAGAGTAAAATCTCGGACATTCACTGAACTGGTTAAATGGAAAATGGTCTAAATTGCCTAACGGTTTAAACATGTGGTAATAAAAGTGACAGATATCAACACATAGATATCATTGATTATTCACTATAATGCGTGTTTACTTTTTTTTGTTTAATATTGTACATGTTCCTTGTATATCATTTCATACCACAAGTAAATAGTATTTATATAAGTTTATGAAAAGTCTGGTCTACCGAAATGCCTGAGAAATACCAATTTTTCGCTATATCATATAATATAGTATAAATTTTCGTCAGAAAATAAAGAAACAGCTTAAATACACAAACATTTTAATGAAACAGTAAAGTAGCTATCTCTAAATTGACCTTTTCATTACGCATTTAGATAAATGTTCTTAATCAGATACCATACATGTATTAAATATCTATCTACCATTATAAAGACATGAAAAAATACACTTTTACCTCGACGAAATACTTTCAAAGCCTAAAGGTTTCGGAGAATTGTCACAAGTTTTGGAAAACAATAAAAGACTCCACAAATATTTTTTGTTTTATTTTTAACGAGCTTCTTATTTTTAGTTCTCTATATTATTGTTTCTTCTTCTCATTTCGTATTTAACTGAACACAGATAAAACAGAAAAATATACCATTGGAAACAAAAATGATCAGGAATGGAAGAAATGCAAATATTTAGGTTCTTACTTGGATACTGAAAGAGACATGATCCATAGAATGCAATTGTGTATGGCTATTTTTAATAAATACAAGACGAAACTAAAAAATAGCAAAATAACAATGAAAACAAGAATAAATATATTCAATGCTTATATTACGCCATTTTACTTATATAATAGTGAGCTACGGATATTAACTTCAAAACAGGAACACGAAATTGACATATTTCATAGAAGTCTATTAATAAAAATACTTAAAGTATATTACGCTCACATTATAAGCAACGATAACTTATACATCAGAAGAAATTAAAAAAATGGAGTCTTGCTATTAAAACACACAAGACTAAAATGGATAGGTCACTTACTTAGGTTACCGAACAATGCACCTGTAAAACTTGCTTTAATTGAGAATAAAAAATATCAGACAAAACAAAGAGGTTGTCAAAATAAACTAACATGGATCAAATTAGTAAATAAAGATCTCAAAGATATAAAGCAGAATTTGAACATATTAGATGAGAGCATCTGTGATCTGGCTGAGGATAGAGCGAAGTGGAGTCAATTAACCTTGAAGCCTACTGCAGGGTCCAAATAGGACATAGCGCAGTCTCAGTAGTAGTAGTAGTATTTCGTATTTAAATCTTATCAATTTAAAAAAGTGTGATACCGCATATTTAAGTTAAGTTAAACCGTTAGCCAATTTAGACCATTTTTCACATAATCAAACCAGTGAATGTCCGTGATTTTACAGTCAGATCTGCGCGGTTGGGATTCGAAGCTACTAGGGTTCAATTCGCCACAGGATCTGCCATTTAAAACTTCAAGACGTTATCCCTAGGCAATTCAGACATTCAATAGTAATTATTTTGCATTTTTAGCGCTATACTCGTGCAAAGGATCGCATACTATCGTATACTCTAGGATCATATACTACAGGATCGTATAGCGTAGGGGTAACGTCACGAAGTTTTAAATGACAAATCCTGAGGTGAATCGAACTCTCGTGGGTTAGATTCCCATCCGCGCTGATCTGAGAGTAAAATCTCGGACATTCACTGGACTGGTAATACGGAAGTTGGACTAAATTGCCTAACGGTTTAAACATGTGGTATTAAAAAGTGATAGACATCAACATAGTTGATCATTCACTATAATGCGTGTTTACTTTTTTTTACTAAAAGTGTTGAATTGATCATTTTAAAATTATTTAATATTAAACTTTTATCAGTTATCGGCTTAATTCATGGTGTAGATAGCGTCATGACGTTTTAAATGACAGACCCAGAGGTGAATCGAACTCTCGTGGGTTAGATTCCCAGCCGCGCTGATCGGAGAGTAAAATCTCGGACATTCACTGGACTGGCTACACGGAAAATGGACTAAATTGCCTAACGGGGATAACAAGTGGTATTAAAAATGATAGATATCAACATAGTTGATCATTTCACTATAATGTGTTTTATTATTATTATTACGGAATAAAGATCTTTGGCTTAATTTCGTCTCAATAGTGCTTGATGTTGTCACTGATGACTGTAGCACTCTAATTATGTTATGTTTCCACAGACGGCTTCGGAATCATACTTATTTGTTTGAATTGAAATTAGAAATAGAGTTAAATAAAAATTATGAAACTTTAAAGATATTACTTGTATTGCTTTATACTGTAATATCGGCATTTGTCTGTGATTTTAGTGAAATTAACAGAATTCTACAAATTGGTCCTAATACGGTTTAGTTCTGTACTCTAAGGTTCTGCGAATTAATTTGTTGATATAGCTAAGTAACTTATTAATTATTAACTAAGTCAGAAAAATTAACGGCATGCATCGAAGAAATAGGCTTAGGCCTATATTTCCTACTCTATCAGTTATATCAACTGGCTGTATCTGTTACTATTTAGTTTCAGTTTGTTAGCTCGTGGGTTCGAATCCGAGCCGCGCTGATCTGAGAGTAAATTCCGGACATTCACTGGACTGGATATACGGAAAATGGACTAAATTGCCTAACGGTATAAACATGTGGTATTAAAAAGTGAAAGATATCAACATAGTTGATCATTTCACTATAATGCGTGTTTACTTTACTCGTACCTTAGAATCGCACAAGCTACATGATGAATAGGCCTGTACCATTGATACTGAACGTGTAGTCCAATGTACAGCGTGGTCCAGAATAAATGCAACTACTTTGAAGGCTAATAACTTTGACAAATTTTATCCAAACGTCTTACTTTATACACTAAATTAAAGAAAATTCTCCTTTCTATTAATTTATAAAAGAGATACTATTACATATGTTTGAGATTATATATTATCATTAGTCGCCGATATGTAATTTTCATGTTTTTCATGTCATTTGATCGCCTGTATGAAAGTAAACCTGTCAAAGTTTATTGAACCGTAGAACTGGTCACCTAACAGCCCTCCCTCTGATTTGAACCCGATTTACTATTCGATCGTTTACTATTGTCTTCAGCAATTAGTCTATGGTGAACCAATTCATGACGTTGCACATTTGAAACGAGTCATTGTCCTCCGTTGGGCTGAAAACAGTCAAATACTCGTGGACTCGGTAATTGATCAGTGGTCCCAGCGGGTTAATGCAGTATTTCGTAGTGGACACATTGAACATTTGTTCGATTGATTCTCGAATCATTTAGGGCATTGATAGAAACTGCAAAGCGCTTTTTGAAATAGTCCTAATGCATAATCTTGAATTGATTTTTAGATTTTGAGTTTTCATGCAATTTCATTGAAAATTACATATCGGCGACTAATGATAATTTCTCAAACATTTGTATTAGTATCTCTTATATATTTAGTAGTTTAATAGAAAAGAGAATTGTCTTTAATTCAGTGCATTAAGAAAGACGTTTGGAAAAAAATTGTCAAAGTTATCAGCCTTCAGAGTAGTTTCATTTATTCTGGACCACCCTGTATATAGGGCCTACTTCTATATTTTCTGTGTCACGGGTTACAGTCAGCGATGGTCAGAAAGTTTGCTAATCGAACCCACGGCTATCTTCTATTGGTCAGTCAAGTTTGCTAATAATTGGACCATCCAATCCTTACGCCATTAATTGTTGTTTAGTTGACTTTACTGCATAGTGTATAAGCTTATTCTCTCACTTTTTGTTATTATTGAGCCTATACTATATTAATAATTAACTTCAATTATGTGTTTATAATTAGCCTAACATCTAATAATCGAAGTCATAATAAAATCTACTACAATTCTTTGTCATGTGAGAATAACTTGAACTGTCTAGACAATAAACGAGTAAAGTTAAAAAATGAAAAAATGTAAATTCTTTGCTCATCATCTGGGCTTTAGCTTCATAGATCTCGAAGTAGTCGCAGTCATTGATGATGGTAGCACAATACGGTTTGTTGATATTGCTGCTGCAAGGAACATTAATGTTAATTTCAAGAGTCGATAGAACTTACGCAGCGGTGTCTTAAAGTGAAGCATAGAGTTAGGCAAACTTAAAGAGAAGCATTGAGAAGAGAAGCCTTGAGTTACCTTAAAGAGAATCATAGAGCTAGGCAAACTTAAAGAAAAGCATTGAGAAGAGAAGCCTTGAGTTACCTTGAAGAGAATCATAGAGCTAGGCAAACTTAAAGAAAAGCATTGAGAAGAGAAGCCTTGAGTTACCTTAAAGAGAAGCATAGAGTTAGGCAAACTTAAAGAAAAGCATTGAGAAGAGAAGCCTTGAGTTACCTTAAAGAGAAGCATAGAGTTAGGCTAACTTAAAGAAAAGCACTGAGCTAACTGAAGGGAAGCCTTATCTTAAAGAGAAGCCTTGATTTAACTTAAAGAGAAGCCTTGAGTTAAATTTAAGGGAAGCCTTGAGTTAACTTAAAGAGATCTGATGCTAGATTTACGATCAAATAATCTTCTCGTTAAGTTCTTCACGTAAAGTAGTCCAAACTTGAAAAATCTAAAAAGCGCTTAATTGCTTTGTTCCGTAAACCGCGAACCAATAAAATCTTCGACTAGCTTCGCGCCCCTTCTCGTCAGCAATCTACAAGCAACAAAAACACATTATATAGCTATGACTAATAGAAAGCTGAGCTAATGTTAACGTCAGTTTCCTCACTTGAAATCAATGTCAGTAACGGGCGAGCCCAGGATTTGAACCCCGCACATACTGATCCGCAGTCGAGTATTTTACCGACTGCAGAATCAATGACAACTTAATGTTGTCATTATAACTAATGACAACATCTAGTACTCTGTGATTGTGCAGTCTCGACTCAGCTTCGAGGTAGCAATGATAGTTACAAGTGCGTGTACATGTAGCTATCATTGTGCATCATATCATATCACATCATATCATATCATACCATATCATATCATATCATGTCATGTCATGTCATGTCATGTCATGTCATGTCATGTCATGTCATGTCATGTCATGTCATGTCATGTCATGTCATGTCATGTCATGTCATGTCATGTCATGTCATGTCATGTCATGTCATGTCATGTCATGTCATGTCATGTCATGTCATATCATATCACATCACATCACATCACATCACATCATATAACATCACATCACATCACATCACATCATATCACATCACATCACATCACATCACATCAGATCATATCATATCACATCACATCACATCACATCATATCATATCATATCTTATCATATCACATCACATCACATCATATCATATCATATCACATCATATCATATCATATCACATCACATCATATCATATCATATCATATCATATCATATCATATCATATCATATCACATCATATCTGATCATATCACATCACATCACATCACATCACATCATATCATATCATATCATATCATATCATATCATATCATATCATATCATATCATATCATATCATGTATCATATCATATCATATCATATCATATCATATCATATCATATCACATCACATCACATCACATCTCATCACATCACACCTCATCACATCACATCACACCACATCATATCATATCATATCACATCATATCATATCACATCACATCATATCATATCATATCACATCATATCATATCATATCACATCATATCATATCATATCATATCATATCATATCACATCATATCATATCATATCACATCACATCACATCTCATCACATCACACCTCATCACATCACATCACACCATATCATATCATATTATATCATATCATATCTTGTACATGTGCATTAAATGCCCACTAGAGAGCGATGGCTATCTCATTAGGGTGCCCGTCTAAATTATAAAATATTCTCAAAACAATGAAGAGATAAGTAGATGTCAGTTCCAGTGCGCAAACTGCAGGATTAATATTATATTTTAATATTTGGTCATCGTCTTCAGTTGAATGTCATTTTAACTAGGGTCAGGATTAAGTAATCATTTTTTATATAACATACTTCCAACTAAAGCTCGATATTCTAATGTACAAAGCTCAAGCTACAATATTAATATTATATTATATTACAATATTTTGTTAATATTATATATTAATACTATTTTATTATATTATATTATTAAATATTAAATTTCACTATATTATAAAATATTATATTTCATTATATTAATAATGAAATATAATATTATATTTCACATTATATTAAATATAACAATTTCACATTATATTTAACATAATGTGTTTCACATAATTTAATATTATATTAATTTCACTATATTTTTATTATATTATAAAATATTAAGTTTCATACATACTCGGTAAGACCGAAGTGTTTGAGGGAGCTGGGAATGAACACGTGCCTCTCCTCCATCAGGATACCGTTCACTATAGCCTCACCCACCTGCTCTACGCTCAACAGTGGAGACAATCTGCGCATGTATGGAATATACATATAAATATAAATAAAATAGCAATAGAAACAGTAATTGTGATAGCAATAGTAGTAGTAGTGGCAATAGTAGTAGTAGTAGCAATAGTAATAGTAGTAGTAGTGACAATAGTAGTAGTAGGGGCAATAGTAGTAGTAGTAGTAGTAGTGGCAATAGTAGTAGCAATTGTAATAGTAATATCAATAGTAATAGTAGTAGCAATAGTAATAGTAATATCAATAGTAATAGTAGGCCTAATAGTAACTGCATTAAACTGTAAACTGTAACTGCACTAACCAAGAACCATAACGATCTCTGTCTAGCCACTGATGCACAGCACGTATCTGCCCTAGTTCTTCTCGATCTCTCTGCTGCTTTTGACACCATAAACCACAATATACTCCTTTCTAGACTTAATTCTTGCTTGGGAATCTCTGACAAGGCTCGTGGCCTACTCTCGTCATATCTCTCACAGCGTACCTAATCTGTAAATATTGAAAATTCTTTATCACCATCCTGCACTCTTCCTTGTGGAGTCCCTAAGGGTTCTGTGCTTGGTCCCCTCCTTTTCACTATATATACCACCCTCTTAACTTACTTGCTAACTGATTCGACGCTGAAATTTCACTTTTACGCTGATGACACCCATATTTACACCTCGTTCCCTAGTCCCGATTCTTTTGATGCTCTGTCCATGCTTACATCTACCCTTGATCTAGTTCACTACTGGTTTATCTCTAATCGTCTTATTGTCAATCCTTCAAAAACTGAATATCTTCTCGTCGGCACCCCATAGCAGCGTAATAAAATAACTAGCTCAACCATCTCTCTCTCTCTCTTAGTGCACTGCCTACTGGCAGGTCCATGGTATATAACGCCTCCACTCTTCTCTCTCTCTCCCGCTTTCCTCGTCTTTTTCACATATGAGTGGGTATTTAAATCATCTAACATACTTAATCTCGGCCTGCCTCTGCCTCTTTTTCCTTCCATCCTACCTTATATGACCTCTATTAATAGACTTTCCCCCTGAGGATATGTCCTATCCAACTCTTCTTCCTATTTTATAGAATAGAATAGAATAGAACAGAACAGAACAGAATAGAATACGATAGAAGTATTACAATGATTCGGTGTGATACAATGCAATACCTATAATACAACTTCAAAATGACCAATTTTCACAGCAGGCAAACAGTCTACATACCCAGGAGTATAAGAGCAGTGATCTGTGATGCCTGTAACAAGTTTAGTATTGGCAGCCATTGGATAGATGGTCGTTATCTTGATGTTATCAGCTCTCAGGTAGGCTAGCTCATGCTCCAGAGCATCGCAGAACCCCGTCACTGCGTGCTTAGAGGCGCTGAGGTACAGTCGTAATACAATACAATCATACAATACAATAAAGTACAATATAGTACGATATAATTGTTCCTACTTTTTATGTTTTGAACATTTGATTTGTTTTCTGTTGCTTTTCTTCATGTCAAATGATGACGAATAAAGAAATATATATATATATATATATATATATATATATATATATTATATAATATATATATATATATATAAGATAATTATATATATATATATATATATATATATATATATAGTATATATATTTATCTATAATACAGCACAGTACAGTACAATATAGTATTGTACAAAAATACAGTGTATTGCAAATCGGCTTCAGTTACGCGCACTGCAATGCAGTACATTGCAGTTACGTAAAACACCGTACAGTAGAGTACAGTACAATACAGTACAGTACAGTACATTGCATTACAGTACAGTACAGTGCAGTACAGTGCAGTACAGTAAAGTACAGTACAGTACAGTAAAGTACAGTAAAGTACAGTACAGTACAATACAATGCATTAAAGTACAGTAGGCAGTGCAGTGCAGTACACAGTGCAGTAGAGTACAGTATAATACAGTGCAGTACAGTACAGCATCGCAAACACATTACAGTACAGTACAACACATTACAGTACAGTACAACACAGTACTGTATAGTACAACACAGCACATTATAGAAAAAAGTAGAGCACAAAACTCAACACAGAGCAGCGATAAGATTTAAATCAACACATAACAAAACATAACCTGTACGCATTACACCACAAGTGAGATGCAATCTGTATAATATACGTATTGTTGTAGAGTTCCTATTCTTCAGTATAACATAAGTATTAAATCTGATTCAAAGAAATATAGCTGAAGTTTACAATACACCAGCAGGCTGCTTCTAAGAATTGAATGCATATTTTTGTCTATTTGTCGATTATTATATTTTCAATTTCAGTTGTTAACAATCATTTACTTTAACATTTTCTAAAACGAATGGAAAAATTGGGGATTACTGATGATATGTTATGGGATAGAAAAGAGTTGAGGAGGTTTATTCGCATCCCGACCCTAGTTAAATTGGCATTGAAGGGATGATGATGATGTTGATGATGATAATGATGATGATGATGATGATGATGATGATGATGAGTTGTTAACAATCCTATTGTTGGAAATCATGCAGAAGTTTATCTGCACTTGTTCACTTTGTATGAGAACAAATGACATCAGCATGTGAGTGCGAGAGCGTATGAAAGTGCATGCCGCTCGACAAAGCTTTCATATGCTCACTATTTAACAACTCTTTTAGAGTACAAAGCTAATGTTAACGTCAGTTTCCTCACTCGAAAGCGATGTCAGTGACGGACGAGCCCAAGATTTGAACCTCGCACATACTGATCCGCGATCGAATATCTTATCTTATCTACATCGCTACTGCCGGCTCCAGCCAATATAATAAAGACAATAGTATAATAATTACAATAATATATACAGTAACAACTATAGTAAATATAATTTTAAATAATAATAAATGTGCTTCTATAAATGCTATAATTCTGCTGATGTTCAATTTCCTTTAAAGCAGTTTTTTAAATGAATTTATGAAATTTTAAAATAATTGTAGCATAATTCTACTGCAGAATCCGAGCGAAAATTAGAAAAGAATATTTTTCAGTCTAGTAAAATAGGCCTAAATTCAAAAGGAAACATTGCAGAGAAAGTATTGATTTCATAAACTTTTGTATACATCGCAACAAGTGCATCAAACTGATATATATTTATTACAATTTTAAAGAACTTTCAATAACAAATATTCACAACGAAGTTTGTCTTCGTCATTTTTAGATATCCTCTTTTCATCTATTGTAAAAAATTATTACTTTATCCATCAACTGTTGACGGCTTTGACGGAAAAAATTTAAGGGTGATGGAAGGTTATTCATAAATCTGCACCGGCTGTAATTGATACACCATCAAAAGGCAAAGATTACTAGTAACCATGGAAAGGAAGGAGGAAATGGGCTAAAGCAAGCATTTGTGCTTCCTGACCCAGTGTGTCGTTATGTTATTTTATCTAATGAAGCGTTTGCAAATTTAGTCCACTTCAGAATAAATTAATTACTAGACAACTCAAGATAACTAACAGAGAGAGAGAGAGAGAGACAGAGAGACAGAGAGAGAGACAGTGAGTGAGCGAGTGAGAGAGAGAGAGACAATGAGTGAGTGAGAGAGTGAGTGGATGAGTGAGTGAGTGAGTGACTGAGTAAATGAGTGAGTGAGTGAGCGAGCGAGTGAGATGGGCTTATTTAAGTATGCAAAGTGAATAGAGATCAATTTAAAATACAAATATCGATATTCAAGAGAGATAGAGAGAGAGAGAGAGAGATAGATAGAGAGAGAGAGAGAGAGGGAGAGGGAGGGAGGGACGGAGGGAGCACTATAAAGAACAAACCAGTAATCTGTGAGTAATTGTGTGCCCACTCGACCTGCTATTGACGACACAGATACTATGTGACCAGAGTTCCTAGCAATCATGGCCGGTAGAAATTCACGAATTGTCTTAAACGCAAACAATAAATATAAATAATTACTGTTAATTTATGTAACAGAGTATGAATACAAATCCTATTAGTGGATTAATATTTAACGTAAATATCCATATCTTATGAACTTCTTACAACTCTCTTTGAAATTCCAAATGTCCCAAATTTACCATGATAATGGACCTAATGGTATACACAAGGAATGTATATAAAGTACATAGATAAAAATGAAATATTCGGAAATATTCGGAATAGTTATTAAACATGTCTATTCTAAATCGTAACCTCAAAAACTAAAATATAGGGAATATTAATAAAGAATATCATATATCGTCCTCTCATCAGCTCCTACTCTGAAGAAAAGAACTCGTACTGAAAAATAACAGAACATGCAGGAAAATTCTGTACAAACATGAAAGTGAAACAATTACACACTTGATTGTACCCAAGTACACAACAGTGTATTTGCACTGTTTTGATCACGTTTTCTATTGTGGTCTTTGCATACTCAGTCGTCATCTTGTGGTGTTTTGGCGAATGCTTGTGCAGAGTCTGCAAGAAACGTCCTAGACATTGCCTCATGACGAGGAATCGGAAGTTAAATTCTTATTGATTGATTGATAGTTCATTGCATATTAGCACGCGGCCACTCAGCAACAAGCTGTTCACTGCAATACCACTTAAGCCGTATCTTACAGTCACGCTTATTTCTCACTTAGTCTATACTGTCTATACTTTTATACTCCATTTGGTGCTAGGGCGCTAATGTTAACGTCAGTTTCCTCACTCGAAAGCGATGTCAGTGACGGCAGAGCTCATGATTTGAACCTCGCACATAACCACCCCCACCCCCCGCATTTTCTAAAGAACTAAAGAATTGCTATCAAAATACAATAGTAAAAATATCGAACTGTTTAACGTTACGACGTGTAAAGCCACCAAGACAATAGAACATTGAGTAGGAAATTCTAACCCAGAAATGAGCCAGAGTGTTGATCTCCAGAGTTCTTCTTATTTCCTCTTCACTCAGCTTCAGCAGAGCTTTGCCGTTCATCACGCCGGCGTTGTTCACCAGTATATCCACATCGCCCAAATCCTTCCGGATTCGACTAGCCACTGAAGCTATGTCCTTGACCTTCGTAACGTCACATCGATAGCTGAACGTTTCCACTCCGTACTCTCGTACCATGTTCGATGTTTCAGTCACCGAGGCCTGAGTTGTGGTCAAGCAAATAGTATGTGTTTCACATTAAAATTTCATTTATTTTCTTGTCACAGTAATAGTCGAATACAAATATACCTAACTAGCATATATAAGCAAATAATAAAGGAGAAGAAAAAAGGCTTACTACAGAAGAGCCTAAGCTCTGAGAGGCAATACTGTCAATGCGTGTTTTACGTTACCGAGCAGGAAACTAAAGTTAAACCTGGCTTTAGCCTATGTAAAAAGTATACTGTGTACTGTATACTGGGATACAAGGGAAAACGCTGATGATGACGATGATAAAAGAAACTAATTAAGCTCGTCATCAACTGAGACAACTGAGACAAATGAGACCAACACGCAAACTTCCATTCCGCTAGTACCTTTCTTGGACTTATTACCCAGATTTTTGCTCGCACTGTTTATGGACCCCTCACTCTCCTCATCGGTTTTTTATTGGTTCCACAGTGTTCGATGTTGTCATGAACAACAGTAGCACTCTAATGGTATTGTTGTTGTTGTAAGATTTTCGACCGCGGATCAGTATTTGCGGGTTCAAATCCTGGGCTCGCCCATCACTGACATCGCTTTCGAGTGAGGAAACTGACGTTAACCTTAGCTTTAGCCTTAGCCTTAGCTATTTTTTGTAAGTTGATTTCTCGACCTACCTCGTCGATGTCGACAAGGGCCAGCCGGCACCTGAGATGAGCGAGCCTGAGGGCTATCTCTCGCCCGAACCCCCGCCCCGCCCCGGTTATGAACACTATCTGCCCAGAGATGTCCTTGGGCTTGGTAGGAAAGAGCAGTCCGGTCACTACGTCCACATAGCTCCAAAGGACTCGTACAATTAAAATAACTGCTTCTATGATCAACTTCATGGCTCTGTTTGTAGTTCTGAATATAAAACAAGTATAAAGCGTTAGCAGCAACGTTAGATATTTTTTAAAATAATTTAAATTGAATATATTGCCAGGATAAATCCATATATTGTGCAGCAGTTAAGACATATGGCTAGCCAAGTAAGGAACCACTGCACTAGTTAAGACAAAAGGCGAAGAAGGGATATATATATATATATATATATATATATATATATATATATATATATATATATATATATATATACATACAATGTGTTTTTTATAACTGATACCCCAAATTGTTTTAACAATAAAGTCGTAAGGAATTGACCGATGTTCTTTAAATTAACATTACTTGACCAGCAGCCAATTCTACAAAATACTGTGAAATATCGTTTGAATATCTTGAATAACGTGAAACTTATAGTATCGCGAATAGGAGTGGGGTCAGATAAGAAATTTCCAGTACAGGATTACGGGCGTGTTACATTTAGCGTAGATTATCTCTATAAAAATACTAGCTAACACGCAATATAAAATTTCTGCTAATGCTATTTTGAAAAACAATCATTTCTTTTCAAAACGAAGTAAAATACGTGCTGTTATGTTCTTAATTGACAGAGTTATTGAACTTTTAATGCATGCATTGCATGTCTGGGTACAACTGTTATCACCGCAGCCACTGCAGCGGCGTCCTCTAGCGACACAGTTAAACTAGCTTCTTTTTTATTCTCCTCTTGCAATGCATGCATAAAAAGTTCAATAACTTTGTCAACTAAGAACATATCAGCACTTATTTTACGTCGTTTTGAAGAGAAATGATTTCTTTTCAAAATAGCATTAGCAGAAATTTTATATTGCGTGTTAGCTAGTATTTTTACAGAGATAATCTACGCTAAAAGTAACACGACCCTAATCCTGTATTGGAATTTTCTTATCTGACCCCACTCCTATTCGCGAAACTATAAGTTTCACGTTATTCAAGATATTCAAACGAAATTTCTCTGTTTTGTAGAATTGGCTGCTGGTTAAGTACTGTACATTTCAGGAACATCGGTCAACTTCTTACGACTTTATTGGTAAAACAATTTGAGGTATCAGTTATAAAAAAACACAGTGTATATAGGGTCTATATATATATATATATATATATATATATATATATATATATATATATATATATATATATATATATATAAAGTCAGAAAATTAAATATTAACAAATTTAAGTACAAGCTAAATATACATGTAGTAGTCTAACAGCATAAGCCTCCCATATACATGTTTTCATACGTTCCTAGAATCGACATAACTTAGCATAGTAATAGGATTGTCTCAGACGTCAAGCACTTAATGAATGTAATTAATTAATTAATTAATTATAATTATTATACTATAGTTTAACATATTGCAGTAATTAGGCCCCTACATTGGATATTATACTAGATTTAAACTTTAGAGTTAATTTAACTCAGAGAAAAATTCTCTAGAATTTCACTGGACTTTTTTATTCTGAAGGTAGATTATTGAACTGCTGCCCCAGACTGCAGACCAGTACAATGTCTACCATGGGTTTATAAAGTCTGCTCTGCGGTCCCAATTTTTGACATTTGATATGCGAAATGCTTAAAAGATAAACGAGCAAGAAGTGTATGCGATATGTTGAGCAATACAATCAGTCAATTCTCAGCAATTCAATACACACTTGTAATTAATTATAGGACTGCATAGTGCACATACGTGTATGCTGTAGCTTACTATTGTTTTACAGTAGACTATATATAATTTATGAGGCACTTAACTGCAGCTGTGAATTCATCGCAAATGTCTAAATAAATGATTAATTATACATGCGCTCTCTAATTCATACATTCAAGTGTAATTTCACTACGCTTACATGCCTTCCTTATTCACTCGTACTGCGTTAAATGGGCAAAACAATTTAACTACTGTACGGTGTTCATTAGGCCTAGGCATAAGCCTAGGCGGCTATAAGCCTTGTGCTAGAGGACAGACAGAATGATATCTCAATACCACATTATTAACTACAACTGCTATCTCTTGAAAGGTAAAGTCTTAACTTAGTAAGGCTCTAATTTCTGTCAATTCGCAATACTTTAAATTTAAATGTATCCCATCATGATTAGGTTTCAATGCTAACGAGCATCTCGAACTGCGCAACACTGAATTTATGAACGTTTTCCTACACATTTCGATAATGTCAATTACAACATTGTAAGAATTAAAATAGTTTTAATCGCTTAAAACAAGTCTCGACTAGCTTAGGCTTACACACGATCTTAATGTAGCTGACATACGAACTTATGAAATCTACGGGATATGTTCTATACAGTCAATTAAATACTCGAATGCTAAACACTTTATAACCTATGTGCGGGGTCAAATCCTGGGTTTTCCCGTCACTGACATCGCTTTCGAGTTAGGAAACTAACGTTAAAACTACCTTTACCAGCTTTTACTTCCAACCCGACAGTGCATAAAGCAGCACAACTAAAGTTGCACGTAACCTATTCAGTGTCCCCACGGCCTAGACTCAAGTAGTCGTGGCAGATAAACAAACTAAGTATAAATGGCACATATGGCACACAGTTACTTAGCCAGAAATACTACGAGCGTGTATGCAGATGAGCGCGCTAGGTTGCATACCAGCCTAACATGAAACCAAATAAATATTGATGACGCAAAATGCATATAATACTATTAATGTCGTTTGATTTGCTAATATATAGACCTATGTGATAATATTTGTTTTAAAAATCAGCGCGATTCGAACTAAACTCATTTGTTGAAATTAAAAGCATCTTCTCGACAATTCAGATAGAGAACTCATTGATAGCCATCCTAAAGTCTGCTACTCAAATCGTTTTTGAAGAATGGATACCAACCACCTAATGGATATCTGCAATGCAGGTATTCTGCTGTTGTCTTTCTAATCATGGAATTGCTTCTAGTCTTACACGAATGCTTGATTATTTTAATTTATCTGCTGTAAATCCTCCCAAGTTCTCATTTATACTCTTCATGGCAGAATAGAAAAATAGTCTTTGACTTATCAACTGACAACTGAGTAGTTATTACCTACAGTTTCATCAAGTAGACTATAACGACTAGAGATCCTTCTCATGTCTAAATACAGTAGTGGTTCTGCTGCTTATGATTTCATTGCCATACTGCCCAGATTTTAATTTAGTCTCAAAGCTTCCAATAATATGTTGTGAACTAATACTTAAAATGGTGCATATTGTATATTTATCCGATTTGCTTTCTTGCTCTTAAAATTCCCAGAGATCATCCAACCCTCAGCAGTCAGATAAAATTAATTAAGTTAATTACAACTTGACGCCTTTGTCGGCTAACAAGAGATTGAATTTTATAGTACTGTAGTGTCATCTGGAGAGTATTGTACAGTTTCTACAAGAATTTGTCAATCAATAAGCAGTCGGAATAAGCAGTCGGGGCAGCAGTTCGAAAACGAAAAAAGAATATAAGGGTGCCCAAGGGTATGGGTACCCTGGGTACGGGTACCCTTATCCCCTGGAACCCCACCCCGGGGGACCGCCACCCCGGGGGACCCCCACCCCGGGGGATCCCCACCCCGGGGGACCCCACTCTGGGGGACCACCACCCTGGGATCAATTTGTCTGTTCAACCAGATTTATAATTCTTAATTAAGACATATTGTCCTTATAAATATCGGCGAGTGATCTTATAGTTGCATTAGTACATTTTTGGCAAGCTAACGACCCATCTCTTTCCGCCATAGCTCTAGTTTTTGACGCTCTAGCCTTTAATCTTGGACATGCACTGTTTTGATTGCACTCTCTCTTGTGGTCTCTATATACTCAGTTGTTATCGTGTGGTGTTTTTTTCGTCGGTTATTACAGAGTCTTTATCGTTCAATTAAGTCCTTAGATCAGAATACTGATCATTACTTAAAAAATTCAAGCGTAGGATGCATCAAGCTATGCACATCAGCTATGCATGTCAGCTATGCATGTCAGCTATGCACGTCAGCTATGCACGTCAGCTATGCACGTCAGCTATGCACGTCAGCTATGCACGTCAGCTGTGCTCCTCAACTTTGCACGTAGGGGAAGGCGGGGCAAAGCGGATCAATTTTCAGAAAAACATGCATTTTTTGGCATGGATGAGAATAACATCACCGAACTAGGTTATTTAATTAGCTTGATTATTGACCTCTACCAAGGTACAGTTGCAGTTCTATAGCTCCAGCATGTCCAGAGAAAATTTACATTTAATGACACAACCCAAACTGGTCCACTTTGCCCCAACGCCGGGGCAAAGTCGATCAACCTTATGGGGCAAAGTGGATCAGTTTCGTTCCGGAGGTTTTTATTCCTGTCTCGTCTTCATTGTAAATGCCATTGGATGTCAGACCGTGGGATTGATATATTTCACCGCGCAGACTAAAGAATCTCTCAACCTAGGGTCTGTTTAGAGCTCGATCAAGACTTGTCAGTTCTGGCGAGCGAAATGAAATTTTAGGATGGCGCTTTAGGAATCCTTTAGGCCCTAACTCATCATTTTTCAGGTGTCATAGAAAGTTCCAAATGGAATCAAGTATTTCTCACAAGCATCCCTTCAAGAAGAACCATTGAACTTGACCTGCTTAATATCTTCCTTTAAATCAGCCTCAGACCACGAACCTTGCGTAGTGTTACGCTTGTAATTCCTTACCATCCGCGAAGAGCAGTGAAACTGTTACTTAAGTACATTTTAATGGACTGATGATTATTCAAGTAGGCTTATACATAAAATTTATTTAAACAAATGTTTTTCTTTGACGTAGAAAAACAATAACTTTATTAAATCTTAACTGAAGCGTACAGTTGCTAAAATACTGATCCACTTTGCCCCATTATACCCTACCCCAAAAAACTTGTCGCATAACTTAAAACTATTGAATCCATCAAAAAGTTACTTCACTCTTCGAATATAGCTCATATGTAGTTGTCAATTGAATATAAGCACAAGATAAAGTAGATACAAGAGCCTCTGCTAGCACAATGTGACTGATTCATAAAATATTTAAGCAATTGGCATAAAAATACATTTTTAAGAATAATTAATTCCCTTGCAGACATTTTTAGTTAAATTGTTTACATAAACATGTAACCGGAATCAGCTGATATTATGATGCTCAAATACGATCCACAGCATTAACAACTTGCATAAAAATTGACTTGATCCGCTTTGCCCCGCGATCCGCTTTGCCCCACCTTCCCCTATGCGTTTATACTCATATGTCTGCATGCAATGCAGCCCAATTTACGTGACGTTGTCAAGCAATGAACTTTGGTCCTACGCAAGCAATTAATCTAAAGGGCTGATCTTCACGTTTACTAGATTTATCGTACTACTTTAAGATATGGTCTATTGTGATTGAATATTTTTTAAATGATAATCGAAAATATCTAGGTAGGTGACCTACTTGTTAACCTACCTGGCTAATAACCAGGACGTCACGCGTTCGTATTCCATCCTAACCGACTCTGACAGATTTTTACGCTAAATGCTATCAGGTGTTCTTTCTATTTAAATATAACAAATGATATGAGAGCAGCTGGGAGCTTGCAATTAACGATAGACCAATCCCGACTCTATTTTTGAATGCTTTGAATTACATTTTATTACCATCGAGACAGGTAACCATCTATTACGCTAATTTAATGAGGGTTGACAATATTTGGAGCACTATTTCAAGGTCAAATCTGGAACATCCGGCGCTGCTATAGTAAGATTTATTTTCTACTTCTGTTTAAGATTCTGGATCTCAAGGCGGACTGAACCGGTTTGAAGCGGTTGAGGAGTCAGCACGCGGGCAGAGCTCTAGCGTTTTGAGACACCACCTGCAGGGCAAGCTGATCGAGACGAGGCCATTATACTACCAGTCGTTGCTGTCCAACTCAGTTATGATAACCAAAATAGCCAATTTGTGGCCGAGCAATATCTCCTTTAACCTTTTGAAAATCAATCAAAATAATAATATTATAATAATGATGATGATAGTAATAATAATAATAATAACAATAATAATAATAATAATAGTAATAATTATAATAATAATAATAAAGGTTTAACCTCAAAAGTTAATATAATAAGTTTAAAGTCGGATTTTTATGTCCCATACCTGATATCATCTAAGATGTCAGGAACGTCTTAGACGGATTATGATGAACTTTGTGTGATTAGCATTTTCAGGCTGGAGCCTGTTGCGATGTCGGAAAGATATTAGACCAAGGATCAGTATGTGCGGGGTTCAAACCCTGGGCTCGTCCGTGACTGACATCGCTTTCGAGCGAGGAAACTGACGTTAACATTACTTATTATTACTATTAGCTATTAGCTTAAATATTAATATAAAAAGAATGATCCTAATTGTCTATCAATCCTTCAATCACGACAATTATTGACGGATAGCATGAATTTTTAAGTGCTTTGCATCAATGTACATAATATATATAATATAAGTTCAATTTCTATGGAGTGTAGTTAAAATTACGATTATTGATGGGAGAATTGAATAATCTTGCGACGTTTGAACCTTTTTTTGAGCTATCTAGGCTTAATTTGCATTACCAGCTGATTCGTCGTTCTTTCCACCAAGATTATCCGCATGTCTGCAACTATCTTCCTGACGAAGTTTGCCTCTTTATCTGATTCGTTTATCCGTTTAGAACATCTGTTTGACAAGCAGAGAGAGAGAGAGAGAGAGAGAGAGAGAGAGAGAGTGAGAGAGAGAGAGGGGGGGGGGGGGGAGAGAGAGACAACTATGTTTATTGAAAGTACACATACAAGAACACAAGGTCATCAAAAGGGTATATCTACCCTATCCAGCATCGAAGAACTAAAAACCTTTTAAAACACATTTTCATGCGATGTTCACTTGTTTTGATCAACACGCAAAAAAGTGCCATAGGAAAGCTTTTTGGATTAGGAATTTCCACGGCGTTATTGGCCTAATAGTTTGCTATTCGATTTGGTAGTGGCTTAATGTTTCTGCTTGATGTTGTCATGGACGCCGGTCACCTTATAATATTGTTGTTACTGTATAATGCAAGAAGAAATTGTGATAATCTTTGCGTTGGCCGGTAACTAAGTAGGAAATAAAAGTATGACAGTTTGTCTTGATACCGATCCTTCAGTTAGGAATAAACAAACAAATTTTATCCTTCAAAGAAAAAGCTATTGCAGTTAGGCCTAGTATGACTAATTAATTATTTACTTTAAAAAGATGCAATAATGATTATTCGCTTTGCTGCCGACTGCAGTCACTAGACCTTAGGTGATGAATGTAGATTCTTTGGCTTTCCTCTACAAGAGAGTTCAGCATCTGGGAAAGAGCGTGCCAATATGTGATGCATTCATTATACACTGTGTTTTTTATAACTGATACTCCAAATTGTTTTAACAATAAAGTCGTAAAAAGTTAACCGATGTTCTTGGTATTTACAAAAATTGACCAATAGCCAATTCTACAAAACATGGATATATTTCGTTTGAATATCTTTAATAATGTGAAAGTTATAGTTTCGCGAATATGAGTGGGGTCAGAGAAGAAATTTCCCATACAGGATTAAGGGCGTGTTACATTTAGCGTAGATTATCTCAATAAAAGTACTAGCTAACGCGCAATATAAAATTTCTACTAATGTTATTTTGATGAGCAATCACTTCTTTTCAAAACCACGTAAAATTAGTGCTGATATGTTCTTAATTGACAAAGTTACTGAACTTTTCATGCATGCATTGCATGAAGAGAATAAACGAAGAAGAGGACGCCGCTGCAGTGACTGCGGTAATAGCAGTTGTACCCAGACATGCAATGCATGCATTAAAAGTTCAATAACTTTGTCAATTAAGAACATATCATGAATTCATTGTTGCGAATTCATTACTGTCTCAACATGATTTCCATCTCTATATACTTAGTTCTTGTTTTGTTATCTGGTTATGATGATATAGCTCTTGTGCGCTCTGTTGAGTTGATTTGCTGTTCCTGCAGGTAACCTCTTGTACTTCTGATGCTGACGTTAAATTCCTTATTTACTATGAATTTTCTCGAAGCTATTGGTAATATCAGAATCAAAGTAAGATTCGGCGTTGTAGAACCCGAACGCTGTCGTGTTCCTACTTAACAATCGAGGCATACACGGTTGTGAAGCCTCCCCATTTCTTGCTATGACGTATTCTGAAACCATACATAAAACTTAATCTTGTTGTTTCTGCCTTCAATCATTCAATGCCTTATTGAGCATGCACCAAACTCACCTACTTTTCTTAAAATAATACACTACTTATATAACCAGCCGAGATACGTCTGTGATTGCTAAATACCAAAATTAAGGATTTCTACATGTAGGTAGCCGAAGATTTAATTATTTTTGTTACGATGATTTTAATATTGTAAGATAAGAAATATAAGATGCCAAATTCAGAAGTTGCGTTTTGTTCTGACGTCAAACACTTTTTCTCCCATTTACAAGGGCATAAAATGTTAGAG
This sequence comes from Enchytraeus crypticus, assembly GCA_905160935.1. NCBI lineage: Eukaryota > Metazoa > Annelida > Clitellata > Enchytraeida > Enchytraeidae > Enchytraeus > Enchytraeus crypticus. The sequence goes on along the minus strand of CAJHZI010000253.1, from coordinate 1,363,102 downwards.
CTTTATGTCCATTCGTAACCACACATTCAGATGTCGCGGGTAACGGGTCAAGCGTATTCGGAACCTATTTAGAGTGAGAGCAAATTTATTATTGTCATAAAATCGAAACCAGTTAACTGGTTCAGGATGACTTCTAGCCGCGAGATAGAACAGCCTATTCTCTGCAAATATTGCATAACTTTACGCGGAATCCGTACCAGAAGAAATTACCAAGGACTCATGTACTACGATATCGTCACATCGGGTGGTCTAACTGGTTCGTTTTCAATGTTTGTAATGTTGCAACTATATCTAGAACATAGGTCGATTTAACTTTGAAAGGTTGTTTTAATTCTACAAATTTTATTGGTGACCGCTTGGTGACATTTAAACTTATAAATGTAAATGAATTGTTGGTTAGTATGTGGCTCATTTAACTGCTTTTTAAAAGACGAATTGTAGTTAAATAATTGTAAAATTAATGGCTAATACAAAGTTTGATAATAAGTTCTTTGGAGCCGGTAGTTGCAAAGCTCTAGCAAGTCCAATTTCCTGCAGGAAAGACATGTGATTCGTTTTGATTAATTACATTAAATAGGCCTCCAATATATTTCACCATTAAACTGGTTACACTTCGTTCCTATCCACCTAATGTTCATGAACCTAGACCAACTTGTACACTTACATTCGGCTAGTACCTTTCCTTGGACTGATTATTCGGTTTTTGCCGGCTGCAATTGATGCGCCATCAAAATACAGAGGTTACCAACAGCCTTGAAGAGTAAGGAGGAAATGGCTCTTTAACAAGCATCTGTGCTTCCTGTCTCAGTGTGCATTTATGTTAGGTTTTGGCTAACTCCGTTTATTGATAAACCACACGCTGCTCATCGGTTTTGATATGGTTCCATATTGCTCGATATTGTCATGGACAACAGTAACACTCTAAGCTTACTGTTGCTGTTATTGTTGTCGTTGTTGTTGCTGCTGCTGTTGTACTAAGTTCATTTAACTAAAAGTTCTCCTTTTATCGGACACGGCTTACATTTATATTTTTGCAGGGAGTAGTAAATTATAACTAAATCATCTCATGCGGAAAAGCTCGCAAACTGTAAGAGTTTTGTTGTCATAATTTATAGAACTGTTGCCAGAAACGAATGAAATCACGATAGAAAAAACTCGAAATTTGGTAATAATTTTGAAAAATAATTACTAAATTTTGAAAATTAAAGCGTGAGATTAAAAATTTAATTAATCTTAACATTTATGCCTACCTTTGTAGATCCCATTCAGCTCTCCGTTTGAAAGATCTGTTTTGACCGAGCTTATGGCATGATTCGTTTGGTGTATGACTGAGAGAGAAAAATCTAAAACGAGCTAGCAGTATATTTTAGACAACATTCCAATTTTTGACTACATTCCTAAAAATAGGATTCTGCCTTGTGAATTTCTACGAATGCTTGCGGTTTTTGAAATACAGTATAGACAGGGCTCAAAGCTTCACGTACGACGTTAATGTTAATGTACTGCTGTATAAATATTTCTTCGCTTTGGTGTTTGTGCAATCTTTTCCGTATAGGCGTGCACAAACATGAATTCAAAGATCTTTCTGCATAGCCTACTGATTGTAAGCAGATTGTGCACAGCTTGTTTGCACAATACTGCACATTTCTATGCGTGCGAATAATGCGTGCGAAAGGAAAACGTATTGATATATTTATTGCTCTGATTTGTTCTGATTTTCGGATCAGTAGAGTTATTTATGAATCGCCAAACTCAATGCAGCTGTCGCTTTAGTAAAAATTCTCTCCTCTCTCATAATACTCCCTCGTCAAGATCTATTCTTAGTTTTTTCTTTAAAAAGTCTCTGGAGTGAAACGTTAGGCAGACAACAATGTTCTATTGTAGATGAGCCATTAATTAGTTTTCAACGAGTTTTGCAATTGTTTCAGTAGCCTTTTTTAAATTCTTTACTATAATCAGTCGATCTTCAGGTTATTTTACACTCTAGACTGCTTGAGTCGATTTGAGATGAAATTCTTTGATCTTAATGTTAATTACAATTGATGTTAATTATAATTTACTAATTAATGGAACAAAAGTCCAAAAAACCCAGAATGCTTGTCTTCCGTTTAAAAAGAGCTGTGGTTTTTTCTTAACTTGAAGGTCAATACTGAAATAGACCATTGCAACGTCTGCTTAAAAAGTTCACCGTGATCTCGACGTTGCAGCTCCTTAGCATAAAACTCCTTTGAGAATTTTAGTGAGACTATTTATAGATGAAGGGAGTATTTAATCATTCAACGTAATTTTCTATTTATATAAAGTTCAAGCAATAATCATATTCTATTTACAGATACGATTGAGTGATCTGTATACTGTTTCACATAGTATAATACTATACACTTAGAGATCTGTCATTTATTAGCATGGATTCCTTGCGTTAGAGCTTATCTGCGTCAGAATAAATTTTAATACCTCGAGTTAATATTTTAACGATTGAAAATTTTTACGTTGAAGTGATAGAGATTGATTAGTTTATATATTGCACTGGTAGAAGATCTTTAATTACTTTGTATAGAAAGCTCACACCACATTCTTTTTTCTGTAGCAGAACTGCAGACTCTTCCAGGGCTACTATAGCGCCTTTACTAGCATGCTAAGCTCGAAATTTCCCTGGCATCACCTTAAAATTAGAAATCGGACGTTAACTCGGTAGGAACCATCCGACTTGTCTCCAAGTCCTATCTAGTACGTGTTCCTGATTCTCGTCGAATTCTCATCAGCAGATAATCCTCTGTGTATTTTGATATATGTGACGTTTTTACACATTTTTAAGACGAGCACAGTGTTTTCTCGTGCATGTTCAATGGCTTAACTGATATATGCTAAAATGGGATTAACTAATAATATATACAGAATCCCAACTAAACGAATGCAAATCTAACCGGAAAGTCTGGTTCAATGCCTGCCAGGCTAACAATGGCACTGGCTGCCTGGTCGTCGATGTTTCGCAATACTATTAAACCGTGATACCTCCAATTCTGCTTAATAACTTTAACTTAGGTCTTTGTTGTTATTAGATAGCTTATTGAAATTACAAATAAATATTGTTTATTATTTAGAATTTGCTGAAATTCTATATTGCTAGTCTAAAAGAGGAAGGGAGAGAGAAGAAAGAGAGCGAATAATGAGTTTTAGATGTTTCAATTCAGTCTCTCTCTCTCTCTCTCTCTTTCTCTCTCTCTTAGTGCACTGCCTACTGGCAGGTCCATGGTATATAACGCCTCCACTCTTCTCTGTCTTCCGCCTTCCTCTTCATGTCCACATACGAGTGGATCTTTAAATCATCTAACATGCCTAATCTCGGCCTACCTCTGCCTCTTTTTCCTTCCAAGTAAGAATCAGATGTTCCAATTTTGAATCTGAAAACTTGAGCTCAGACGAAGGAAAAATTCAATTGACTGAAGTAGACAGGCATCTTCTGATGGGCCTGGACCTACATATTATATTAGTAATATACTTAGGTCTACCTTTAATTCCGCCACACAGATCAAATATCAAATGAACAGGATCAGCGGATGAGAGTAAATCATTCGAAAATAAAGCATCTGAGTGAAGTAGAAACACCAATAAGATTCAGTATCGTCAAAGAGTTTACTCTGGTAAAATCATCATCATCAGCAGCAGCATCCTCCCTTGAATCCCAGTTTAACCAGGGTCGGGATACAAATAGACTGTCTCAAATCCTGAATGACTGTCTTACTCCTGTAAGATTCCCTGTGTAATTTGTAAAAAAAACATTTATGGGATAGGTTTAAAGAATATATTCTCAACTCAGTAAAGAAGTTAAGTAAATGCAATCTTCATAATATTATCACAGTTATGATAATTGAGAGATGCTCCTTATTCTTATAGAGCTTGCATTATGATTCATCATTAGCGCACCGGTGCTTGTGGCTTAGCCAATAAGAGAGAGCTTCATTCATTCTGTCCGCAAGTAACGTCATAGGATCTTGTACGACGTGGAAAAATCCAGAGCACGTTGTAAACACTGGAATTGGAATTAATGTTGACGGAGATTCTGTATAAAAGTACGAGAGAGATAAACAATTAAATTACATTCATGCCTGGACAAGTAAGTCGTAGTAAAGTCTATATTGGATTTATTTTGTGTTTAGAGTGTATGAGCAGCTTTAGTGTTTACTCAGAAAATTACAGTTGAGTTTGAATTTAACGAATTAACTAGTTTGAAGAAGGTAGAATTAATGCATCGTTTGACATAAGGAATCTGTTGAATTGGATCACCTATCATCAGAATAGTACGACATTTCAGGTTAGAAAATTAGTTATATGAGTAATATATTTTATTTATATGAAAGTTTTTAAACTTTCGTACTCATTCTATTGTTCATAATGTTGAAGAATAGATCAACCGTAGACTGTTCGGATCGTAGAAGGCGACTAAGCACTATGAACCAAACCAACGTCGGAAAGGGCATTCGGTTGGTTAGAGTCTGGCCCCAGAAATTGCTGCAGTATTTTCTAAAAAGAACGAAAAAAGGTCTACTCAGACTACTCGTATCCCGACCTTAGTTGATCTGGGATTCAGGGGATAACGATGATGATGCTGATTTATTTGAACTTTTACCGATGGTTTGCACTGCCAAAAACTGTGCATACAAATTATATAGCATTCCACTTTTGGGTTCCACCAATTGGCAGGCCTAAGACACGCCATTCTAAGGATAACTTATTTAATATTCAAAAACAACCTATCGACTAGAAAGTCGAAATCATCCCAGACGTATTCTATAGTATTGGAAAGATATTGATTAGTGTTGACTTCAAAGAACTTTGTTTATTTAGTTAGTGCTATGTATTATTTTGTATTTTTAACATACATGTCATGCAATATGAAAAAATGACAATTGGTTATAATAATTATAGAAGTTCGTAAGCACGTGTCGAGATAGTCTCTGGTAAGTTTAACATTCGATTTATCGATTCTGAATTCGTCCCAGCACAGCAAAAATGCATAGTGTGCAATTAATGTACAATTAGTTAAAGTTGCACATGTCAGATTGCGGAAAAAAATACTTTTATATAGAGATCTGTGGTAAAAAAGGTAAATTTTAGTTCAGTCTGGCTACATGGGTTTTCTAATAGTTTCTAGCTTGACAGATCATATTTGCTTTTTATAACGATCAACTAGTATTATAATAGTCTCGTTTTACTCCGTAATACTGCAGAACTTTAGCCAAATCTAAAATGACATCTGAAGTCGGGTATATTAAATTATACCAAATGGTTAAAGTGGGGGGCGCAGGGGCTCTCAGTTCCCCAGGTTTCTCATTTTTTCGAGGTGCATCCCCCTGCAGTAAGCCCATATTAGACACTAGGAGATCTGAGGATAGTACTTACATTAACTCTGACCGTTCCCCTAGCTCTCAAGTCTCATTTTAGCCACTGATGATTATAACTCATATTTCTTACTTTGGCTTCATCTAACCCGGTCATGTTCGCTTTAAGTCTACAGCCATGCTTCAAGAATCGAGAATATTTGGACTCTCAAGGAGATCTCAAACCTAGTAGCCGAATTCCTAGAACAAATGCACGAAGCATTTTCCATTAGTGCATTAAATTAGATAATATAATTGTGAAATTAAGTATTTCTTATTCAACATTACTTTTAATAGAGGATTAACTGAAAAAATGGTGTGTGTCAGAGAGGAGTGGAGAACGTCAATTAGTATTCCGACCCTAGCTAAACTGGGATTAAAGGGATGATAATGATGATGATGATGACTATGCATGATGATGTTGATGAAGATGATGATTTCGATAATGATGATGATGATGATGCCAATGATGATGATGATGACAACGATATGATGATGACAATGATATGATGACGACAATGATGATGATGATGACAATGATGATGACGATGATATTGATGTTGATGATGATGATGATGATGATGATGACGATGATATTGATGATGATGATGATGATGATGATGATGATGACAACGATATGATGATGACAATGATATGATGACGACAATGATGATGATGATGACAATGATGATGACGATGATATTGATGTTGATGATGATGATGATGATGATGATGACGATGATATTGATGATGATGATGATGATGATGATGATGATGATGACGATGATATTGATGATGATGATGATGATGATGATGATGATGATGACGATACTGAGGGTGATTGAAGTACTCATTAATGATGCAGGTGAATCTGACAACTCTTTATTTCAATTATCATTATTTAGTAGATCTCTGATCAGATGTCTACTAGGTCATAATATTTGTAGGTAACGAATTAGCAGATTAGACCAATTGAAACTCCATAGAAATTTGCACTTAAAGCAATAGATCAGGGAAGATCTTATGAATATAAAATGCTGCAGGATGCAAGTACGCAGCATTAAGTTCCCGGGAGGGGTACCGAGTATCCGAGAGGGGTACCGGGTACCCGGGACGGTAACGGGGTACCCGGCAGGGGGTACCGGGGTACCCGTCAGGGGGTACAGAGGTACTCGGGAGGGAGTAGTGTGGTACCCGGCAGGGATACCGGCTACCCGGGAGGGGTCATATCCGAGAGCTGGGTACTTCGCAATATGAAATACATAATATGTCAAATATTATATAGTATTCATCCTCGTCATCATCTTCCCTTGAATCCCCTTCATCCATTGAATTCCCTTGACTTGAAGCAAATTATATTGCGAACTGATATAGGAAGAGAACAAGACAGTAAACCCTTTTCTCTTCGAAATTCTTCTATATTTTAGCGCATTTGACTGTCGCAGCTACGGTATCAAAATATTAGAAAAGATTTTATCAGGTTGAAATGTATCTCCGAACAGAAAATATAGTCTAAATATCTTAAATGAATAAATACTGATGACGACTATCTGAAATTCTTCGAATTCTTACTTATTTGCTATTTCACACCTTTATTTCTATTATAGTATTGCTTATATATCCTAGTTTTCAACTAGTTTATAATTACATGGTCTCAAGTTCATAGTATTTAATCGATGTTCATTATTCTGATATTAATCTCTGTTCCAAGCACACGCATTAATTAGTCTGGTTGGTGCAATTGGCTTCACATTTCGAAATGCGGACCACAATTTATCCCGATACGATGCAATTGAATATAGCGCTAATTTTCTTACACAAAGCTACCTGCTGATCACTCACTCACTCTCTCTCTCTCTCTCTCTCTCTCTCTCTCTCTCTTAGTGCACTGCCTATTGGCAGGTCCATGGTAAATAAGTCCACATACGAGTGGATCTTTAAATAATCTATAACATTCCTTTTTATACACTATTATTCTTGGGGGATTATGCTTATGGCGAGGTTGGCCCCCTGTGCATTCCTCAACTTCGACTAACATTTACTGGGCAGGGGCGCCATTCCCTGAGAAACTATCCTGCTTACCTGCTGACAGATTAAAATAAATTGTCATTGTGTACTGTTATTCTCTTAAGTTGTTCGGATGTTAAATGTTCGCAGTTAAGGAATAAAGTAATACAAAAGTAATTGAATATTTTATTCAAATCACTTAAAAAGGAACATTTCCTAAATTATTTTGCTTATCAGCTTTTTAGATCACATTCTGATGCTAAATTGCTTATTAATAGGATCGATTATCTGTTTTTAGCGAGATAATGAATAGAATTTGATGGACAGGTAGACCGGCTTCAAAGACTTCCTTTCAAATACTGTTGGGGAAACTTTTGATATTGTAGGAATTTGTGAAGCCTTCTATGATTTGAACAGAGTAAAGGAAAGAAGTATTTTAACTCTTTAGTAGCCATACATATGCCATGCATTAAAGACTTGTTCTGTCCACTGTGTGGGGGCCTACTTGGCTCACATTATGCGATACCAAGTAAACACACACAGCACGATCAAAAACTGGGATATAGGCGTCGAAATTTGTTGATAATAGAGTCTATTCATTTAGTGCTTGCTACGTGAATGCGGCTTCTCGTAATTTTTAAATGTTATTTTGAGAATTTATCGATATTGCAATTTTTTTAAACACTCAAAATATCGAACCTGTCGCAAATCCTATACATCTGTAGGATTCTGTTTTTGACTTCTATTGGAAATGTTTTCTCTTTCAAGCTTCAGTAAAAGGCCAGTGAGTTTGTTCAAGTATTTCTTATAATTATAATTAATTATTGCTGTATTAACTGTCGAGTAAGATATTTACTATTGTCGTTAGATTCTTACTTTTTAGCTTTATATTAGGATGAGGCATATATATATATATATATATATATATATATATATATATATATATATATATATATATATATATTTTCTCTCTCACTCTCTCTCTCTTTCTATCTCTATTTAGTGCACTGCTAAGTGGCAAGTTCAAGGTGCATATTCATACTCAAGTCTGCTTTCATTTTTCATAAGAGCACTCGCTAGATCAACAAGTTAATCCCTTCATTATGCATTAATGTGTATGCATTATTCAAACCTTATGTGGCCTATAGCTTGGAAAATGTATGGCTTCTGAGGTGGTTTCCCTTTTCCTTCCTCAGTTAGATGGATTAATTACCATTTAATCCTGGGGGAAGATATTTCATGGTGAGGTGGGTCCCCTCTAGCCATCATCAGCTCCTGCCTTAGTCGCCTTTTACGTACACGCAGAAGATTGCTTGCGGTTGCCCTATTCTGCAGTGGTCCAACCACACCCGAGCACAACACGAGGAATATATATATATATATATATATATATATATATATATATATATATATATATATATATATATATATATATATCAGTTAATCCTTTCACAAAGGCGCTATGTCCTACTCACACCTCATATAGCTTATATTTCGGAGTTCGGGAAAATATGCCTTCTGAGGTGATTTCGCTTTTTCTTCATTAGATCTTCTGCAGTCAGCTCATACGATACACGCAGATTACGTTTGGTAGATCTTTAGTGCCAGCACATCACGTAAAAATATAAATACCGAAAGACTAATAAAGTTTCGCTTCTTCTCTTTTGTTTCTCTGAAGACTGAATAAAGTACCACGTGTCTGATCATAGTGACTACTGTTACTTCATTTGTTTAGAAAACGTCAGGCCAATTCAATGGCAGAGGCTTCTCTATGATTTGTGTGTTTACAATTATACCAAATGTTTTTGAGTAATCTATATTTCCTAGAAAGTTCGCATGCACTGTAAATAATTTTTTAAACTCGTTGTTTAAAGAAAAAAATTGCTATTAAAATGTTAGCGTAGATAATACTATTTAGATATTTAAAATATCCAAAAATTAAGAACACATATTTTGTGGCTTAGAATAAAGGCCAAGTAATATACTTTTATAGCAGTAATTGTTACACTATCTTTAAGTTAAAAGTTTCATACTTATTTTAGTTAGGATACATCCTTAACGCATCCTATTTATAGACGATCTAGCAAAATACACTTACCACAAAAAATAACTAATTAACTTATTATTAACTAAAATTAACAATTGCTTATTGAAATTATAGTCATCATTCTAAATTAATAAATTAACATGTACTAAATTTATTTCCTATCCCGACCCTAGTTAGACTGGGATTGAGGGAAGATGATGATGATGTACTAAATTGATTTCCTAATATCCATGACTGTATCAAGTATTAAAGATTAAATGAGAATTATTTTCATCTTAGTTACTTTTAAAGTTTAAAACTGTGTAGGATTCAAATTAAAACTGAATGTAACTAAAATTATACTCTACAGTTGCTAACATAAAACAGATTCAATCTTTATTTAAATTCTTGGAGAATATGCGTGATATTAGCAGTGTTATTATCTATTCGCCCATGTTGTATCTGTAATAGGGCAGAAGGGATAAGCAGTTTAGAGCAAGTGTCATAATAGATATTTGAGCTATAACTGAGGAAGGCATTGACAATCCACCTAAGATTGAATTCACCACCCCATTTGATGGGATTAACTGTTAGTTGAGTACCTTACACTTGAGATAGCTCGAATGAGTAGAAATATATATCTTGGACCTGTTATTTGACTACTCATGAGAGGGATAGTACTGCTTAGGACGTACGAGAAGAATATTTAATATCTGAATAATGTGACTGCAGAAGATTTAAAGCTTGAGAGGTTTTAATACATCATCCAAAGAAAAGAGGAATGAGCAATGGCTGTTCGTTTTAGACTAATCCCATTGAGTAGCCTACTGTGTCAGGATATCTCTATTATAGCACATTTTTATGAGAAAATCGTTTTATTTATGATTCGAATCATATGAGTCGGCTTATTTATGTTTGGCTAATTGTCATAACATCAAGGTACCGATGGCCATTGGATTGCCGAGGGGCTTTGAACACGGGGTGAATTAGGCAAGTGGCTTTATTCCGGTTTATTCCAGTTTGTCGTCCAACATGCCTGCTAATAATGCAAATCGTACATTACAATCACTTATCTCGTGACGGAAGCTGATACTGACAGACTGAATATTTTCTTGCATAAATGTATATGTTAGTAATATAAATAATATAGTATTACACTCTTTTATCTGTACAGCAATTTGCTTTAGCTTAATTGACATTTTTACTTTATTACGAGCGAGGTTATCTAACCGGATTAACATAATCTGATTGATATATTCAGCGTTGTCTTCAACGAACGAAATTTAACATGTGTAAGTATATAAGGATATTTATTTATGTACATCTTCCTTGTAGGAGGAAACGAACGTTAAACCTTTATTATTAAACCTTTAGTATTATATATTTCGTGCGTATTTAAAAATCAGGAAACTATCTTAAAGTATAAATCAACCATGCAGCCTTCATGGTCGTCTACTTTTTTCAACAATTTTCTTTTCGCTGAATTCACAATGGCTCTCTACATATCGTCTCAAAAAGTTTTCCACATTAATTGGGGTATAATGTGTCATGGCCATAACTGCAGACACCTCAAAGATTATAATAATTTCGAAACTTTCGACGAATTAAGTACTCAGCGTTCATTCCGGTTGTAGCCGTGTTCCAATTATAAAAATTACTCTGAGATCCCTCAGCGGTTAGAGGGTCTCATGCAAAAAAGTTAATAATAATTTTTTTTACAATATAAAAACTGACAACGCAAAAATCTTATACAGTTAAGAGCACATGCAAGTACATACAGGGAAACCCAAGTATATATATATATATGTGTCTATATATATATATATATATATATATATATATATATATATATATATATATATATATATATATATATATATATATGACTGGGGCAAAAAAATAATCCCCTAGCGAGATCTCAATAACTTTAAGAAAACTCAAAATTTCTCTACGAAATTTGCGGAGCGTCTAGGAGAGGAATTTCTGCGTACATCCTGAAAATTTGATGAAAATCTATTGAGCAGAAAAAATATTACAGCGTTTCTACGAAAAAATTGCAAAATCAGTTTTAACAAGGCTTTTTCTGCCAAAAGTCTTAATAACTTGGACAAAACTCAAAATAGTTTTACAAAATTTTCAAAGCCTCCAGAGGAGGAATTTCTACACGTATCGTGCAAATTTGGTGAAAATATATTCAGAAGTAACAAAAATACAGCGTTTCTTCTAAAAAATGTTAAAATCAATTTTAACAAGGCTTTTTTAAACAAAAGTACAGGACATTTTCTTCAAAATTTGGGAATAATTTTAAAATAAGAACGAATTTTAAGCATCATTTATTGGAGTAGCTAACAAGGTAGTGCAGGCTTAAACTCCATCACTTAAGTAAACGGCCCTTTTCAGGCTCGTTATTTCCTTTAAAAGGAACGACTGACATTTCGAAAAGCCTTGTTAAAATTGATTTTAGCACTTTTCTCGTAGAAACGCTGTAATTTCGTAAATAATGAAAATAGTTTCATCAAATTTGCAAGATATACGCAGAAATTCCTCCCCTAGAAGCTCCGAAAATTTCGTAGAGACATTTTGAGTTTTCTTAAAGTTATTGAGATTCTTTTTTGACCAAGTCTGTATATATATACATATATATATATATATATATATATATATATATATATATATATATATATATATATATATATATATATATATATATAGACCTTACATAAAATGTGTTTACTTTGAAAAATCGCACTTTATATTTGTTCTTTTGCTTGGAGGCGCCACCGTGCAATCATAAACTCAATTGTTTTGTGGCTGGCAACTGCAACGTTATTTATCGTAAAATGTAATATATCATCTCTAGATATTCAATCTAGACATATATTAAATGTAAATTGAGATATTTGTTTATCATCATTTGATAAGTAATGGTAATATAATTTTTTGTAATTTGTAAAACACCATTCTGTTAATAAATGACGAAAAACATAATAAATATATGGGAATATATATTTCCAGTCGGAAATATAGGCATACTCCCCTTCCCGCTCCTCCATTAGGCTTTGTTACTACGCGAATAAAGCTACCACTACATATTATAAAAGGTCTATATATATATATATATATATATATATATATATATATATATATATACATATTAATATCAAACAGAAATTTATTAGCAATATTTGTAAAGCTTTCAGATTTGTCTTTAGAAAATGGTCGTCTTCTACGACCAGCGCAGTTTGCGTTCGTTTAGTCTATTGTAGAGTGTGCCGGACACAACACGCGTATGTTGATATATGATACTTTTATTGTTCGAAATGAAGATGTGTATGCCAGATGCCATAATGCGTAACGTATTATATTTTACGCTTTTAAAAAATTTACCCAAGAAATGGAACAAAAGTTATATGTTCAGATAATGACGGAGTCGGTTCAAGTGACAAGCGGTTGAATTTAATGTCATTCCAAAGTTCCAAAGTTCCAAAAAACTGAGTCCTTTTTTTACTAGTATAGCCATTATATTTTCTTCAGAATCTATCATGATTCTAAATTTCATTAGGTCATTATGGTCTGGTTTTCAGCATTCCAAATTTCGCTTATGTACATGTACATGTATACTTATAAATTTAAACGAAATGTGTATCTCATAAATTTCTTATATTTCGCACTTATAGAGAGGCTTTTCAATACGATTCATTATCAGAACTTTTGGACAATACGCTTTGTTGTCTTAGCCATCCAGCTTGTAAGAGCTATTCTCTAGTCCATGTGCAATAGTTGACAAGCACTTTAATGAATTTTGGATCCTGTATTCGGCCTATATGATAAAATTATATTTAAATAAACTTAGCTCTGTATGTACGATACTCGTTACTAATTAATAGAATGTATTGTCCAATAACGAAACACAAAACACTTGAAAGCAGTAAACAGTTAAGAAAAGAAAATGTCTCATCTAGCAAAACTAGTAGTTTACGAAATTTATCTGAAGTAGCAGTTGTCAATACAGCAACTAGCGCCATCCTGCTGGTTACCTCAAATCATCAAATACATCGAATTATTCGTAATTTTTCCAACAGCGGTATTGATTCATACTTATGCGTTCACCGTAGTTACACTTCAGATCTTCAGATAGGCGTAATTTTAATCCATTGTTTAACGGATAAACAGATACATAATTCTTGACGATGTTTATCACTTGTTATTGTTGAGATGACAAGTCCCTGGCTCTAGTCAGTAGCTCTCCCGGCTCGATTGTGATACACGTAACACAGATTTTCATTCGAACCCTCGTACGCTTGCTGGCTCACTCTTGGCGCTGCTAATCAGCCGATTACTGGTGAGAGTTGTAATTTACTATAACGTCTGTGCGATGCCAAGCCGCCCCTTTTGTAGATTAGCTTAGATAAAAAAGACATGCATGCTTTATTATGGTTTGTATTGCACAGAATTGTATTTTACTTTGTATAGATGTAAACGGGATAGCCGCACAATTCCCGCCTTCTTTCTAAACATCAATGATGCATAATTCTAAGTTTCCACAATCCGTATTATCACTCAATGTTGCTACACCCAATTTTGCCATAATCAATGTTGTCACACTCGGTGTTGCTACATACAATGTTTTCTTACAATGAGTGTGGCAATACACTCACTGTTGCTCAATGTTGACTCGCTCATTGTTGCTCAATGTTGCCACACTCATTGTTGCTACACTTGTCGTGTTGCCAAGATTCAGAGTTGAAGTTCATAAGAGTTGCTACACTCGATGTTTCCACGGTCAATGTTGCCACACTAAAACTGAATGTCTATGCACCAATAATGTTGCCACATTCAGTGTTGTCACACAATGTTACCACATTCAATGTTGTCACACACAGTGTTGTCTCACTCAATATTGCCACATTCAATGTTGTTAAACACACTGATGCTGTACTCAATGTTGTTATAGTCAGTGGTATCACATTCAGTGTTGCTACACACAACGTTGCCACACTCGGTGTTGTCACACTCAGTGTTGTCTCACTCAATGTTGTTACACTGGTTGTTAACTCACTGTTGCTCGGATCAATATTCTACCCTGCCCTAGTTAGTATTTACTGTTCACGGCCCTGTGTCAATATTTTCGAGTAGATAGAGAAGGGAAAGGAGGCCGATGTTATTATATTAAAACTATTTGTACCCAGATATACTCTGTGCATTGAAACTTTAACAGTAGTATGCCATATTAAGCCAACCTACGAAAGCAACATTAATTTTTCATCGTCAGTTTATTATTACGAAAATGAATTAACTAAATATGCCGAACATTGTTCTTCAATTGCATTCAATTTGTGTATTGCATTTTACATGTGCCTTGAATTACCATTTATCAGAAGGAACGCATCGCTTCATTATTTTAATTTATCATACTGGCATACAACCCGTGTTTTCCGTGTTGTGTCCGGGTTAATGAAGAATAGAACAACTGTAGACTGCACGTGAAGTAGAAGGCGTCAACGCACTAAGATCCAAACCAACGTCAGAAAGGGCATTCGGTTGGTGAGCGCCTAGACTCCAGAAATTACCACAAAATTTTCTAAAATTAACGGAAAAGATCTGAAGCCTAGGCTCTCACCAACCAAATGCCCTTTCTGACGCTGGTTTGGATCTTAGTGCGTTGTCGCCTTCTACGACACGTGCAGTCTACTCGCCAATTCATACCCGACCCTAGTTAAACTTTGAATCAAAGAAAGGTGACGAGCATGATGACGATCATACTAACTTACATGTACACAAATGAACCGGTGCTTGGCTTGCATATGCTTGTTTTAAGTGATTCTCTTTCACTGCGGGTACAGTGCTAGCTCTTCCCAGCGTTGATAGTGCAGTCAGCAGTAGCTTCTCTGCGTTGATGGTGCATTCAGCAGTAGCGAAGTCGTAATTATAAGCAAAATTGTATAATTGTTTGCGTGCACAACACGCCACCTGGTTGACGCTCGAAGCGAGTGCGCGTAAGTATGCATCAACGCCCTACCTGTAAACAAGCCTGCCAGTGCTTGTCACTATGTTACACAACAATATCTAGTCTAGCCATAGACTTCTAGATAATTAATATACATGAATAATGTATCATCTATAATGCTATTTATAAAGGTGTCCATGGTCTAGCATGGGGCTAACAGAGCGGCAATTTCCCTCGCTTGTCACTATTTTGAGCATGGATCGTTT
The DNA here is from genome assembly GCA_905160935.1 of Enchytraeus crypticus. NCBI lineage: Eukaryota > Metazoa > Annelida > Clitellata > Enchytraeida > Enchytraeidae > Enchytraeus > Enchytraeus crypticus. The sequence goes on along the minus strand of CAJHZI010000253.1, from coordinate 1,347,478 downwards.
GGATACATCGAAATGATACTAGCTACCAATACCTCAAAGGATAGAATATACGATTTTGACCGTTTCTAAAAAAGTTTGCACAACCAAGCGCCTCTATACCTAAGTGATATTTGCATACCAGTTTCTACGTTGGCGGGGCGCAAGATCTTGAGATCTGCCGAATCTGAGATTCTCTGAATTCCACGGGCTAGAACAAAGATAGGGTATACTAGTTGGAATAATCTCCCTGTGTACATGTAAGTCTTCGACGTTCTGATCTATCCCTTCATAGCTTCCAGAAGAAACTCGAATATGTTCTATTCGATCTAGATATAACTAATTGCACTCACAGCGCTACTGTGGCATGTTGAATTATGCAGCGCGTATATAAATGTATTATTTGTTATTATTATCGAGATTCATTCTGGTTTTGAAAATATAAATGGCTAATTTATTGAAGTCCGCTGAAATCTAATATTTAGATTATTTTCGATCGTTGTAAAGTTTAAAGAAACTTGGCACTGGCTCTTTTGGATTTTTTCGGATATTTCTTGTTTGATGTATTGAAAACGAGACGGCATTTAAAATGTAAATTATTACATTAAAAGTGTCCAAGCAATTAGTTCATAATTACAGGAATTCGAGAGATTGTGAGAAATTTCTGAGAAGGATAGCTAATTATATTCCAGCTGAATCCGTATTTCCCACAGAGATTAGAGATAAGTCGTTTAAGTGGCTAACGCTAATAAAGAGCTCCGATTGTAATCTGCATGTATAATACACATGTACTGTACATCGTCTTCAGTTAATGTAGCGCACTGAATCTATTATCAAGTCTTTGTTCGCTCTCATATTGATATATCTTATGTGGTCGTTAACCTTCATGTCAGAATGTTTCGAACAGTTCGGTCGCACTTGTAGGAAATCTCTGCAGCGTCTAATCCAGAGTTTTTCTCTAATCAAATTGCTCAGTGAAAATTGCTGTCTTGCATTAAAATCGTTGCACAAGCGTTAACCCTTTCCTTACCAGGATTATTTTTTGAAACTAGAATAAAACGACACTATTCGTCAGTTTGCATACAAAGCATTCTGGGTAATTGGTCTCTCTCGCATCCAAACTGCAAGAACGTCTTAGTTGCGTATGTGGACTTTCAAGTACCGCTGGTAAGGTAAGGGTGTGTTATTGAAAGTTATAGCTAAAACTTGTACTAGGAGGAGGACTTCAAAGTACCAGCGGTAAGGAAAGGGTTTTAAAGTTCATGCAGTTGATACATCATGTAAAATCTTTAGCTCATGACTGCACTGGATCCGATCTCGCTTGCACTTTGATCTTTGCAAATTCTAATAATAATACCAACAATTAGAGTGCTACAGTCTTCAATGACAACATCGAGCAATATTGAGACAAAATCAAGCAAGCGGTCACAAAGAAGGTCCAAAAACGATGCAAATAAAACCAAAATCCAGAAATTCAGTCCAAAGTATAACTATAGCCAAGGTAGAACTTATTGCACCTGTTTATTTTGTATAAGCACCCCTGAGATCGCCTTTGGTATAGATTCGTACGTCAAAGCTGCATAGTGTTATAATTTATAATAACATGAATTATGAAATATGTGTCTAGAGTAGGAATTGAAGGGAAATGATAAGACCTAGTCTCACGGGCCATCGAAACACGGAAGTACAATTACACATTACGCAATAGGCTATAATGCTCTGTTTACACGTTTAATGTGCATGCATGTACATGTATACTATATGCAAGCAAGTTGCTACATATTGTATACATGTATATTATGCAGGATATAGCAATCTTAGTGCACTATCTACAAGCAAGTCCATGGTATATAACGCCTCCATTCATCTCTATCTTCCGTTTTCCTGTTCATGTCCACATACGAGTGAATCTTTAAATCATCTATAACATTCCTTTTGATATACCATTATTTTTGCATAGGGGGCCCATCTCGTCTTAAGCAGAATCGCCCCTAGAATAATGGTATTCAGTATATAGGTACACAATATTGTTATCCATACAGTATATTTAGTGCATGTCTGTATTACGCATGCACGTACGTGTGTGCATGTGTATGATAAATGAAGATAGATGTAGGCTTACATTTATGTGTATAATTATTATTTGAGCGCGTTTAAGCCGGTATATTGACTTACATTTATGTATGTACTTATTATTTTAGAGTGTTTAAGCCGGTATATAGAAAGCGGAAACAAATTTTCACAATCAAAAATCATCTTTTTGATTGATGTAGAGGACGTCGCGAATGTGAACAGGAAATGCATAAGTGTGGCATGTAATTCTTCACGGGCTTCCTGTGACTCCCTATTGGCTGGAAATAAGACTACCTGCTAACTATTGTCTATCGAAAATTTTATTTAGTAAAATTCCAAAGATATTAAAGATATTGAGTTTTAATTAGTCTGTATTAATGTCAAGTAATGAATCAGCTTCTTATCGTAATTTCTGTCAGTGGCTGGCCGAAGATTGATGCTCTTACTCCAAGTCTGTCGTAAATTTATTTCAAAGACAAAATGAATTCAGTATCCTGTGAAGGATGTAATTTTTAATTCAATCTGACTGTATGATTCATTGACGGAGACACTGACCGATAGCTACCACCACACAGGAAGTGGCTGGAGCCAGTGGCGATGTCGGTATGGTATTCGACGGAGGATCAGTATGTGCGGGGTTCAAATCATAGGCTCACCAGTCATTGACATAGCTTTCGAGTGAGGAAACTGACGTTAACATTAGCTATAGCAGCTTTTTACACAACTATCAGCACCATCAGTCTTAAGCATTTATTTCTTAAAACAAAAATAAAGGCGACTAATATTTCTCTACTGTATTTAACGGAATTCCAGCTTACTTGCTGACTCGGCAGCTGAAACACTTATGTTGATGCAGTGTGCGCATTAATCTTGCTTCATGTATTTGATTAAATCTTCTGATTAAAACGGTTTTTGTTTCTCGAGCAGTATCTCCCTAATAAGCGATATCCGCTGTTTAAAGGCGATCTTTTTTATATCTTATTGGAACATGTATTTTTATTTAGTTCGGAAATATATGAAAATATTTGTCATGCTGATATTGTTAAACAACAACCAACACAGCACAAGAAAAGTATAGTTATAAAGTGCGCATTTTGCTGTATGCGAAATTCCCATGCAGCACAAATAGCAAACAGCACAAACACATAGGTTAATTAACCTCGTTATAGAGACCATAAACAAAATGGCAACCTAGACCCCTGAATCTCAATATGCTCTAGCCTAAGTAAAAAAACTTTTATTTAAATGATCAGCTTTGCAATTGATGCATAATCTGGCGAACAATCTCAAATGTATGTATGAGACTAATAAATGCTCATATAATATGATTTGTCGGTGTACTATTTTATAGTGGGTTTAGGATAACAAATTGTTCCCTTCAATTATAGTTTTAGCTTATGATGTAACTCTTTAATTATAGCACAGAAGTCGTTGACCCATAGCAAAGTATTCAATCCTTTGTTTGTGAAAGTTTTGCAGCTTCTAGTCATAGATACTAAAACTAATGTAAATGTCACTTTCCTCACTCTTAAGCGATGTCAGTGACGGACGAGCCCATGACATGAACCCCTCACATACTGATCCGCGGTCGAGTACCTTACCGACATCTCCACTGGTTCCAGCCATAGCTGCTCAATGTTTCATAGACATAAAGTTTAACCTTTCTCTGATGTAGTTTCGTAAATTTAGTAAAGAGAATAACTGAACATTCTGACGACTTTACGTCGATTGTACTGTAATACAATATAATGTTATTATGCATTGGTCATTGTTCTCCAGAAATTTTCTGCAGACTTCATCGAAAATCATCTCCGGTTGATCATCAATCCTGCGACAGTTCTCTAACGAGTCCTGATCTCTGAGAGACCAGCAGAGCCAGACACGCTGTAGACTTGTGGTGGTGTAGTGGTCTGTTACTCGTTCAGAACAGGATTTGATCTGGGACTCACCGACTCTGATCAAGATGGCGGATGATCCGAGCGGACGTCGAGGTCGGTTCACGGTCAAGTTCCACGGCGATTCCTCCTCCAGGACCCATTCAGGTCGGAATCCGTGTTGCTAGGGTTGTTGTGTTGCTAAAGATGTTGTGTTGCTAGGGATGTTGTGTTGCTATGGATGTTGTGTTGTTAGGAATGTTGTGTTGCTAGGGATGTTGTGTTGCTAGGGATATTGTGTTGCTAGGGATGTTGTGTTGCTAGGGATTTGTGTTGCTAGGAATGTTGTGTTGCTAGAGATGTTGGTAAAAGTTTAGTGGTACCATTGTAACAGAAGCATGATAGTAGAACAGTTTCGTTATTAAAGTTCAGCGTAGTGAGAATAGATATGGATGACTGGAGTCAGTGGGGATGTCGGTAAGATACTCGAACGCGGATTAGTATGTGCGGGCATCAAATCCTGGGCTCGCCCGTCACTGACATCGCTTTCGAGTTAGGAAATTGACTTTAACTTTAGCTTTTTTAGCTTTACCAGATAGATATGTTATATAAGTATATACTGAAGAAGTCCCTCTTACACACAAGAGTTTTCATTCAAGAAGTTTCAGTCATAATATACAAATACATTAAATTCAAGCCTTCAGTATGTACTTCCATTCGCCTCAATTATATTCTATAATACTGTATATGCAAATGCATAAACTTAGTGTCTACATTCTAATGAAATACGCAATCTACAGAAAATTATACTAGATAGTACAATTATGATAATACGAAAACTTGAATGCTTAATCTATGCTATTACAAAAGGAATCGTTTCTGAGGTGACTTTCCTAGCCTTCCTCAGTTCACGCTAAGTCGCCTCTTACTAAGTCGCCTCTTACGACACTTTCAGTATATGTTTTGTGTATGCACCGGTGGCCCATGCACTTCCTTGGGTAAACATCTGAAGTTTAGTAGAGTATATCATGTTTAGCAGAGGTATCTCTATACTTCAGAAAATTAAACACAATAAGCAGTAGGTGTTACAGAAAGATATTGCCTTTATGTAGTGTGAATTTAGTTCTTTATATGAAAATGGACTTTACTTAATTTACTAGTTTTTTCAGGCACCTGATTCACATATAAGCACACACATACACATACAAACGGAATGATTGATACGTGAAAACGTGATAGTTCTATAACTAGATTGTTTTGTTAAACACTGTTTAGTGGAAGACTTGGAGGCAGGCAGCTATCAACCCCAGGATAACGGTAGAAAATTAGAGAATGGAAACGCTGAGAGGCGTTACGAAGACTTGAACCAGCCAACCGAGAACCACCGATGTCAGGAGGAAAATCTCTACTTATACGAGGTTTATATATTTTTAATTCTCTATTTGCTGAGGTTTTTCAATTTTGAAGTATTCGCTAATTGTAATATGAGGTCGCTATAGATTACAAACATTGAAGCAGCTGCGTCATTACGAAACGATTAAACTTTCTGTGCTTCTGAGATCTCATAACGTAGCATAACGGCACACTGGTCTGAAAGCATATATGCTTTTTTAAGGCCAATTTCCTCCTTCCTCTCAAAGACTCTTAGTAATCTTTGCCTTTTGATGACGCATCAATTGCAACCGGCACGGATTTAAGAATAACCTCCGTCACCATGGGATTTTTTTCCTTCAAAGCTATCAACACTCGATCTTCCGAAGTAGTCACTCTCAAAGTACTAACCGAGGCCGATGTAGCTTAACTTCGATTATTGTTGCGCAACTAAACCAAGTGCGCTAAATTTCGTCGTCTTCATCTTATAGCAAGAGCGAATGTCAAGAGAATATTGAAAGATATCGGTCCTACATTGTGCGGTATACCCCTAAAACTAACTTCTCTTTCGTTTAATTTATTTTAGCTTTGCGTGTTAAGATTTTATAATATACAATGTGTAATCTACTCTTGAATTCACAGCCACTGTATTTGCTTCACTCTGCTCAATGTTGTCATAGACAACTATAGCACTCTAATTTTATTGTTGTTGTTGTATCTGAAAATGAGCCAGATTTCTTATCATAGTCATTGTGAAATTTAGAGTCTTAAATGAAACCTCTTTTGACTCTGACAGCACCTTAGAGAGAGAAGTGTAACATTAAATTCATATTCTTCTATATTTTCACCATTCATAAAAATATTCGAATAATATAATAATAATAAAATAATAATAATTAACAGAGATTTAAAATAATGTTCAATACTACCCTCGCAAGCGAATTAATTGGTTAGGTATAAGCTGTCTCCTCAATTTAGAACTTTATTACAGCCCAATGTGAGCACGGACACAATCAAGTCTACATGTCTAAGCTATTGCCATGGAGATTCTTAATCAGGCATGTGGTACTGTAATACTAGTACATTCCACAGAAAGAGAAGTAGGAGGCATGAACTGCTTCTTTGTTTCGATACTTTAACGATTTCTTTGTCGATATTATCAGCAACGGTCTTCGAGACTACGTAGAAATTTTAAGCTTCGCCTGTCTGAGAGCATTATTCGTAGATTCTCTTCTTTTCTCTGCGTAACGTCACTTTGTGGACGCCAGAGCAGCCTCTTTTACCCTCTGTCTCCACTGATACCGGTCCTGGGCAAGATCATAAACATTACTTCGGACTGATTATCTGGATTTTGGAATTTGCACCGTTTTGGACCGTCTATTTGCTCGCCGGCTTGATTTTGTCTCAATAGTGCTCGATGTTGTCATTGATGACAGTAGCACTCTAATTGTTGTTATTATTATTATTATTATTATTATTATTCACTCTGTGCTAGGTTACATTTAGTGTCTATTTGTTCTATATCTTTATTATATTGTTTAATTAAAGTACACTTATTTCCCATACCTAGTTTCATTTTATTATTTGTTATTCTATAATTTAGAGCTTTTCTTACTGGAGTATTTTCATCCAATCTTAGCATATGTCCTATCCAACTGAGTCTTTTGAACTTTACTAATTCACTCCATGGCTTTTCTTGTGTTCTGTCATATAGATCCGTGTTGCTGATTATGTGTGGGTATTTTATATTTAATATGATTCTCAATAGTTTTCTTTGAAATATATCTATATTACTATTCGTAGATTAGTAATTGCTTATACTCTCATTTGTTTGACTCTATAGGAAGACATGAAGCGCATGCCAAAGGTATCGACCTTTCTCAAATCCGTAATGGTTTCCGGGACCTATCCCAGTGAGAAGGATCTGAAGGAATCAAAGCAGAAGCCAAAAGTAAGTTTGCCAGTTGCTTATCAATGATGTACAGTATGTAGCGTAAAAGTTGCCTCTAGCTAAATTAACTCTATTAAAATGCCGTGTATCTTTACTTGTATTATTAACGTCGATTTCGTCACCCCGATGTTATTGCAGGTCTCAATCCTGAATGCGATTGTAAATACAAAGCTTTAGCTATCAGTATGCTACGCCATTAAACGCAATTGTTAATTTTCATTTAGTATTCCATCTTTCACTCTTCTGATTTCAGTGACATCAACTTTACCACGTAGAATAAGTGGTCATTGTGAAGTTCTGTGTTGCTTGCATATATGTTATGACGTCCTTGCCTTATGGCGAGGAAACGGACTTTAAATACTTATTGATATTGATCGATCGATTATGTTTGTGGCAATTAGCATTGACGTCACTCAAGGGCAGGATATACTAGGGATGACACTAGAGGAGGAGTTTAAACACTTTAATCGGAAAATCATTACGCTGTTGATTTGTTCAACACAATGGACTAAAATTTAAAGATTAGTCAATTGCAAACATTGTCTTGGCAGAGTTTTGGTATTACTGCTATAGTTATAGTTATAGATTAAGGTTATAATATTGCTAAAGCTAAAAAAGCTAAAAAGCTATGGTTAACGTCAGTTTTCTCACTCGAAAGCGATGTCAGTGACGGTCGAGCCCAATGTTATAATTATCGTTATTTAATTTTTTATTTGTTTCTGTCTGGAGCCAGTGCTATTGTCGGTAAGATATTCGACCGCGGATCAGTGTGTGCGTGGTTCAAATCCTGGGCTTGCCCGTCACTGACATCTTTTTCGAGTGAGAAAACTGGCGTTAACATTAGTTTTTTCTATATATTGCTATAGTTACTTAGAGTCTTTTTTGTTGTTGTATTTATTTGAACGTGCAGTGTATTGCTACTTTCGGGAAGAGCTGAATTTTAAGCTAAAGAGAGGTAGACCACAATTAACGTGGGATACGGTAATTAAGAAGAACAGGAAAAATAGGGGATTGACTGATGATATGGTGTGGGACAGAAATGACTGGAGGAAGTCTATTCGCATCCCGACCCTTGTTAAACTGGGATTTAGGGGAAGATGATGACGATGGTGATGATGATGATGACGATGATGATGATGATGATGATGAGGATGATGATGATGATGATGACGATGATGACGATGATGATGATGACGACGACGACGACGACGATAACGATGACGATGACGACGACGATGATGATGCAATGTATTGATGTGTTTGCTCGTAGAAAGCGAAGCTGGGAACTCTCCTGGGTGTGTACCTGCCGACCATACAGCACATCCTGGGACTCCTTATGTTCATCAGGCACGGGTGGATCACAGGCTGCTCCGGGCTCCTCGAAACCTGCTTCATGGTCTTCTTCTGCTGTCTAACTGTAAGCCAATCCTTAGTGCTACCGTCAGAGAATAGAGAGAGAAATTGAGTTTGTTTTTGATAATAATTAGCGATGTATGGACTTGGACTTAGACTTGAACTGGACTTAAGTCCAGATTTTGAGGACTTGGACTTGGACTTGAACCTCAAGGACTTGGACTTGGATTTGAACCTCAATGACTTGGACTTGGACTTGGGTGATGAGGACTTGAACACAGACAATTGTAGCAATTTATTAAAACGGTTAAACTACTGGATACATTGTCAGTGCAAACTTTTGTTGATTTTCTGAAAATATTTGGTCACACATATTTTGTTCGTGTGTTGTTTTCTAAACGCGTGTTTATTTTTAGAAATTTATTAAATTTTTGAAAAAACTGTAGGCATCGACATGGGCGTAGCGAATGGGAGGGGGGGTATGGGGGCATTAATTTCAGAATTTAGTTGTCTTTGTATTTCTTTATTATTTAATGCCCTAAGGATGTTTCAATGCTAACCGGCTCAACGTGAATACTTTTGAATGTAGTAATATAGGGGGGGGGAGGAGGGGGGAGGCGTGGTGAATCACGACATCCTGTATCAACTGTATCGTAATTTACATCCACACTCTGCTCCTATATACAAAGTATTCATTCATCGTTCATTCCCGCCTTTGCCTATGACTCTATATGTTCACAAGTAATATGAGAAATGCCCTCACCCATGTCAACTCTGATTCTAAACATTTTTAACAGCAACACCTGCTCCTAATGCAGGTATTATAATTATATGACTATAAATCAATGGGGACTTAGATTTGAGTCTCAAGGACTTGGACTTGAGCTTCAAGGACTTGGACTTGGACTTGAACTTGAGCGTCGAGGACTTGGACTTGACTTGGACTTGAACAAAGAGGACTTGTATACAACACTGATAATAATCCATATAGGGATCCATATCCGTATATAATCCATCCAATAAAAATATAACTTATACACCAGACGTCAATTCTAGGCCACGAGAGTTGAACGCATCTCAGCTTTGATCAGTTAAAAGCTGGTAAAGCTAAGGTTAACGCCAGTTTCCTCACTCGAAAGCGATGGGAGTGACAGGCGAGCCCAGGATTTGAAGCCCGCACATACTGATCCGCCGGTCGAGTATCTAACCGACTTCGTCACTGGCTTCAGCCAATAGAGAGAGAGAGAAACGGACCTTGTTTTGGGTAACAATCCATATAGGGCCCTATTCAATAACATATACACCAGACTTCAATTCTAGACCACGAGAGTTGGCTAGAATTGACCCATCTCAGCTTTGATCTTTTAAATTGTAGAGCGTTAGTTAACGCTACAAAAACTGAACTATTTATGCACTGTCAGAGTTTTCCACGTTATTCTAGATTTTTAGTTCCTAGCAGAGACCAAATATGGATCCACTATTTACAAATGTATCTGATGTTTTGTTCTGTTGCAGACATTTGTCACAACCATCTCACTAAGTGCCATAGCAACCAATGGGATGGTGCAAGGTTTGTAGCGCTGAATTGAACTTAGATAGATAGATAGATATATTTTATTTTCAGGAAGTCACATAGACATAATACAATATTCAATGCGACTTGAAAAAGGATATATAGGGCTCAATATATATATATATATATATATATATATATATATATATAAAAACTTCTTTATTCGTCAATACTTGACAGGAAGAATAGTAATAGAGCATCATATATATAAAAGTAAGACAAAAAAATTAAACCACAACCAAATAGTAAACACGCATTATAGTGAATAATGGCCCTGACGTATGCCAATCAAGTCTACATCAGCTACAATTATTATAAAGGATTAAAAATAATAGTAGAAACATTATTTAGTCACAGTTTAGTAACAACTTACTCGTCTGTTACTTAATAAATGTTTATCTTAGAGTATAATGTGAGCAACATCGACGCAGCTAGGAAATAATTTCACTGACTAGCTAAGAACAACAATTAGAGTGCTACAGTCATCAATGACAACATCGAGCACTATTGAGACTACAATGGATTAGCCTCCGAGACAGTACTGTTGTCGATCTGTGCCGGTGCCTTTTTGGTAAGTTGTTCCACAGTGGATCAGTGGTCGCAGGGTTCAAATCGAGTGCTCACCCCGTCACTAATAAACTGTCGAGTTACTGACGTTAAATATGGTATTGAGTTAGGAAAAATGTCCAGCTATTCGCTGTTCAATTTCAATTATCAGTCGCTCATAAAGCATTCAAAGAATTGCACATAGGCCTATTGCTGCGGAAGCTTTTAGAAAAAAAGCCTTAGCAGTAGTAAACAAAATTCTAAACGTCTACTCATCTGATATCACTCTTAGATGAGAAAACGGCCGTTAATCTCTGTTTTGACTTTTTTATACTAGAATTCATTTTTATCACGCAAGAGTACTGAGATTTGTTCTTTTTTCGAGAGAATCTGATACTTTGTTAAGAGTGAACAATATTAAATATACCGCATTCTGGTTGAATTTTATGAGACGGATTATCCAATATTTTTTCTAGACTTTTACGCAGACCAGTATGCGGTGGTTTAATTTCTTGGTGTCTTGAGCCTATTGTTAATACTTATCTCGGCTTGAATGATTCATTAATTTACCGATTGACTGGTTTTTTGACAGATTGATGATTTGTTGACAAAAGCTAAGCTTAAGCGATGTCAGTGACCGGCGAGCCCATAATTTGATCCCCGCACCTACTGATCTGCGTCGAGTAACTTACCGACTTCACCACTGGCTCTAGCCATTATATAATATATGATTAGCTAATTAAATAAATAACTAATTAATTAATTGTAGGTGGTGGTTCGTATTACATGCTGTCAAGGAACCTAGGTCCAGAATGTGGCGGCTCGATAGGAATATGTTTCTATCTAGCGAACACCCTTGCTACCTGCCTCTATCTGTTAGGAGCCATTGAGATCCTGCTCGTAAGTCATTATTTAATTACTTACATAATTAAATTATTAATTATTAATAATTAACATTATTGAATTACTTTTACAAATTGCCCGCAGAGGCGCAAATTGTAATTGACGTATCTAAACTCAATTATTTTCAATGAGTCTTTCATTCTGTTTATGTGACAATTTTATAGAATTTATCATTCATATTTGGCAAAAATAATAATTAAATTAAAATATAATAATGACTGACGTCTGCCAAGATAAATTGCTGATCTTGGCTTTTTCTTGTCTTAAGCAGATTCGAATTATTAAAGAATTTTATTATTTTATTCACAATTTTGCTTTTAAGCCTCCCTTGTCTCAACGATTTAGCCATTACATGTCACTATCTAAGCTCACTGTCTTGCTAGTGTATTGACAAAGAATAGTTTAACTATATTTACTAGAGTCGCTTGATAAGTGATCGGTTTATACGAATATTGATTGATCGATTAATTTGTTGAATGACTAATTGATTGAATGATTTGAGTCTACTGATGAGTTAATTGGTTGTATAATTGAATAATTTATTGATTAGTCTTCTGACTGATTTACGACTAATTGATTGAGTGATTTGCTTAATCTACTGATGAGTTACTTGGTTGTATAATTGAATGATTTATTGATTATGACTGATTTAAGTCATAATCAATCATCAATAAGTCTGAATGATTTATTAGTCATCTGGCTGATTTAAGGTCTACATGGCTCCATCGTTAGCATACTTTGGAGATCTTCATCACGACCCGTGGAACAACTTTAGGATCTACGGGACGATAGCCATGATAGTCCTGACTCTGATAGTGGCTGTGGGCGTCAAGTTTGTGGCGTTCTTCGCTCCGCTATCTCTCGCATGCGTCATCATCTCCATCTTCAGCATGGTTGTAGGTGCCTTCCTTGCCAATGTGGAAAGAAATGGCGTCTGGTTAGTTTCATATAGTAACACACGCTCTTTATCTCTATATCTCTATATGACTCTCTCTCTCTCTTTCTCTCTCTCACTCTCTCTATCTATCTATTTATCAAGCTCTCTCTCTCTCTCTCTCTCTCTCTCTCTCTCTCTCTCTCTCTCTTTGTCTGTTTTCCTCTCTCTCTCAGTCAGCGTTTTAATGTTTAATATTAGAAAAATGTCAAGATCATTTCATACTCTAGCATTTGATAACAGTTGAGCGTTAACTTTCAATCTCTACACTTAATTACATATTAATGATTACTTTTCTTGTTTCCTTCAAATGATCTTTATACTCTGTTTTTAGTATCTATTCATTTCCTTTATTGAATCGACGATTTCAATGTCACAACCGATGCTCTATCTTAGAACTATGCTTTACAAGTCCCTGGCCAGGTGTTTCTAACCCTTTGCATGATTAACATAACTTTAGCTATCACTATTTTTTTTCTTTGTTGGCTGGAGCCAGTGGCAAAGTCGGTAAGATGACCGCGGATCAGTATGTGCGGGGTTCAAATCCTGGGCTATCCCGTCACTGACATCACTATCGATTGAGGAAACTGGCATTCACCTTAGCTTTTTTATTAAATCATATATCGTTTCATGATCTAGGGTCTATTCATATCCCGACCCTAATTAAACTGGGATTTAAGGGAAAAAGATGTTGATGATGATGATGTTGCATTATCCAGGGTCTGCTTCCTCGGAGAGAGACTTCTGGATACTCCACATGACTGGAACCGGACAGGCTATTCCATTGAGGAGTGGTGCTCCAAGAACTCTACAGGAGATATCTGGCACAGGTAGACTGCTATAACGTATAATTTAACGTCAGTTTTGAGTTATTATGAGTTAGTCTTAATGATCATATATCAGGTATGAGCTGAACCAGTGCAATAATCGATTAGGTGTCCTCTCTCGACTGAGTAAGTGCACGTTTCGAATGCGATGCTCTCGTTATTGAAATGCTTTGGAGACGAGAAACACATGTCGTAAAAGGCGACAAAGCACTAAGTTCCAAAGTTTCTAAACCAGCGTCAGAGAGTGCATTTGGTTGGTGGGCGCCTAGGCTCCAGAAATTGTTCCCCTATTATCTTTTCCCGACCCTATTTAAACTGGAATTCAAGGGAAGATGGTGATGGTGATGATAATGATGTTTCGGTAATATTTGATTATATTTTGTACTGCAGATATTGTACAGATGATAACGAAACCATGATCTGCGACAGCTATTTCGTCAACAACGACGTTAAATACATACCGGCCATACCAGGCATGGCTAGTGGCGTCATTGAGCGTATGTCTTCCACAATTATTTATATATTTTATAGTATCTTGTTTTTCTTACTGCATTTAATTGTTAGAAACGCTTTTGCATTATACGCTCTATTAAATATAATCATTAATCACCTAATTACGTGTGAATTTTTTTCTTGTAAATCTATTAATTCTGCTGAATATATTAATTCTATAATTAGCGTTTCTTTTTAGAACAAAGATAAATTTGTTTTGCAACAAGAATACATTTAAATTTTCTGTTAGTTAACCGGAAAAATATCTTTTGTTTTATTTTTTCCAATGCCCCGTTATTGAAGTTTTGAACAGGAACGACACTATACTCGTCTGTTCTATCATTTTGTTCGTCTTTAAACATTTTACAATGAACTCTTTTTGCCTCACTGATCCTTCGAACTTTATCAACTGTTATTTATTTTACTTGTTTTGCATGTTTAGTTCGTTTACGTAGTTATTTTTCAATTTGTATGACTGAAGGGTGGTCAATTAGATAGGTTACTTGTGACCTCTCTGTCAGCCTTGTTTGTGTTTGTCACTATATATTTTGAGTGTATTAAAATAAACATAGTTTTCTCTCTCCCTCTCTCCTTTGCTTGAATTTTAGATTACTACATTTTTTAAAGTTTACTTTTGATACTTTGCCACTGAAGGTAACGCATTCTCTCGGTACATGAAGAAGGGAGAAGTTACACCTGGGGTGATGGGAGATAGAAGGCGTGGAGAGATAGTGTCAGACATGACTACAAACTTCATCATTCTCTGCGCTATCTACTTTCCTTCTGTTACTGGTACTTACTGAATATCTTACAACAGCGTAATTTTTCAATTCTATGTTTTTTATCTCAAAATGTTAAATTCCACTGTATTTTAGTATCACGCATTCAATTACTTATTCTAAAACTTACTTAGTAATCTCCGCTTTTTATTGTTCAGTATTTTGATTTACTTCTCTTTGTCAGGAGCAAAGAGGAATTTCAAATTTCCATTATTATTATTATTATTATTATTATTATTATTAACAACGAAAACTTATATAGCAGTGTAATGGTCGAACTCGGTCTTCGAGACTACTTTACAGGAAGAGTTCAATTGTAATCATGAGCTGAATAACATTAGTGTGATCATTAGATTATTTTGTAGTAAATATATAATTATTAATTTAGGAATAACATAGAATTGCTATGCTATATTCATTTTGACTGTACTTTCTGGGTTTCTTATATTTGCATGATAAATCCTTTAACATTTTCTTGTCGACTTCTGATTGTACCGTACAAGTCAAAACAATATATAAGTCAATATAGTATAATACTGTACATTAAATTACAATAGACGAACACAAGCAAAGCACAATACAGTGCAATAAGTGCCTGCGCAGTGCGATATACGCTAATATAAATTAATAGAAGAAAAATAAAATAAAATTACGTACCTTTCATCGCCAAGATGTGTCGCATTCAGTGGCTTAATTAATTAATCAGGCATTAACGGTTTAACGTATTAATCAGTTGTAGCGGTTTAATGAATTTATTAATTACAGCGATTTAATTAATTAATCAAGCATAGCGGCTTAATGAATTAATAAATTGAAACAGTTTACTTTATTAATTAACTATAACAGTTTGTTTAATTAATTAACTATAACAGTTTAATTAATTAATTAATTAACTATAACGGCTTAAATAACTATAACGGCTTAATTAACTATAACGGTTTAATTAATAATTCAAATATATAATTAAGTTAATTAGTTTAGTTATTAATTAGCTATAACGGTTTGGTTCATTAATTAGCAATAACGGTTTAATTAAATAATTAACTATAACGGTTTAATTAATTAGGTATCCTGACGGGAGCGAACATGTCCGGAGATTTGAAGGATCCTCAGAAGTCCCTGCCCACAGGCACCATCCTCGCCCAGCTGACCTGCTCCGTCGTCTACATGATGACAGTGCTGCTGTATGGGTCAACGGTGGAGGGGGCTGTGCTGAGAGATAAGTAAGCGCTCAGTCAATCAATCAATAAAATAATCATTCAGTCTATAGAGTGCGCCGTATTGAGAGAAATATCATAAATCAGTCAATCAATCAATTAATCAAACAATCAATCAATAAAATAATCATTCAGTCTATAAGAATTTGACGTCCGGTTCAAAAATAATCATTAAAAAAAATTAAAATTAAAAAAATCGTAATAAAAAAATTTATTCAATCTATAGATTGCGCAGTATTGACAGAAAATTTATCAATCAGTCAATCAATCAATCAATCAAAAAACTGTCAAATACATAGTCGCTCAATCTATAGGGTGCCCAGTATTGAGAGAAGTGTCGTCAATCAGTCAATCAATCAATCAAATAATCAATCAAGACATAAACCTTAATGGCTTTGTGCTGGCGATATGAGTTATTCTCCGATACATCTTTTAAAAGCAAGTCAGTCTGTCGATCATTCAGTCTATAATTCAGTCTATAATTCAGTCGATAGGTTCAATAGATCATTTTTTGAATAACTGCATGGTCAGCCTGTTGACCATGTAGCTAGTCAACAAATAAAAATCATTCATTCACCAATCAGCTAATAAAAACGAATCAATTACTCGAATTATAGCGAGTATGATTTCTGATTGCAGATCAGTAGGCGTGGTTTTCAAATTGGAGTTCCTACCGTCTCTTATATCAGTGACGCTATTGCTAAATGCGGCTTAAGACTTTTTTTGCTAAGACCATTTTTATGAGCTCTGTGTTATTTATTTTAATTTTTGTTTAAAACTTTTATTCAATTCACATAATGCAAAAATTACAAATTCAACATACAACCAGTACATGGGAAAATGAAAAGTTATGAGCTCGTTCAATTTTGATTTTCATTGTTTCTGTTATTTTACTGTAAATGAATTAAATGAATTGAATGTTAGATTTGGAGGGAGTTTGGGGGGTCAACTGGTAGCGGCCCTACTCAGCTGGCCCAACCCCTGGATTGTGCTTGTTGGTGCATGCACTTCATCATTCGGTGCTGCTCTACAGTGCCTTACTAGTGAGTACTTTCACACTTTACTACCGAGTGTTTGAATGCTTTAATAGTTAATACTTTCATGCCTTCCTAGTGAGTACTTTCATGCCTTCCTAGTGAGTACTTTCATGCCTTGCTAGTGAGTACTTTCATGCCTTGCTAGTGAGTACTTTCATGCCTTGCTAGTGAGTACTATCATGCCTTGCTACTGAGTACTTTCATGCCTTCCTTGTGAACATTTTCGTGCCTTACTAATGAGTGCTTTCATGCCTTACTAGTGAGTATGTTTATGCCTTACTGGTGATTATGCTTATGCCTTAGACATAAAAGTAGTTAGAAAGTATTCTTTTTTAACATATTTCAATTGCTGGAAATTTTCTAGTAATCTTGAACTCTGGCAATTGTACAGTGAAATTAATGCTTCTGTGAGTGAAATTAACCTGTGGCAATAAGTTACAATTAAATATTAGTTTAAATTGTTTACTACTAGTATACTATCCAGCTATTTTCATAATAAACACCCGGTTTTAAAAACACTGTTTTCTTCTGTTAAGTATTATTTTAAAGAATCTAGAACGTCACTGATAATTATCAGAGAAATTATTATTCTGTCCGTTGTTCTTGCAATCATTTTATTTTTGAAATTCTTAAGATATGTGCACCTTTTTGCAATAAAAATATTTTGCCTTTTTAAAAACATTTTTTAAACATTTTGTCGCCACTGGCTGGAGCCATTGTCGACTTCGGTAAGATACTCAACCCCGGATCAGTATGTGCGGGGTTCAAATCCTGGACTCGTCCGTCACTGACATCGCTTTCGAGTGAGGAAACTGACGTTAGCCTCTAGTTTTCCCTTTAGCTTTAGCTTTTTAACCAGACCGACTCTTTACGCCTAACCATGATTCTGAAATAAGTTCTTGATCCATTAGACCTGCTCTTCTATGCTACACTTGAATGTTTCAGGTGCCCCCAGATTGTTACAGGCTATAGCCAGAGATGATATAATTCCCTTTCTGAGGTTCTTCAAGGTCACAACTACTCAAGGTGAACCATTGAGGGCTCTCATCCTCACATTCGCTATAGCCGAGATCGGAGTCCTCATCGCCAACATCGATCTCGTTGCTCCTGTCATCGATGTGTGAGTGACCGGATACACTAACCATGCTTTACTGTTCTTTTATGAAATTGTCATTAGCCGCTAGGGGTGTAACGCGTTTTTACCCATCATCCATCATCACGACAACAACTGCAACAGCTATGCATGACCACAACTGTAACAACAGTAACAACAATTTCAGTGCTACTCACGTTAATGACACAATAAAGTATTATGGAATCAAATAGGATCAAATTCTATAAAAACAGAGTAAAGCCGACGAGCGTGATATAAATAGGTCCAAGTGACCTCAGTTACTTGGACGCAACTTCAATATTCGAACTCTTCCTAATTCCAGTCCGAAAAACTGAACTTATACAAGTGTGTCGAGACTCCAGTCCGGATTCCACTCAGCATCCGAATCTAAAGCGCTCTATCTGTAGAATTGTCCTAGAAAATAAATATTTATTAGGAAAGAGAATATAATTTCAGCTTCTTACTATAATTTGAAGTCTGACAGCTGCTACTGGAGTAAAGTTAACGTGTAATGTAGGCTATAAGCTATTGGTGAATAGTAATGTATTAGAAAGTTCTGCACTTGCAGACAGTTGACTGGGAAGGAGATCAGTTTACCGATCATCGTTAGGATTATGATTTTTCCATGACAAACATACAGTACGTTGAGAGGACCTCATTTAGTTTCTAATGGGTTATCCCTATATCTTTTCTTATGTTGATGACGGAAAATGATTAGATGATCGCTATTAATTTCAATAATTGTGTATTTTAGCTTTTTCCTGATGTGCTACTTGTTCGTAAACCTCGTCTGTGCTCTTCAAACTCTGCTGAAGACGCCGAACTGGAGACCTCGGTTCAAATACTACCACTGGACTCTCTCTGTGCTTGGTGTGGTGCTCAACTTCTCTCTCTGCATCATTGCAGGCTGGTACTATGCCCTCACTGCCTTCGTTATCGCTGGCTTTATCTACAAGTACATCGAGTTCAAAGGGTAAGTGCAGCAGATTATTGCAACAAAAGATTACCTAAATATAGAATATTTATAATTACAGAATATAACTTTAATATTACCGTATTTACGTGCATATTACATAGTGCATTTATAATAAGTATTGTATTAGTATGAATTGGACATGTATGGTGTATACTTATTATATTTGACTGTATATATTTTTTGAATGTTTTTAAAGAATGCAGTCTGATGATAGGACAGAGAGGATTTAAGACTGTCTATTCGTATCCCGACCCTGGTTGTACTGGGATTCAAGGGAAAATGATGATGATGATTAAAGAATACAGTCTTTCGAAATAGCAGAAAGCTTTTAAAGTCGTCGTAAGATTTCTACGTAGAAATTTTTGCATCGACTGCCAATATTTGGCGTCGATGCACGATGACGTCAATGCATGATGAATTCAATGTACGATAATGTCAATGCCCAATGACGTCAATGCACGATGAAGTCAATGCACGATGACGTATGATGACTATAATGACAATGACGTTAATGTGTAAATATTCAAATTAAATGAACGCTTCAAATAACTGCAGGAGCGAGAAGGAGTGGGGAGATGGTATCAGTGGACTGACGATGGCCACAGCTCAGAAAGCTCTACTAAGTCTTGAGGAGGAGCCGCACACAAAGAACTGGAGGCCTCAGATGCTGATCTTCACGAAGCTCGATGTGAACGAGGAACAGCCGGTGGAACATCTGAGAGTGTTTGATCTCGCCAGTCAGCTGAAGGCTGGTGAGTCTTTATCTAGTTTACTTTTATCGGTTTTCTTTTAAATAAACATATGTACTACTACTACTACTGCTACTGCTACTGCTACTGCTACTGCTACTGCTACTGCTACTAGTAGTAGTAGCAGTAGCAGTAGCAGTAGTAGTTTTATGTTGAATAGCTTACCATTATGTACCATGTTAGCATTGGTTTCGATTTGTATTATTGTGTTTTTGTCCTCTTACAGCATCTCTACGGACCTCTTACAGTATCATTTGCTAATATGTGATATTACGTTATATTATGTGATATTTCTGGTATTCTGCGATATTATGTGATATTACGTGCTATTATGCGATATTATGTGATATTTTGTGATAAAAGTTCATTGAAAATTTTTAGCATCAATATATAGTTGTTTTGCACTTTTAAATTTTGGTAATTTGATATTTAATACTGTGCCAGCTAACCTATCCTAAAGCCAATAAACTATGCGAAGCTCTGCATATAACCAGCCATGTGTTATACCCGTAGCTAATAGTTATGCATATAGCTAATTGCACATTCCTACAGCTTCTTCATGTCCATGACGCACACATCCATTAAAGATAGTAAGAAATTAATTATATACAATATAGGAAGATATTTCTAGTATTTTATGTTCTGACGAAGTAACAAGATAAATAAATACTGTAAACACTCCTCGAGACATTCTGGTGCATCAGTTGAAGACGTTGATGTTTTTAGGGCGTGGCCTGACGATTCTTGCTGCTGTTCTTGAGGGTGAGCCTTTAGAGAGGACGACCGAGGCTTCTAGAATGCAAGCGGTGAGCATCAAAATTCCTCTCTAATTTAATATCGAGTAAAGTTATGATAATATGAATATAGTCGGCGTCATTCCTCTTAAAAAGCTGGTAAAGCTAAGGTTAACGTCAATTTCCTCACTCGAAAGCGATGTCATTGACGGGCGAGCCCTGAATTTGAACCGCACCATCTGATCCGCGGTCGAGTATCTTACCGACTTTGCCACTGGCTCCAGCCAGTGTTGAAGCCGATATACTTAATAGCTATATAGAATAGCATGGCGGGGTTCAAATCCTGGGCTCGCTCGTCACTGACGTTAACATTAGCTTTACCAGCGTAATAGTTCAGTATAAATATGAAAATATGTCAAGCAAACAATTTAATTACCCAATTATTATATAACAGTAATCAGTACGAAGTGTGGTCCAAAAGTATTAATTCCTCATCTGTAGCCAAAATTGAATGATTAGAACTTAAAAATAACATTTTGTTTAAGTTATCCTTAAAAGGAAATTTTAATGGAGTATTTATTTGCGAGCTTCTCGCTTTGTTATAAGATTTTATTGAACCGTTATAGATTTTGCCTGTAAAGAACATACATGTACAACGATTGTCTGCATTGCATTTAGAAATTATCTTCAGAAGTTGTTGAGTAATATTCAGTTGGCGAAATCAACCGTAAATTAGGTTGTGTATTATGTTATGCTTAGTCTTTCTGATTTACTTTCCAGTTTTATTGTTATAGTTCTTTACCAGTTTAAAAGGGCATTCGTTTATTGAATTGAATTGAATTGAATCATATTTATTTCACTTAGGTTACATCACACGCAAGCAAAACATGAGATAATGTAAAAAGGACACAAAGGCCACGAAAGCACTGACATGTGCCCTAAACGAATATAATATTATCCAAAATAAATCATATAAAGTAGTTAAATCTTACAGCAATTCAAGTCATTCGATCAATTCAGCATATTTCTACATGCTTTACAGTACCCGTACACATTAGCATAAAATCATACAATAAAAATCTATTTGCGAAAATAATTTAAAAACACTAAAATATACAGACGCTTAAATTTCTACACAAGCCAATATTATTTTCATAGTACATGTATAACTAATCAGTAAAGAAATTAGAATGAGCATGCATTGCAGTGCATAACGATAAATCTAGAAATATGTAATTTAAGTTTAATGAAAATAAGTTTAGTGAGCGCCCAAACTCCTGAAATCGCTATACAATTTTCTATAGTTCTAAATTTTCTACGCTAGTTAAACTTGGATTCAAGGCTAAAAGATGATGATGATTCTTATTTTATTTTTCATAGTTACTGAAAGAGATGATGAACATTCACAAAGTGAAAGGATTTTCCAAGGTCATGGTAACACCGAATGTAACCGGAGGAATGGAGATGTTGTATGTAAAAGTCTATCTTTAAATATCCAAGTATATCAAGATGAATATCTTGATATCCAAGTATATCAAGATGAATATATTATAGAATTCTTCATGCTTTCGTGAAAATCTTCGGCAGTAATTTTGAGCATCGTAATATTTGATTGGCAACATGTTGGAACTCACCTTCTTTTCTTAAATATATACATTAGGATTTCTCTTTATTGCTGCAGTTGTATATATTTTTAAAATTATATTATATGCCTAAAGTAGTAATAAACACGTATAATAGGTTTTATATCAAGCCTACTTTTATGTTATAGAAATTTATTAGCTACTCCAATTTCCTTTCCCAATTTAATGATTGCTATCTTTCTATTCTACTTTTACTTTGTACAGTCTTATTTGTAAATATGATGGCCAGTACAAGTTTAAATACCGAATAGTCATTGTTTAGTTCTTCTATTGAAAATTGTATGTAAATGCTTAGTTACTGAACTTGTTCATAAGAACCCATGCAAGTTTTTAAATTACTCTTCAATATATGACTATTTTAGGGTGCAGACGATTGGGTTGGGGGGCATGAAGCCCAACACGGTGATGCTGGGGTGGCCCACCTCCTGGCACAAAACTGAAGACACTTCTTCGTGGCGTGTCTTCTTAGGTAATTCATTGTGCTACTGTATCATCATCATCATCATCATCTTATTCTCTTGAATCCCAGTTACACTAGGGTCGGGATACGAATATACTGTCTCAAATCTTCTCTATCCCACATCGCATCATCAGTCAATCCCGTATGTGAGACTTTTCCATTCGTTTAAGATTTTCTAGCAATTTCTGGAGCCTAGGCGCTCACCAACCGAATGCCCTTTCTGATGTTGGAATGGATCTTAGTGCTTTAGTCACCTTCTACGACACGTGCAGTCACCGGTTGGTCAATTCTTCAAACAACCGGATACAATACGGGGAGACCCGGACACAACACGGGGAATCATTGTACTACTGTATAAGCGCAGATAAATTACAGAAAGTAATAATAGTTCTAGTACACAAATAAGCAACATCGATTTTGTTAAAATGAAAATAAGAAGGAGAAAAAGAACAAGAACGACATGGAGAAAATAGACGAGTTTTGTAAAGATTCAACATAGCTTGTATCAGTGGTTCTTTCAGATTGGACAAACCCTCAATATTGGACGATGATTCTGCACGTTAATTTACTTTATTTTTTTAATTAGAGAGAGAGAGAGAGAGAGAGAGAGAGAGAACCATCTTTATTTCAATACACTAAAAATTTCTAATGACGTACACAAACAAGGTAATCATTTAGCCCAGGTAGTAATTATTATGACGTTCTTTCTGTGGGAGTGAAGCAGCTCATGGAGGGAGGCAAGATGGCTGCTGCTTTAGCTGAGTGCTTGCTGATTCCTCATTACCGATCATCTTCATATTTAATTTTAAAACGAGAACTTTCACATTGATGCCTTAAAAGTATTCTCATCTATTTAATCTCTTCAGTTAATGATGCTTCACAGCTTAGAGCGGTAAAAATTAAACATTGGATAATTAAAGGGATAAACTGATCATCAGTTAGACTGCTTTTGAACTACTAATTTGAGTAATCCTGAAGTCAAAATCGTTTTTACAGTCAAAAACGTAATCACAGAATCGTAATCATATAGAATCATAATCCTAGAATCATAAAAAATCATACTTTTACAATGATAATCATAATCATTATCATAATCAATCAAATTAATTCTGATAATGTCTATTTAAGTTTTTGTCACGCGTGCAATGATGTGATTACTCTGTGAAATTTTGTGAAAGTAAAACATATTTATCTCTCTCCCTCGATCTAATCAAAACTAAAGTCCTAGAATCATAATCATAAAAAATCATAATTCTAGAACCTCATTGGTCCCCGCTGTATTTATCATTCTAAACCCTGCTGTATGTTTTACATCAGACACTGTGCGCACAGTTGATTCGCACGGCCTGGCGCTGCTGGTGGCTAGAGGCATAGACAATTTCCCTGATCGGAAGACTAGACTGAGCGGGTACATCGATGTTTGGTGGATCGTACATGACGGTGGAATGCTCCTGCTGCTTGCCTTTCTGCTCCAGCAGTCCAAGGTCTGGAAGAACTGCCGCATCAGGATCTTCACTGTGGCCCGTATCCTTTCTGTTGTGGGATTGTACTATCCTTCCTAGTTTTACATAAAAACTTGTGTCTTCAAAACCAAGAGCAACTATTCGAAGAGTCTGCAAAGTGGCTGGATTTTAAAATCCATACACTCTTGACTAGCTTTTCCACGAAAGTTTTAAGGTTTAACGCAGAAATTAATCAAAATTAATTTGAAAGATTTTTTTTGAAGGAGCGTGTAGAGAACATACGAAGTAGCAATGTAGTTTTTGTCGAATATTAGTGACGTAACATCCGTAAGGTATAGAATTGAGTCATATTTTATTCTTAGTTTTATATATTTAATATTTTAGTGCACCTTCAATTGGGTATTACTATCTCTCTCTCACTTAATACTATCATATTTATTACATCTCAGTTAATAAGTTTTAAATGTTTAACAGGAAAGCAGTCAATACCGCAGTACAGGTTTTATATTGTTGCGCTTATAGTGTAAAGGAACTAAAGATCTAACAGTATAAGCAGTTGCATTTTGAATATTTTCCTTTACTTTTAGCAACCGAAATAAATGGCTGTTTCTCCATTTCTTTCTTCATCATCGATAATAGTGTAGAAATGAAAAAACGAAAATCAATCAATCAGATTAGTTCTAATCAACTGTTCAATAACCATTTTACTCCTTCGTGCCTTGTTATCC
The DNA here is from genome assembly GCA_905160935.1 of Enchytraeus crypticus. Taxonomy (NCBI): domain Eukaryota; kingdom Metazoa; phylum Annelida; class Clitellata; order Enchytraeida; family Enchytraeidae; genus Enchytraeus; species Enchytraeus crypticus. Next base: position 1,322,705 of record CAJHZI010000253.1, on the reverse strand, counting down.
TTATCTAACATGAACAACAGATATGACAGATAACAGCATTCAGATAAAGAAAGATCTCGAGACGTACTTGTACCAGATTCGTATAGTAGCAGAAGTTCATGTGATAGAAATGGTTGGTTTGAAAATATGCGTTAACTTAAACTGACAAAAATGTCGAGTGATTGCTTATTAATTTATAACGATTTGCTAATTAGTTATTGTTTATTTTATATTCGCTATTTTAAGTTGGAATGGTAAAGTATTTCGTTACTGAAATTTATGTGTATAGTAGTATCTACTTCTGACGTTGTCTGACTGAAGAATAAACAAGACGTAAACTACACATGTAAGAGTGGACAAGACAGGAACTGTGGATGGTAAAGATAAACCACCTCAGGAAGACCTATTTTTCAAAGCTGTAGGGCACAATAGTAAGTCTTGGAGACAAAGAATGCTAATCGTCTTTTTACTGTACGTCATAATTCAATTCACAAACGGAAGCGTCTATAGATTCATTTCGCAAATTTTCACTAAAATCGAATGTTATTACTATTTGTTGTATCTGCATATAGTTAATAAAATAAGAGAGAGTGAGAGAGGGCGAGTGAGAGTGAGAGACGTCAAAAATACTGACATTTGATGAAGGAGGAATGAATACTCTTTTTCGAGACCTGAGCAATAGTTAAATGCGTAAATGCGATTGTTCAAAAACCTAATCGGCGAAATATGTTTCGTATAGTTAAATTCATATAGATAAAATTGTAAGTAAATATCTAAAATAAATATTTAAATTTTCTTAATTAGAAATTGTTATGATCTCATGTTTCGAATACTAAGCTTTTCATCATAGAATTTCTGTTTTGACAAGGTCATAATCATACAACAATGCAAGCAATTGTGTAGAATTGGAATGTTATTATAGAACTATGTGTTTACACCGTTCAAAACAAATAGCTACGGCTGATTAGTTAAATTTATATTATCAAATTGTGGATTCTTCCTTTATATAAGTGCCCGTTTGTGTTTGTCACTACATAATTGACCGGCTGTAAACTACGAATGTTGTAAGAGAGTTCTAAGCTTCGACAGAGGAAAGCAATGAGAAACCACTTGAGATGCTATATTTTCACACGATAGGGGCTACATTTAGGTTTGGAAAAAGTTTAGTCTTCGAGATAAGACAAATTTTTTATTCAAAGTATATTTTACTGAGCGAGAAAGTATACTGGGACTAGAAATATGTATCTTGGAAATGCCACTTGACAGAACGTAAACGAGAGAGATAGATAACGATATTATTATTGCGATGTGTTAGTACGAAGGCGCTATCACGGCTTACACAGTCGAGAAGACCCTAGATATGGAAAGAAGAGCCAGGTTACAGGAAGAATTCAGGAAACAACAAAATGGCAGGGTAAATAATCTGCTGTTCTTGTTTTTGTTTTACAGCTATGTTGCTTAATACTTTATTTAAAATGCGAAGTCATAACAGTATGACTAAATACAGTAGTCTATGAGAAAATATAGTATTCAGTGATACCGTATATACATATACATGTACATGTATATTAATTGTTTAGAAATATTGTCGAAAATAATAGAAACTGTGTAAATTGCGTTAAAATAAAACCATAAATTTGCTCAATAAAATTGAGCTGTTTCAGTATGCGAAATTGTGACTTTTAGTTATTACATTTGCAAAGATTTTTAGTTTCTTTGACAAAGGCATTAGTTAGTCACTTCTTGGCAACAAGTAGACGTTGCTTGTTCAATGAATTTAACTGCATTTAACCTACTGTTAAACATATTAGCTAATCCCTACTTGACAGAGGCGATGCATTCACTGTTTGCACAGAAGCTTTACACTGATAAATGCAATTGTGTGCTCAGGAGCTTTCAGGTAGTGCTAGTAAGTTTATTGACCACTAGAAAACATAGAAATAACTTTTGTGCCCTTGCTGTTGAAATATAAAGTTTGATTTATTTATTAACAATAAAAGCTTACAAGGAAAATTTACTACGTTTTCTTATTCGGGGATAATATCCAATTTTGATTGTACTCTTTTCTTAGTCTTTTGTTCCCTGTAGATTCGAAAAAAAACAATTGAAATTAAAAATAATTATGATTATAATTATTACTATTTATTTTAGTTTTTATTTTTATCCCGGGTGTAATGAACTCAGGATTTCATAAGCTACATTCGTTAATCTACTTTTATTATAAGATATTATATATGGAAACGTAATCCAAAACAACGTTCGGAAAAGTCATTCGGTTGGTGAGCGCCTAGGCTCCAGAAATTTCTGCAAAATTATCTAATCTCGATCCTGTTAAATTGCATATTTCATGTTTCATGGGAATATGATGATGATTATAATAATTCTCGCTGAGAAAAAAAATTGTTTCAATATATAATTGTATATTGAAATAATTCTCGCTGAGAAAAAAAATTGTTTCAATATATGGCTGGAGCCAGTGGCGAAGTCGGTAAGATACTCGACCGCGGATCAGTAGGTGCGAGGTTCAAATCCTGGGCTCGCCAGTCACTGACATCGCTTTCGAGTGAGGAAACTGACGTTAACCTTAGCTTTACCAGCTTTTTATATATAAATATATATTGAAACAATTATTTTCTCAGCGAGAATCAGACGACAACCACCTCTCAGCCTACCTGCCCATACCTCGCCGAGCCTCTCTCGCTCAGAGGATCGCCCTAGCCACGTCCCCTGAGGAGGTCCTTCAGATCAGTCGACAGCACACCCCGGACCTCAACTCCTCGGCCGGTATCACGTTCAACAACTCATCCCACAAGCTGCGTCGTCTCGCTCCGTGCTACAACTCCATGGACCACAGTCGCCTGGATCCGAATGAGTCCATCACAATAGAGGATGGAGTGAACGGAGGACTTCCGCAGGTTAATGTGGTGGAGCAGCCGGTCAATGAGGATGGATTGGCGGACGGAGTATTGACGGAGGAGATTGTTCATTTCACGTTCACCGCTGCAGCGTCCCATGCTAGAAAGGCTCGGAATCAGGAACTCGCTCTTTGTCCTAAAGATGCTCAGAGTGCTAAAGAGTGAGTGGTTTAATATGTGAAGCAATCAATTTCAATCAATTAATCAATCAATAAGAATGTAACGTTCGATTCCTCGCCATAAGGCAATGTCAGGGACGTCTCTTGCTGAATCTAAAATTTGTTCGGTATTGCTAAATCATTAATTTAATTTAAGTAATTAATAAAGCTTCCATTCTGTCACTCATTCTTTGAATGCTCCTATAATGCTAATTTAAGATTAGTTAGAAAGTCATAAGATGACCATGACTTGGTGCATCAATAACCTATCAGTTCACTAATTAATTTAATTGAATTTTAAAAATTAATTAATTCAATTCATAGGATTAATCGAGGAGATACGTAATCAATAAACGAGTACAGAAAATAGTATAAATTTTCAAATGATGTTTTTAACAGACTCAATCTCGAAATTTTAATTAATGCTACGCAGTTGAATCAGTTGTGAGCGGTAAATATTGTTAAAAACAATAGTTCAGCAACGGTCTATTTACTGCTATGTTACTCTCAGTTGTTTATGTTAATTTAACTATTCATTTACATTTAAGATTTGAAGTTTATCAGCAGACCATGGAATGTAAAACTAAGGTTTTGGTTGTCACGTAGTCCAACGTGTTTGTTACCTTGGAGCATCGTCAGAAAGAGACTCATAAATACCGCGAGAACGCTGCTGTCGTCCTTGACTTTTGAATTAGACGAAAACCATCTAGCTGACTTTCTTACGCTAAATTATAAGCGACTCATACAATGTAATCCATAATTTCACGCTGTCAGTTCAGTGTCCAAGTATGCATATTGGCATTTGTTCAGCATTTCGTATTTTATTAGCTCATTGAATTGTGTTAAATTAAACTCTGACTGGAATAATGTAGCATTTCAACGAAATACCTATCTAGATTCATCATCATCATCTTCTTCCCTTAAATCCCAGTTTAACCTGGGGCGGGATACGAGCAGACTTTAGTTTCTCCGTTCCTTTAAGTTTTTGTAGCAATTTCTCGAGTCAATTTCTGACTTTTGTGTGGCAGCTCGAAGGGACGACTGTTGAGAATGCACACAGCTGTTCAGCTGAACCAAGCCATCGTCTCCAAGTCCTCCGAGGCTCAGATTGTCATAGTCAATTTTCCCGCACCGCCCGCTAAAGACGGAGCCTTGGAAAACTGTAAGTCCTCCAGGATATATTCTAGTTCCTTATCGTCATCGTCTCCCCTAGAATCCCAGTTTGTTTAGGATTTAAGATATGTTCTATTTCCTGAACATCATCATCATCCCTAGAATCCCAGTTTGACTAGGTTTTAGGATATGTTCTATTTAATGCTAAAAATAACTAATTTACAGGGTTAAAATCCAGTGCTATCCCCGTCACTGACAAACAGAGCAGGAAACTGACGTTAAATTTGGCTTTAGCTTTAAGCATTTTTAAATTATTAAAAATAAAACAATAAATCAATACCTTTTCCACTAGTTACCAGTTAATGCCGTGTTTATTTGTTTTCTTGGAACTGTTTGTAGTTCATGGATTTTGTAATATTTGTAGTGTAGACAAACTAATAGTATTGATAGGCCCTATTGCATATACCACTATTATTCTGATTGATTAATTGTTTTGATAATTTTTTATTATAGTCTGATAGATTGACCGAACTTGTCACATCTACTGTGGCCTTTGTTAAGCCTGAGTAATTTCTTGAGTTTCTGAGTTTCTTCTGGCCTCTTTTAGAATTGCTAGTACGAATTACAAAACGGTTTCGATTTTTAGATGCATTGGTTCAATAAATATTTGACTGATTAACATACATGTTGGTATCGATTAATTTAAGTATCGTTTATCATATGTATCGATTAGTATATGGATTACTGATCAGCTAACGGATTGATTGATTGATTGATTTATTGTAGACATGGAATATCTGGAGGTCCTGACCGAGGGATTAGATAGAGTCCTGATGGTCCGAGGAAGCGGCAAGGAAGTGGTCACAATGTACTCGTAGAGCTATGGACACTTCCAGCAGTAGTCCTCAATGTAACACTTGCGGATTTTGCGTAAAACAGTTGAAATTTCACTTCAGTTTTAAATGCATTTTGGCACATGCTTGCATAAACTGAATTTTTGGTTTTAAATGCACAAGTTGCAACCGTGTGTATACAGTCCTAGAGTTTGCTTATGTAGTATAATTTATAGTATATAACTTTTAGAGATAACTTTCGAGTATAGCACATATAAATATATGGAAATCTAAATATACTTGTATATGTATACATACATGTATATGTAAACATACAATATACTGTATTATTATAGTACACGTATATGATATACTTGAATCTCAGTCTACACTTGTATTGGAATAGCAATGTATATTTGTATCTATCGAAATAAATATGTGCATGCATGATAGCCTACACTTTTGTGCTCACAGACTTTGTGTAGAAATGTGCAGATATGACAAAATGCGAGACTTTGAGCCTCTGTATTCGCGTAGCCATATATATTTTTTGAATATGTAAGTAAATGTAGTATTTTATACTTCTACATGTATATATATATATATATATCTATATTGTGTATAGGCTGTATATGTGTGTGCTTATTTATAATTCTAGCTACACATGATAGTTTTACCTCATTTTGATATAGTAGTGTTACATTTATTTATTTAGTTTTATTCATATTTTATACGACTGACCTTGCATGTGATTCACAATGAACTTTTATACTACACAACTTTTTACCATAGATGACTGTGAAACGAACTTTTGTGAGATTCCAATGTTTTGCTATTAACATCCAGTAAACTTTTATTAAATAATCCTAAACATCTATCATCCAGTGCTTTACCAGTTGGCAAATCCTCTTAAAAATTTCTTCATCCAAGCATGACGACTCTGACATCATCATTTGATGAGGAAACAAACGTTAAATCTTTATTATTATTACTATGTGGCATCAATTATATAGCTTCCGTGCAACAGCATTGTCCTATTCTGCAATATAAAATAGTGTGTTTATATTCCCGACCTATCGTAGACAAGAACAATTCAGTTTGTACAGAATTGTATTTAAATATTGGTGTAGATTTACAATTAATTGTAAAAGTATTGCGCAGTAAGCTGCTTGAAGAACATTACGACAAAGCAGAGCAGAATAGAACTGTTCATAATAGAACTATTCAAAGAATGAGGTTCTCGTAGTATTACATTCCAGGCAGTGCTGTTAAAAACTTCAGGACGATAGTAATTTTGACACTTCTTTGCTGCTATTGGTGTAAGAGTTTGGACCAATTTTATCAAATTTATTTCTTTCTTTCAGAAGAAAGTTAAAGGTTAAAAGGATTTGTACTTTTATACAGAAGAAATTGTATTTTAAGAGAATTTCACGATTTTAATTTTAAACGTTTCTATGAAAGTTCGTTATGTATCACATGAGTTCTCAGGTTTACCATACTGGTTGTATGGCTGAGGTGATGATCATAAGGATCTGAGTTCTAATCCCGATATGGATGTCTATGATGGGATCATGTTGATGTCATTGATGGCATCATATTTATGATAATAATGGCATCATGTTGATGTCTATGATGGCATCATATTGATGTCTATGATGGCATCATGTTGATTAGAATTTTCTAAGTATTATACATATACATGAACCACCGAATAACATTGCGGCAGCTGATTACTGAAACCAGGTTTAGATCAATAGTAAGCAGGTTAAGCTCTAGTTTCTTTTCAATTGTATAGAATTAAACTAATTAAACTAAATTAGTCCGATCTTTTTCAGTAAGATTTATATAGATTCACTGAAATTCTCATTTCTTTAATCACTGGCATCACTCTTAGGCTATACCGCTTCATAATTATTGTGTTACATCTCTGTAAATATCCATGTACAAGTAAAAGATGTTTTAACTTTTAAACAGTATACATATACTATGACTAGTTTGATTTTCACGCAAGGTACATGTACTTTATAAGCGTATATGTTTATGGACATAATGTATATACAGTAGTCAATGTGCTGTACGGTAGTGTACACAATACGTGCGCATACGTTCAGAATATTTGAATTTGCTAAATATTCCTGCTTGTGAGGTGTAGATAAAAAACTCGTGTATTAGAAAAATTGTATTCTGTAATGTTAATCATTTAGCAATCCAATAATACTAATGTAATGGTTATTTAAGTGAAGTGCAATGTAGTGATGGGTTATTAATAGAGGTTCTCATGAGTTTTTACATAACGATTTCATGATTAAACTGAAGAAGATAAATAACAGATACATTTACAAAAATAAAGAGTAAATAAAGGTTTAGACGTTTAGACTTACTTTTACATAATATAATCGCAACTCTGAATAGAGGCTCGTTTTGTCACGGGCATCCAGTTAGATGTGCAGACGACATCAAACGAGAACAAAGCTTAATATTTATTAGTTAAATGGAGTCGTGCCTCTTTTACGAACTATCTCATTAATTTCTCAATTTTCATTCCACTATTAGTCCTATTTTTCACTATAATTCTGTTTTATATTTTTCGCAATAATTGCATTTCGAAGACTTAGCGTTGTGTGTTCCACCACTGTTGTATTCTTAATTATAGGCAGTATTTGGTTAACATTTCGTAACGATTCACTGGTTATTCTTTCTGATTTTTGAACTAATTTCATTGTAGGCATTCTGTGAGTATGATTTGTCACTATTGCTTTCTTCTGTATGATAAGACTTGATAGAACATTAAAATGTAAGATCATTCTTAGCTAGTCAGGTGTTACTGTGGTTAGTTCTATATTACATATCAAGCGATCTATTAATCAATAAAATCAAAGCATAGCCGTTGCATCAATCATCAATCAATTAGTCTATTAATTAAAACGTCAATAAATCATTTAGTCAGCCATTAAATCAGTCGTAAATCAATCATTAGTTAATCAGTCAATTTGGTCAGTAATAAAACCAGTAACCCGTCAAGCAAGCCATTCCTCAATAGATCTATCATTTTCATCCTACTATTCGTGGGTAAGATACTCGGTAAGTTATTCGACCGCGGATCAGTATGTGCGGGGTTCAAATCCTGAGCTCGCCCGTCACTGACATCGAGTGAGGAAACTGACGTTAACATTAGCTTTACCAGCTTTTGGAAATCAATTCAATTAGTCCTTAGATTTTAATAGATCTATAGGCCCCTATTCAATTTATCCATCATTTTATAGCTCAATCAATTTATGACCTGCTAATGTATTCATCAATTAATAAATTAATCAATTTGACTAACGTTCTTGCTCACATCTTGTGTCGATGGAAGGCCACTGGAAGTTTATCTTCTATCAATTAATAAAGATTTAACCTCAAATGTAAAAATGCAATTTCACTATCATCTCTAGCAAAATATACCATTAGCGTGGCAGTATCGAAACATTGTATAAACCTGAGTGATTTCATAGCAATAAATAACAAATATAAAAACAAACATTAGAGTATTGCTGTCATCAATGACAACATCAAGCATTGCTGAACCAAATCCAAGCAGACAGGCAGAATGAAAAGGGTTCAAAAAAGGTGCAAATCCCAAAATCCAGGAGACCAGACCAGTCCCAAATATAAGAGAAAATAATTTAGCTACAGCATGTCCTTGCAGGGTAGGATGGCATAAATACTAATAGCACACTAAACATGTAAGATAGTTGGAAAATCTAAAAACCAATTATTCAATATCGACGGTGCCTTCAGGCTGCAAAATTACGCTCTCTCTCTCTCTTACTCTTCCTCGTTCTCTCTCACCCTCTCTCTAGTAGTTCTCTCTCACCCTCTTCCTGTCTCTCTCTCTCTCTCTTTCTCTCTCTCTCTCTCTCTCTCTCTCTCTCTCTCTCGCTCAGGTTTTCTGTTTGCGCTGTGTTTACTATTGAAAATTTCACCGACATTTTATAAATTCATTAATAAAATTCATTAATCATTGATAAATATCACAATGTACCAAATTATACATTCCAATGCACTTTCTAGGGCGGACTTGCTCCACTGCATATAAATGATATTACGTATGAATACATTTAATTGTATAATAACAAATAACGAGGAAGCTCTAACTGTGAAATATATTGTTATTACACTTCAACTAAAATAGCGAGCGAATACAATGCAGTATTCTTTATACGCTTAGACATAAGATTATATATATATAATCTATATATTATATATATATAAATTATATATATATATAATAAAGGTTTAACGTCCGTTTCTCATCCAGGGATGATGTCAGGGATGTTCCCACAGCACACATCACTACATATCAATTCACCCAGACCAATCTGCAAAAGAAATGTGCTGAGGAGAAGTAAGGTTCAAAACGAAAACCAGTCCGGTCTATATACATGTATATATATATATACATGTATATATATACATGTATATATATATATACATGTATATATATATATATATATATATAATGTACATGTATAATTGTATATACATTATATATATATAAACATATACACTATGTGTATAATATATATATATATATATATATATATATATATATATACATGTATGTACGTATGTATATATTAGTAATGCGTATCTCCGAACTCAACTTATTATCGTGTAAGTATATTTACTACCACTACTAAAATGTACTACCCTATATAATGTCAATCCTATATAATTCTCATTATCGTGAATCATACTTGTATATACTAACAACCGCAAACAATTAGTACAGGTTTTATTAAGACTTGTTATTCCTAAACTAAGGGAAAAGGCATATGTGTTATATAACGTCATATATATTATGTATTATGTATGTTATATAATGGATATATAGTTAGTTATTAATTAGCTTGACGTAACCTATGTAGGGCCTAATCTCCTTGTAATTGCTCTTTAGACGCCTTGCAGTTACTTAGTCTCTTCTCTTTAATGTCTTTAGTTTAGTGGATAAGCACAGTAATCCATTCAACTTTTGCACTCCATCTTGTTATGATAAGAAGCAACTGTAGTTATTATTGTTTTTATTACCCATAATGTCTTAGTCGCACCGGCTGGTCGGCCGAATAGTTAACACGCTTGGATGATAAGCAGGAGGTAGGTAGTTTCAATCTCAGCATGGATGTCTCCAACAGTTACTTATGATACGGTGGTATTTTATCCTACCATACAAACTTGCCATCGCCTAACTAAATTGAAATTACAGTACTTAAATTTTTTTCGAGATCTAAGTATGAAACTCAGGTGTTTTCATATTGGCTTGTTTCGCTTTGCAGGCACTCATATTCGGTCTAGTTTACATTCCCGGAACCAGCATGACGTAGTATGAATAAATGCTAATATTTATATTGGCCATAAATTAAATTGCAAGTAAAGTGATAGTAGGTAAAGGTCAAAATAATGGCTAATTATATATTAATCAGACACAAAGTCACTTATAGTTTTATAGTCACTTTTCTCAATTATTACTTTACAACAGCCATAGATTCAGTATCCTATAAAAGTAATTTACGCTAAGTGTTGTAATTAATTTATCAAAGGTCACGTTTGACTGGCTAGACTGCATGTGAATAAAAAATATTGTTGATATTAATATAGGTACGAAAAGAGTCAATAAAGTTTAACAATTTCAATAAAACATTAATCACATCGAACAGAAATTTCTTTCAACTTTGTAAATTCGGTTCACCTTATCAGCTTATGTTAAACGTCATCCAAGAGTTGCGAGATAATATTTACACTTAATTTATTTTTAATAACTCAATTGCAGCAGACAAATAAGTCACCGTTTATAGAACTAAAGCAAAGTAAACGTAAAGGATGTTGTAGCTAGCTCAACTACACGTAGTTAAGCTAATTATAATGGACATTTTTATACTGCAATAGAATAAAAATTTTCAAAATATAATTAACGATTTTTATTGCAAGTTCAGGAATGGAATGATAGAACAACAAATAATAAATATTTAACTAAGATTGGCGCTTCTTTCTGATTTGATACAGTCCGAACCTCTTTAATGAAATTAAATAATATATTATTAGGTATAATTACGTCTGAGCTATGGTTAGCAGTGGCAATGTAAATTTATGCCCTATACGTGCCATCTAACTGAACAGAGAAGGTAAAGCTGCTTCCAAACCATTTTACTTTATTTTACATGTACTCAATTTTGTTTCATTTAACCGATTTCCTGGTAATTTTTGAGAACATAAACACGAAATCTATTTAGCTTATATCTTGTTTTTATTTGGTATCTCGCCAAAGTTGAAAAGTTGGAACCAATCGTATCTGATCTGATGTAATACGGGAATCTTGAATCATTAAATTGGCAAATATTCAGCCTACAATAAATGCCAATAAAGTAACTGTTTATGGCACCACTATAAACAACTCCATTCAAATTATAACAATACTTTTGGAAGCTCCAATTGTTGGAAAGTGGGCCGTGCTAGAAAGTTACTTATGCGGTTTATAACTTGCCATTATTGTTCAGCCTTGGGCGATGCATTTCATGTATGCTTTACATCGGCGACATTGACAGAAAAACACGGGTCCAAAACATGATTTAAATTCGAATAGCAATCATGCAATGCAGTCTCCTTTCGTGATGTATTTAACCTTGACGATCTCGATACGTTGCGGTGTGGTATCCAGTAAATATCAGCAACTAATTAATTGCAATTGTTCTGATATACTTTTGTTGTAACAATATTAACTGAACACAATTTAAGATAGATTTTTTTAGGGAATTATTAGAAAAATATATTTTCACAATTTGAATTAAATCATTATACTATAAAAGTTATATTATAGCCATTTTAATATTGTTGAGGTCAAATAATACGCAGATACATGTACATGAGATTTTTGAGAGGCTGAATCTATCTATCATTCTGCAATAGCTTAACATGCCCTGTTCTTGTAACCAATATAAATTTTAAGATTTCGATCGTCATGAGACTTTTAAGTCCTATTAATCCAGCAATAAAGTACAACAAAATCAATTGCTGCAAATTAAGGACAGTAGTGGTCCAAATATATCGGTCAAAAGGGTGCTGAATATGACCTGCAAAATTAATAAGTTATCGTCAAATTTAACATCTCTTTTTGTTATAGTAATACTGACTGAGAGTACTGCCTGTTGCAGAGTTTAGTCAAGTCTAAGTCAAAGCCTACACAACTGTGTCCAGTAAGTTCATTTAAGTTCAAGTAATAGGAATAGAGATGATTTAATGTGATCCTGCATTTCGTCAAGCCTTCATCTGGGAGTCATCAAAACTGATCCAACGTATGTCTAGATTGAAGTTTTCATTAGATTTAAATTTAGGTTAGGGTAGAGATAGATCTGAGGTTAGGATGTTAGGATTAGAGGTGGGCTATGCACTATTATAATATTATAAAACCTGATCAGGTTGATCGAAAGACAAATTTAATTCTAATTAATAGTTTGGACCGTGTCATCGTCTGTAGCCTCCGTAGATTATACTTGTATTGTTCTTTAAGAAATATCAAAAATAAGGAAGCCATTGAAATAAAGAAAATTGTATTATTAAAATTAAATCTACCTTAGGGATGTAATTTAATTATTTCTTATTATTTGTGAGAATTACATATTGTTTCTCGCTTTTAAAAGAGATACACGAAGTAGTTGCGTGTTAAGCATTGAAACAGTGGAATCTGACAATGAAGCGATTGTAAGGATTTGGGAATAATAAATGTTGTTTTATTGTTTCGTGCTTAAAACGAATTCAGTTGGCTTACTAACAAACATCATGCCTTACGTGTAGGAATGTTAACTAAATTTAGACCAAGTGTCGTTAAAGCTATGACGATTGAATAACCTAGTAGCCCTTAAAAACAAAGGACAAATTTAACTTACAATGTGTGTAACTGTAAAAAATTTATGATGTATGGTCTTTTATTTATGAGGAACTAAATGTATGCCATATTAAGCCTCTCCAAGATTATAACAGTAATAGTTACAGCTGAATTCTTGCAGTATTCAACACAATTGTATTAACGCATGTAGAATCTATTGAATATACTATATATATATATATATATATATATATATATATATATATATATATATATATATATATTCTGCATGTAATTACTCAATTTGTTTTCACGCTCATCAAAGACAATTCATCGATCAAACCATTGATCGCATTTATATGATTATGCCTGTACTAAATCTTACATTTAGTTTTAACAATGTGTTTACTTCAGCTAAGGCTATCTATTGATTTCCCCAGCTCCTGTTGACTTTAATCGTCTCTTAGGGTCAGGGCGGAATAGACTTTGGTCTATTTGATAATGGCTTAGGTCTAAAACCAACTCGAAAATTAATCTCTTAAGCATCCGATTTATTTATCAAATTGTTTGATCAAATTGATTGACCCATGTGATTGTTTCAATTCGACATTGATCCAATTCCTGACTGAAATCTCTAGACCACGACCTGAATAAAATTCGACGCGTTGGATATGATAATGCTACATGGAAATTAGCAATCTGTGGAATCGTTTTCCACCGAACCGTGCTGTATTTAAATTAATCGTGCAAGAAAACAACTGAACGCCTCCTCAAATAGAGAATAGCAGCATATAAATCACGATGTCTCGATGATAGTAGTGGCCAAATCATGTTGCTGAGAGATTATCACGCTAGGTCAGTGCAAATTCAAAGTCAATTGGACGAAGCATGAATGCGAAGGTAGGCCTACAGCTGCAGATGATAGATCCAAAACATTTCTTATAATGCACATTTCCACGGACAACTTTGTTCGAAACACAAAGCTTTTTGGAAAATGTGAATCCTAATGTAGAGGTCAGCCAGCTTCCAATAACAAAACATATTATAGCAATAGAGTACTGGATCAGGAAGCATTAAGTGCTTGTGCACCAACACTGTGGAATTCTCTGGCACAAGATCTTCGATCTTGTACTTGCAAAACTCATTTCTTATCGTTATTTACACCCTTCTTGCCTCCGATAAAAGACTTGCAATGTTTATATATATATATATATATATATATATATATATATATATCTCCTGGGCCTTCGTATACTCAGTCGACATCGTGTGGTGCTTTGACGTCTGCTGGTGCAGAGTCTGCTTGAGACGTCCCTAATAGCCTTATAGCGAGGAACCGGACATTAAATTTTCATTGACTAATAGACTTTAATAAATGCGCATTATATTAAACAGTTACACCGTAGCAATATCCATAATTAAATTACCTATAAAAGATAAAGATATAGATTCCACGAATTTATTAGTATGTTGTCTGCGGTATATTTGTACTTAGGTCTACTACATTACATTAGTTATCTTGTTCTTAAATATCACATTTAGATTTACGACGATATGATAATACACCGATTTTGTTTAAAACTTTCGATTTACCATTTTCTCATTATCTAATCCAATTAATCTGAATTTTCTTGCCTGTAGATATTGAATATAAATTGAAACTTAAAGTAAGTATTTCATAGAATAATTTTTGAAACACCCGTCAACAATGTCAAAAAGATTAATCTGGTGTAACAAATTTCTGCTAGCAAAGGTTTTACCAGTCCCCACAAATTTATATTCTTCTATAGTAGTTATAAACAGCTCCGTTAGAGACTTCAATAGTTAATCTAAAGACTTTTCAAGACTTTCTTTTATTAATAAGACTTATTACTATTATTAAGATTTAAAGTTTTATTCGTATTACAAAAACTATTATTATTATATTTTTAAATATTATCGTTGGTATTACTTTTCCTCCGGGTGTAAACCTGGAGGAAAAGTAATACCAACCCGGGGTTTGATACCCGGGGTTTGATAAAAACGATTCAATCCATACGTCCTGAATCGCCGCCCAGCTACTCGAGGTCATCTAAATGCATAAAAGTATTGCTGAAGCAGACTGCATTAAATCTTTGCAAAGTTATGGAAAGCCTATGCAAATGAAAAGAGATCTCTTGCTTATCGTCAGTTTAAACAGAAATAAATCTGCCTATACTATTAATGAAGTCAACTCCATTGGGATTCATATGGCCCATGGTTTCAATGGCCACCGGAACAACTTCATACTCTATATCAAATACTCTATTCATACTCTACTCTTATAAATACTCTACTCATACTCTATTTCGGTATTTATCAACTTTCTTAGAGGCGGCTAGTTCAGAAGTTCCGCCCGAAGCGATTGAAGTTGTGTTCAGGTTAGAGTTCGCCATAGTGTCAATGACCGTGACGTACCATACGGAGCCTTACCATTACTATGGCACTGAGGTTATGCCGTCAGGACGCCAAACAGAATTTGACTACCCAGTTTAGTATTGAACTAGAAAATAATTGCTTAATTAAAAGCAAATGTTAACGTCAGTTTCCCCACTCGAAAGCGATGTCAGTGACGGGCGAGCCCAGGATTTGAACCCCGCCCATACTGATCCGCGGTCGAATATCTTACCGTCATCGTGACTGGCTCCAGCCTATAATTAGTAACTTTATGAAATAAGTAAATGTCACGGGTTTGAAGTTAAACAGCCTGCATAGAATGAAGCAAAACATTTCTAAAATAGTTCGTTCAAATTGAAACAAGATTTGAATTTTTGTAGCATTTCTTGACTAGCTGTGTAAAAATTGAAAAAGAAAGCAAATAAGACATTCTTGATTGTTGTATATTGACTTAAGGATTCACTAAGTTATTTCATAGTCTCAGCGCCAGAGAACAATGGAGTTCAAATAAAAGGAATACACAGACCTTGATCCACCAGAGCTCAGTCAAATATTTGACTTTATTTATCAACTGATTTTTATGATGAGAGAATTAAATATCTAAATCAATTCAAGTAGTCTACACTTCAATGACGGCCTTGATTTCTCAGTGCCACGCGTAGTACTTTTGTTTTTCACAAGCTAGATCGACATTGGCAATTAATAAACCTGGCATTTCATCTAAAATTTACTATTTACGCGATACGTGATTAATTACATGTACATGTATGTCTGATGCTATTTTAATTATCAACTCCTTCTTTGTTGCACCAGAAATACACCTTCAAAACCACAGTTACTTGTAATTCCTATTCACTGTAAAATGGTTTTGATATCGGTAAAGCTTAGCATACTAATTATTACTTTTTAAAATTAAATTCGTCGAGTTTTACTAAATTACTTGTAGAGACCTTTGCCTACTTTTTTATATTTTTAATTACATATTAAAACTGGTCTAGATAGACCAACCATTAATTTTAAATTGACCATGCTAAACATATTTAACTACACGATATTATGCTAAAATAAATCCATTGATAATTATGTTAGCTTTAAGTTTTAGTTAAGTTTAATGATGGTAAAAATATTAGCCCTTTTTGGGCATTCAAGAAATTGAGTTGATGTCAGAGAATTTAGAAGAAGTTTTCTCTAGCGTAGTAAGGGACAACTCATTTGATTCAATACGGTAAAAAGGGGTCGATTTGCTTTAAACCAGCATAAATCTTCATCGCTTTATTAATAACAGAATGTCTGAATATCGTAGGGGTAACGTCATGAAGTTTTAAATGACAGATCCTGAGGTGAAGTGAACCCTCGTGGGTTCGAATCCCGGCCGCGCTGATCTGAGAGTAAAATCTCGGACATTCACTGGACTGGTTACACGGAAAATGGAATAAATTGCCTAACGGTTTAAACATGTGGTATTAAAAGTGATAGATATCAACATAGTTGATCATTTCACTATAATGCGTGTTTACATTTTTACTTTTACCATTTTAAGCAAATTTATACAGAGAGATTTAGACAAATCTGCTTGCTAAAGGCTGTAAGCTTTCAAAATTTGCGTGTCAGATTTTGACCTGTGGATTTGCGAAACTAAACTGATTGATTGATAAGACTTTAATTGAAGTAGCAACGTGATAAAAATTTTAAGTCACAAATTTGTGCAGATGTGATCGTTATTGGTGATCAAGGCCAAACAGCTATCTTTAAGAAAGGACCAGCATAACAGCGCCTCATAAACGTCTTTATTAAGCTGAGTGGTGGTATATAAAGTGCCCGGGCAGGAACAAACATAATAATGTTGCATTAAAAACATTGTAAATTGTTATATTTATATCCGAATACTAAGTAAAGCTATTCTGGACCATTTGTAGGGAGTCAGTTAAAGCAAATTAATAGCTAAAAATAATAAATTTGTATAACAATGGTAGAATTATAGGCTCCAATTAATTATTCGTTCTCTTAGTTTCTATACAATCCAGATATAATCGTCGCAGTTTTTAAGTATTAATCAAATCTTATACGCCATTTCTTTCACTAAATATTCTGCATGCAAAACTGAGCTTATCATTTAAAGTTCTCTAAATAAATCCGAACAAATTGTGAATATATTAGAGATGACTAACGTTACTTCATTACGAAGCTGTAAGAATCTTATTACATTGTAAAAATTATCTAGTACTGTATTTCTCTCATTTTCACCTTTGAATTCGCATTTTTAAGATAATCTTTTTTCAACTTAACCAATTAATTCATCGTTGTCTTGTGGTAACTTTAATATCTTGATGTTATTTTCGATGCTTTCCTTTTATATTATTTTGGTGACAATATTGTGAACTTCATCCTGCAAATAGATACACACTTCCTCTGAGGTAGAACTGAATCCTATGCTAGACATTTTATGCTTTCCTACATTCAGTCGCTATTACTACTTTCAAAATGCAATCAATTCACACGAAGGTCAGATAAATATCATCATCATTTTCATGACGTCCCTGACGTTGCCTTATGGCGAGGAACCGGACGTTAAATTCTTATTGATTAATTCTTATTGATTGATCATTTTCCTTGAATCCTGGTTTAACCAGGGTCGGGAAAATATACACAGATTCTTAATTAATAAATGACAATTCATGAAGTTAATTTCAAATTTAGCATCACATCCTTAACCCTGTATAATAGTTTATCAGTAAGTGCAGCCCATTATCCATTTAAAAGCGGATGGAAAAGGGATGACCGACAACTGAAATACTGTATGATTTCAAGCACATTCGACTGTGAATATGGAAAGGAAAGTAGAGAATATAAATATTTTGAGTAGTTATATGCTACGGACCGACCAATAAACAGTATACTGAAAGAGAGAGAAGTGAGAGAGGGAGAGAGAGAGATTAAGATAGGGGTAGAGAGAGAGAGGGAGTTCTCCAGAAAGAGAGAGAGAGATTAAAATAGAGATTGAGAGAGGTACAGTTAGAGAGTGAGAGAGAGAGAGAAAGAGAGAGAGAGGTAGAGTTAGAGAGAGATAGAGAGATATCATGATGTTATATGTAAGGAAATTAAAATGGACAGCAGCAAAACGAAAAAGAACTTTCTCATATCGCTTAACTTCAAGCTTCAAGAGCGGAAGTAAATGAAGTAGTTGTCAGTTGGCTGGAAAGTTTCTTTCGGAAACATTATTTGAGGTATAGTTTTGCAGTCACATGAAGGTTGTCAGACATGATATTTTAGATTTTTTAAAAAAAATTTTCACACCAGATATACAATACACTATGGGCTATGTGCAATTGTAGATGCTTACGATTTCTTAGTCTCCCGAAGCTGCTTATTATTTACAAAAAATTAATATTTTTGACAAATAAGAGCCTATGTGGGACTAGCTGGCAATAGCGATAATATTAATTAACATTAATTAACATTTCATTGGCCGATTACACTTCTTCACCAAGGATACAGTGACTTTTATATTCTGATGATTATAAGATTTTTATATAATAAATGAAAATCAGAAGGTCATGGATCTCTTGCTCTATGATATTGACTTCCCTGCACAATGCAGTGCCCACTGAAATATGTCAAATATCATCTGCCGAAATTTCTTTGAACATACTGTTGCATTGTCTAAAGCAATCCTTTTCTTACTCATATGTTATTTATATGTCTAGAGGCCTAAGGGGAGTAGACAGGATTGTTTTCTCAAGGAATGACGCCCCTGCCCGGTAAATTTAAGTGGCAGCCGAAGAAGGCATAGGGGCCCATCTCGTCATAAGCAGAATTCCCAGGAGTAGTGGTATATCAAAAGGAATCGGATGATTTAAAG
Organism: Enchytraeus crypticus; assembly: GCA_905160935.1. Classification (NCBI taxonomy): domain Eukaryota; kingdom Metazoa; phylum Annelida; class Clitellata; order Enchytraeida; family Enchytraeidae; genus Enchytraeus; species Enchytraeus crypticus. Next base: position 1,303,575 of record CAJHZI010000253.1, on the reverse strand, counting down.
ATCCACTCATATGTGGACATAAAGAGGAAAACGGAAGACAGAGATGAGTGGAGGCGTTACATGCCATGGACCTGCCAGTAGGCAGTGCACTAAGAGAGAGAGAGAGAGGGAGAAGGGGAGTAGCAAGTTGTTAGCTGCTTCAAACAACAACATTTAAAACTAAACTAACAGTTGGAATATTTATTAAGTGGGGCTGATTTACGCCCAGTGCTCTACTTGGCTTGATCAGCATATCGATGACGATGAGTTGTGACAATTAGGAAGTATATAAGAGCTGGGTGATTGGAGACCCTAGACACTCTAGTTAGTCACTAGTTGCTGTGAAGAATTGTGATTAGAGGGCACCAGACACGGACTGTGTGCAATAAAACTATCAGGTAACTAACTAATAATAGCCCTATAAATTACCGTCAATAATACGAGCAAGAATAATTAGAAATTCATTAGAATATTTTACGATACACACTGTTTAGTAATTGTTCGTGGTTCTTAAAACAAACCAGAAATTTTCTGAAACATTTTAGGTTTTTGTTGGCATTAAGTTTTGTAAATTTTATAGAATACGGAATATTAAATAGGCCTATATGATATATATGTGCCATATATGTGCGGCATATAATATAACAAATACATATGCGTAGAATAAAACAAGAACAGTATCATTCGTACATATAGCAAACTCTTTAATATCGGGTGGATTTAGAGTATTAAGCAATGCCAGTCATTTAGTTTTCTTCTCGAATCAGCGATCACCTCCAAAGATCCAAAGATCTTAGAATGAATTCGTCGGGCGGCTTCTCCGGGACGTTGGAAATAGTGCAGCGTTAAGAAAAGATCTTTTTTCCCGTTCCAGGCGGTGATCCTGATTCCCCGAAGAAGTCTCAAAAGTTTCATCCATGGAGCGAGGCAATTCTATTGTAGTTAACAGCTGGTAAAGCTAAGGTTAACGTCAGTTTTCTCACTCGAAAGCGATGTCAGTGACGGGCGAGCCCAGGATTTGAACCCCGCACCTACTGATCCGCGGTCGAGTACTATCATACCGACTTCGCCACTGGCTCCAACCAGTGATGACGATGTTCAGCTAGTTAGTAAGTATACGATTTCATAACGATGTTGTGGCCTATTAGTGAACGGATTTCTAAATGATAAAAGTGGAAGAAATCAAAGGAGTTAAGTAAATTGCGATATCGTAATTGAATATGTCACAGTTTTTTTACAGTATTACTTAATTCTAACCTTCAAAAAAAAAAATTACTTTAGTTTCGATTGAGAAGCAAAGACAGTAGCTTGTGGAAAGAATTAAAGGAACATCAGCAGCTTTTGTAAAGATTAAAAGGAATATCAGCAGTTTGTAGAACATCACGGTTTTGACCCACAGCTTAGGCAGTCCTGGGAAACATAATTATGAGGAAAGCATATACAATTATTATTAACCAAAAAACCTAATATTCTGACGTTTCAGAACAATATTGAAATATATATTTTCAGATATAGCACTTCATGATGTCTTTTAAGTATCAACATATTTCTCACTAATTATATTCAGAGAAAATGTTATGCACTCGCCACTGCCCTGCACAACATTGGAAATCATATCCTAGTAGAGGCTAGACAGCCAACAAAGTCTAATTAAAATACGTTTTAAATCAACAAATTCAAATCAACAAATAAACAAATATTGTTCCAAATTATCGAGCATCAGTCTATGGACATAGTACTGATGGTTGCAGTAATACTACAATGCAACAATACAAACAGATGTTAGAGCAATGCCGGATTATGGCAACGTGAATATATAATCTGTACTATGTAGTGCAGTGGTGCATATCGGCGCAGCATAAGTCAGCAGAGAGTATATATAGTATTTGCTAATTCTCTGACTTCTTATTGAATATTCATAATCGCAAGTAGATGAATACCGGTCGGCCCCCTGTGTCGAATAGAATGGGCTAATAGGATGTTCAAAGACGTAGCAATACAGCTGCGTAGCTAGTTAGATAGGATGTATAATGACGTAGCTATACAGCTGCGTAGCTATATTGGATGTCCAAAGACGTAAAGTTTGTGTATGTGGAGTGTTATGTTTAAAGATGACGAAGTTGTTCAAGTTCAACAATAGAAAATGTAACAGAAATATTAATTTACCTGTAAAACATCATCATCCTCCCTTGAATCCCAGTTTAACCAGGGTCGGGATACAAATAGACTGTCTCAAATCATCTCTGTCCTACATCACACCACAAGCCAATCTCTATTTGAGACTTACATTCGTTTAAATTTTGTAGCAATTTCTGGAGCCTAGGCACTCACCAACCGAATGCCCTATCTGACGTTGGTGTGGATCTTAGTGCTTTAGTCGCCTTCTACGACACGTGCAGTCACCGGCTGGTCAATTCTTGAAATAACCCAGACACACCAAGGGGAATTTGCAAAAATTTACAAATTTACAAATGTACCTGCAAAATATAATTTAAAATAACTTTTCCGTTGTCTAGCATTAGTGAGATCTGTTGAATATAGAAGACTTTACAAATGCTCAAATTTAGGATCTTCTCAATGTGCTCTTGCAATTCTTTTCAAGTGGCAATAAAATGACAAAGTAATCCAGAAACATTTAGATTTTATATACTCTTTAAGAGACAACATTTAATTTAGAATTCTTTATGAGCTATTTTGCTGTCTACGTACATGAATTCTATTTCTACAAGGTCAAGGAAAATAGATCTATACAGAGACAAAAAGTGAATTCTAATTCTGAATAGTGAAATCTAGAAGCAGGTTATTAAACATTAATTTTTTCAACTAAGAAAGTAATGTCGACTAATTACAAATAATCAACATTTTAAAATTAGAATCTTTGCGAAATCAACTGAGAATAATTACAGTTACATGTAAAATAAATGCAACCTTTGTATTTATTTGTTTCATGTCGTAATAAACAACAAATACAGCATACTTAACTAGACATTAAACAAAAAATCAGGAAGAAGGTTACCATAAAAGAGCCTAAGCTCTGTTATTATTCTTATCAATTGCTACTGATTGTATTACCTCACAGTCAGTAGCAATTGCTAAGAATAACAAATACGTTTACACATTACAAATACATTGATTACGTTTACAAATACATGTCTATGCTTAATAATTTAATTTGTAAGTTGGAGTTAGCTTGCTATCTTTCCTGGGCTGAGCCAGTGGCTTGTAGGCAAGTTGTTCGGCAGTGGATCAGTAGGTGCACGGCTCAAATCCAGTGCTCGCTTCGTCGCTGACATGCTTTCGTGCTGGAAACTGACGTTAAGCTTGGCTTTTGTTTCTTTATCTTTTCCAGCTTAATTATGATTCTTAATTTCTTTAACATATACTCAGATGAATTGAGTTGCTGTACGCATTTATTACCAATGAAGCCATTTTGGTTCGCACCGTTTATTGGACCCTATACCTTCTGCTCATAGATTTGGTCATGGCTTCATAGTGCTCACTGTTTTCATGAACTGACGTCGCACTCTAACCAAATTAATTTAGAATGTCTCAATAGCGTAGGGGTAATATCATGAAGTTTGAAATGACAGATCCTGAGGCGAATTGAACTCTCGCGGGTTCGAATCCCAGCCGCGCTGATCTGAGAGTAAAATCTCGGACATTCACTGGACTGGTTATACGGAAAATGGACTAAATTATTAAAAGGTTTAAACATTTGGTATTAAAAGGGGATAGAAATCGACGTAGTTGATCATTTCACTACACTGCGTGTTTATTCTTTTTGCTCTTGGTAACTAATAAATTACATACTAATGTTGTCCCTCGATTTATTATTAATTTATATAATAATTAAATTTTTAATAAACTACAAGATTCCTTTGGTACGCTATTGGCTTAACTAAAGTAATCATATATAAATTATTTGATTCAGAGATTGAATTCTTCAAGAAATTTTAGTTAATGAAAAGAAAATGGCGGAAGGAGGAGAAACAGGAAAGAGTAAAGCGGGAAGATTTAAAGTGAGATTCTTTCAGGGAGACTCGGCTGATAACTCGTCTAAGAATAAATCAGGTCGGTGTATTATATTTACAAGTTATCAGAGTTGGACATATTGAAGGACCTCCTTATTTCTTTATTAATTTAATTTATTAACTATTTTTATTTTTATTAAATTTTATTTTAATTAATTTTACTTAATTATTTATTTATTTATTTAGTAATTAATTTCGTTTGTATTTATTTGTGCGACGATTTTCAATGGGATGTGTTTACAGAGTTTACTTTCTTATTTGATTTTTCTCTAGTTCTGTTACTTTTCCTTCCTCTCCATGGTCATTAGTAATTTTTGCCTTTGATAGCGCACTGACTGCATCGGTTGCTATTATATGTTACGTCATATTATTTGTTATTGTATGTTATTATATGTTATTGTCTGTTATGATCTGCTATTGTCTGTTATTATGTGCTATTATCTCTTATTTTCTGTTATTCATGCATGTATAGATGCCGATGGAGGACAGGTTAACAAAAGTTATGCGGAAGAAGAAACGAATAACAATGCGTCGACCTCACAGAACGATTACGACCTCAGTGAAATTAGCGTTGAGACACCTGATAACGATAAGAGCTTGTATCTCTATGAGGTTATTCAATCAATCAATCAATCAGTCAATCAATCAATCAATCAATCAATGAAGCAATCAATCCATAAATGACGTCCCTGACATCATCCTTGTATGAGGAAACGGACGTTAAATTTTTATTATTATTATTATTATTATAAATCAATCTGTCCAAAAATAGATCCATAAATCAATAAATCAATCAATCAATCGTGATATCAATCAGTTAGTTAATTAACAAAGCAATTAATTAAGAAATCATTATATTAATCAATCGATTGATTAATCAGCTAGTTATTTTATAAATTGTTTACTAAATAGTCAGTTGGTCAATAAATTAATCATCTATCAATTTATCAGGCAATCAGTCATTTAATTTAGAATTAATATATCAACCAGACAAGGCGCTATGCTCTAATCTAATTAATCCCCTATCGGAGGACAGCAGAATAATATGTTACGCCAGATATTCAATTTGTTGCTATAAATCTACATAACCGTTTAAAAATAAAACATCTATAACTCTTGAAAATATCGTAAGCTACGATATGTTTTTGATACTAAAAAATAAGTGGCTCGAATCTGAAAGTAATTAAAGTTAGACACTTCCTTTAATTTACTGCTAAATATGCAGTGAACGTTCGCGTATTTTTGCTGAAATTTCTTAATTTGAAATAATTTTAAATTAAAGAAGGTTTGTAGATAATGTTGGAAGACGACAAGGGGAAATTACCTAAGAAACAATAGTTTTCAAATTAAAGTCTGCAGTTAGACATGGTAAAGGCTTAGAAATTGTATGAACCGGCTTGTTGATAGATTCCTCTTTAGTGAATGATGCTGCCTAGAGTCAGTGACGATGTCGGTAAGATATCCAATCACGTATCTGCATGTGCCGGTTCAATCCTGTACTCTCCTGTAGCTGATATCGCTTTCGAAAGATGAAACTAACGTTAAATTCGGCTTTACGGCTATGTGAATGAAATAGATAAATTTCATAGCATATAAAAGAAGATAGGTATATACATATATCTTCTTTCAGCTTCTATAATTTACTGTCAAACATCTTTATTTTTATTGATACATAAGGTTTTTCAGTCTATGAGTAAAATTATGTACTTTGGAAAAAGAAATTAAATTTATTGTTAGGGCAGCTTGTTGATAAGTTATCTTAGAGTGGTTCATTAGCAGCCTGGTCCAGTGCTCGTCCAGTCACTAACATGACTTTGAAATAGAAAACTGACGTAAAATTAGGTTTTAAGTTAGGTTTTTAAGTTAGGTTTTAAGTTAGATTTTAAGTTAGATTTTAAGTTAGGTTTTAAGTTAGATTTTAAGTTAGGTTTTAAGTTAGATTTTAAGTTAGGTTTAAAGTTAGGTTTTAAGATAGGTTTTAAGTTAGGTTTTAAGTTAGGTTTTAAGTTAGGTTTTAAGATAGGTTTTAAGTTAGGTTTTAAGTTAGATTTTAAGTTAGATTTTAAGTTAGGTTTTAAGATAGGTTTTAAGATAGGTTTTAAGTTAGGTTTTAAGATAGGTTTTAAGTTAGGTTTTAAGATAGGTTTTAGCTAGTATTTAACCTGATAACTGTTATAATGACCACGCAGGAGGACATGAAGAGTATGCCCAGGGTCGCGACCTTTCTGCACCAGGTTATGATGACGGGCACCCACGCCACCTATCCCAGTGAGAGAGAAGAAGAGGCGGCCAAGAAACAGCCTGAGGTTCGATTTCCAACATTTAGGATAACGAAGTTAACTCTGCGCGTGAATTGATTGAATGACGATTTAACGTCCGGTATCTAACACGAAGGTTGTGATGGTGACGGTATTTTTGTTGAATTTAGGTTGAATCAGGTTGCAGATTTATTTTTTGAATGTATTTTCGTGTGATTTATTGATTACGACAACCAAATGACCTAATTGAGTCATCACTCGAAACTTTATCGTTTATAGTCAGTGTAACAATTTCAACATAAACATATGTCTTTTATTCAACTGATATTTCTTGAACAACGGACTAACAAATTCGAGCGCTAAATGTGTTTGTCTCTTTCAATATATTCAAGTTCATGGAACTGCTAAATTTTCATTATCGGACTTTTCTCGGTCATTGAGATGTAACCCTCAGCAATCTGTTTTAACTGCCTAAAGCCGTAAATTCAGTATACGAGTTCCCGCATTCGTCAACCTGAATTCTAATTTTGCGAGAAAGATCTCCTTAAGGGATTTCGATAGCTATCAAATTCATCATCCGTCATGATTTTTTTAAATTGCTTTACGCAGTTAGCTCATACACGTTAATTTATATTTTAAAATAATTTTTATATTATATTAATTTATTGACTGATTTTGTAAAAATCTCTAAATCAATTGTATGATTGCAGAAAGCTAAACTGGGAATGATCATTGGGGTGTATCTGCCCAACATTCAGCACATTATGGGTCTGCTCATCTTCATACGTCTGCCTTGGATTGTCGGGCTGTCAGGAGTCGTGGAGGCTTTCTTCATGCTCTTCTACTGCAGCGTTACTGTTAGTTAATTTCTAATTCATTATCAATCTACCCTGACCAATTTTTGATCACCGGACTGGCTTTCGTTTAGTACCTTACTTCTCCTCAGCAAGTTTCTTTTGCAGATTTGTCTGGGTGAATTGATCTGTAATGATGTTTGCTGCTGAAGAGACGTCCCTGACATCATCCCAGGATGAGGAAATGAACGCTAAACGTTTAGTATTATTATTTTTATTATTAATTACAGTAAATTAGTATTTAATAGAAGTAATATAGAATCGCGATTAGCATAAAGGTCCGAAGTGTGGGTTTTGTATTCGTGGTGATGCAACATAGTGGTTATCTTCAATACGTTGAAACGTACGGAATGGATGACCGAGTGAACAGTCACTATACGTTATCTTCCTTTTCTGCTAAGGAAGATACATGTGCTATCGTTTAGAATCCCAAAGATCATCTCTGACAATTATATATTCCTTCTAGCAAACAAATTGAACTGTACATGGTTGTATGACCATTTTTAGTGTTCTTATTACGTTAATAAATTAATTCATTTACTTTTCTTGAAAGATAATTATATACTAATAACATTATTATTAATTAATAATTATATTTATTGTATCATCAGTTCAGAAAATTTGAGCTAACTCAATGTTAAGTAAATTAAAACCTAAACATTTCTTTCTGTTTAGAATATCCAAGAAGTATTTAATGAGTATTAGCAGGGCGGTGTTAGAAACATCAATACAAAACGATGAGAAATATCCAAATCCAACCAAAGTTCACTATGCCAAAGTATTATTCGTATTTTGTAGTAATTTATATTTAAGTTGGAGATATTGCATTGCTCGGATAGAATTTAACTTGATTTTAGGTTCCTCTAATCGCACTATATTAGCTGTGTAATTTGTGTTTTAGACCTTCGTGACTTGCATATCACTGAGCGCAATCGCTACTAACGGCATGGTTCAAGGTAAACAGTACATTTTAGTTTCTATTTTAACATTTACAGAAACCGGGCCCATCCATATTAGCCTTTTCTGATCAATGGTATGATTCTGGGCAACGATTGGAGTTCAAATCTCTAGTTTTCCAAAGAACCATAATTTGATGTTATGCGAATTGTCTACTAATTTAATATGCAAAATTTACGTTTGGTTGAGTTTTGTCAAACAGCTTGGCTTCAGTTAAATTTCAGTGCAACAGAATAAAATGTTCAAACCTAGAATGTTCAATAGAATAGATAGTTCATTGTAATAGAATGTATTGCAGTGCAGTACGAGGCAGGGATAATTAAATTTTTTACGTATTCAGCCCTGAGAGAATTTTTCATAATGGCTTTTAAGTAACAAATGAATTAACGGCGAAAAATCTAAATTTTGAAAATTAAAAATATTGAAAATATGTCTTAGGCCTACTCTTTTCGCTAAAAACATTTTTCTCTGTCTACGGATTCCTTTAACTAACTTTAGTTAGGAGGTCTATGCTTTGATAGACTGGGCCATCTATTTTTAGCTTATGGATCGCCTCAGAAAAGTAATAAAAACATTTAACTATTTATTGATTCATCATCATCATCATCATCATCATTATCATCCTTTGAATCCCAGTGTAATCAGGGTCGAGATACAATAGACTGTCTCAAATCCTCTCTGTCCTACACCACACCACTAACTTTAACTATTTATTGATTGATTGTAAATAATTAATTTCAGGTGGAGGATGCTATTACTTGCTCTCTAGGAATCTAGGAAAGGAAGTTGGCGGGTCGATTGGAATCCTGCTTTACCTCGCTAACACCCTGGCCACCACTCTGTACCTCCTAGGAGCCATTGAGATCTTACTCGTATGTATTTGTCTTTATTTTCAATTTGTATGCAAAAAATAATCAATAATACCAACAATTAGAGTGCTACAGTCATCAATGACAACGTCGAGCACTATTGAGACAAAATCAAGCCGACGAGAAATCAATAGCTTAGAACAAAAAGTACCAAACTGAGTAAATCGCCCTAACAAAGAGTATAAATCTCTACATGACTGCATAAGTACAAAAATTATACTGACTATTAACAAAGAGAAGAGCATAGACTTATGCAGTCCTTATTGGCTTATCTGCTATCATAGTATAATTAATGTTGCAGAAAAATTAAAATAATTCAATCCTATTTAAAAAATATAATGAAAAAACACACAAATAAGGAAATAATGCCAACAAGTTTATATATAAAGCAATTAGTGTTAATAATGATCCGAACTGATTAACTGAAATTAATTAAACTTTATTAAATAAATTAAATTAAACATTAAATACCTGAATAAAGACCACAAGATTTAGTTTAATGTGTAAAATTAAGTTTTACGTCTGTTACCGTAATCCGTAGAGAAGCTAACTAGAAACGTACAGAAACGACTCTTCCTATTGTTCTTCGTATTTTTAAAATAATAATGGATGAAAGATTTCCCCGTGTTGTGCTCGGGTGTGGTTTGACCACTGCAGAATAGAGCAACCGCAAAAAATCTGCCGCGTGTACGTAAGAGGCGACTAAAGGCAAGAGCTGAGGATGGCAAGAGGGGACCCACCTCACCTTGAAATATTTTCCCCCAGGATTAAGTGGTAATTAATCCATCTAACTGAGGAAGGCAACGGGAAATCACCTCAAAAGCCATATTTTATCAAGCGATAGTCTACTTAAGGTATGGAAAAGGCATAGACTATGTGAAGGGATTAACTTGTTGACCTAAGGAATGCTCTTATGGAGCGAGAAAACAGACTTTGAGTATGAATATGTACCTTGAACCTGCCACTTGGCAGTGCAATGAAGAGAGAAGAGAATGGATGAACAATAAAAACTGACATACAAAAATTTTAAAGATAACATAAAAAATGGGGCTTTAAAATTGAAGAACAGCTTATTTATAATATGACTTAGTTTGACTCATTTTTCGATTGATGAAGCTTTTTTAATTAGTTGATTAGTTGAATGAGAGATGGAAATTAGGCCTATGACAATTTTGTCAAAATGGCTTTAAACACTTTGCTTTTATTTTTATAATCATCGATGCCAAAGGAGCTATTTGGTGACATTTTAAGCTGCAATTCTTTTCGTTGCTCCGCCGAAACAAATCTTAGATAATAATGAAGTTTATAACTAAGATCATCGACAACACTAGCAGCAACCTCACGGGTCAGAATTGATCTAATAATAATTATTAATGATTTTATAAAAGCTGCAAAAATATTTTATCGGATCATTCCTGACATCATTATTGCACACGGAATCGGACGTTAAATGTATCATATTGTTTGGTGCTATTTCAGCTGTACATGGCGCCCCCTATGGCCATATTTGGAGATATGCACGGCGAGGACAGATGGAACAATTACAGATTTTACGGGTCTATCTTCCTGATCCTGTTGGCCCTGGTGGTGGCTGTCGGTGTGAAGCTGGTCGCCCTCGTGGGACCCCTGTCTCTGGCTTCCGTCATGCTCTCACTGGTCTGCATCGTCATCGGATCTGGAGTGATTAATCCATCTAACCTGGACACCAGGTGAGTCAATTAACTGATAAATAAATCTAACCTGGATACCAGGTGAGTCAATTAACTGATATATCCATCAAACCTGGACACCAGGTGAGTCAGTTAACTGATAAATATATTTAACCTGGACACCAGGTGAGTCAGTTAACTGATAAATATATTTAACCGAGATACTAGGTGAGTCAGTTTACTGATAAATACATCTAACCTGGACACAAGGTGAGTCAATTTACTGATAAATGCATCTAACCTGGACACTAGGTGAGTCAGTTAACTATTAAATACATATAGCTTAGATACCAAGTGTGACAATTAACTGTTAAATACATCTTAGATACCAGGTGAGTTAATTAACTGATAAATACATCTAACCTTGACACCAGGTGAGTTAATTAACTGATTAGTCCATCTACCCGTATTTCATATCAATATGACTGGGTCTGCATATCATTATGACAATGTCTGTATATCACTGTGATGGGGTGTGTGTCATTATGACAGGGTCTGTATATTATTATGACAGGGTCTGTATGTTTTTTGTGACAGGATCTGTGTGTCATAGTGACATGGTCTGTATGTCATTGTTACAGGGTATTTTTGTCATTGTTTCAGGGTCTGTGTGTCATTGTGACAGGGTCCTTGTGTCATTGTGACAGGGTCTGTATGTCATTGTTTCAGGGTCTGTATGTTTTTGTTTCAGGGTCTGTATGTTATTGTGACAGGGTCTGTATGTCATTGTTACAGGGTCTTTGTGTCATTGTTACAGGGTCTGTGTGTCATGTGACAGGGTCTTTGAGTCATTGTTACAGGGTCTGTATGTCATTGTTTCAGGGTCTGTACGTTTTTGTTTCAGGGTCTGTATGTTATTGTGACAGGGTCTGTATGTCATTATTACAGGGTCTTTTTGTCATTGTTACAGGGTCTGTGTGTCATTGTGACAGGGTCTTTGTGTCATTGTGACAGGGTCTGTATGTCATTGTTTCAGGGTCTGTATGTTTTTGTTTCAGGGTCTGCATGTTGGGGGATCGTCTACTAAAATCTCCCTCTGGATGGGACAAAGGAAATTTCAGTGAGTTTGAATGGTGCTCTAAGAATAGCACCGGAGATATATGGAGGAGGTTCGTAAGAAGTTAAAGTTAATTTAATAGTGAATAAGAATACATACTATTTGTTAGCGAGGTAGGTACAACAGTGTCGTGGGTTCAAATCCAGGACAAGCCAATCGCCGCCAATCAGAGAGTAAAATCTCTCGAGTTAAATGCTGGACAGGTAAATGGATAAGTGAATAAACTATTTCATTTAAACATAATTTTGAGTTTAATATCGAAATATATCATCACAGACGAGTTTGACGACGAATGTTCAGCCTTTTAAATCTATTTAATCCAATTATAACTTAGTTAATATAAAACGTTCTTCAAGGAAAGAGATTACAAAATAATGTTTGACAGAAGGATTGAAGATCGGAACCTCTCTATCCTATAAAATACTCAATGGCCGTGCTACTAAATTTGATAGTAAAGAAATAAATCTTTACTACCACCTTTATTTTGGTCTCAAAACATTAATTACTATTACTACTCTCCATCTCTCTCTCTTTCTCTCTTTTTCTCTCTTTTTCTGGTATCCTAACAAGTGACAGGTCCAATTTATGTATTCACTCTCAAAATATGAATACACATTCAGTATTACTCCATTGTATTCCATTCTCCGTGTAGCATTAGATGCTAATACTGTCGCTATGAATGTTGTATGAATTCATTCACTTTGTATGTTGTATGAATTTATCCACTTTCACAGTCTAGTGATGAATGTTGTATGAATTCATCCGCTTTCACATAGTCTAGTGATGAATGTTGTATGAATTCATCCGCTTTCAGATACTGTAGCGATGATAATGACACTGAGGTCTGTGATCCATTCTTCTTGGACAATGAAGTCACGTTTGATGCAGCACTGCCTGGAATCACACACGGTGTTATAACAGGTTAACTTGTTAACTTCCTGTATCTTCGTTAGCTTAGTAAATCCTCATTGTTATCCTGTTACCTTCCAGTTAAAGTTTTTTTAAGTTTCTCTACTTGCAATTAATTTATAAAATTTCTATCATTATTAGGGCATAAGGTAGTAGTAGATCCTGAGTGTATTTCCAAAAACAAACAACAACAACAAGAAAAACCTAAATTCATTGCTTAACAACTACTTGACAGTAACATTTCCAATATTTTTAATGTAAAATTTTCTATTACACTTCTTTGACTGGAATATCAAGTGGAATTATATTCTTTAATTTATCCACGAATGGCGACAATTCGTACACAGAACATCGCTGCTATATATCAGACGATTCTGCGCAATTTATTAGTATAGAGGATAAAACGAACGTAAAATTGTGATCTGACTACAGCTAATCGTGACAAGTATTATTTGGACGCTGGAGAGGTGACTCAGGGGGTCCAGGGCGATCCAGAGAGAGGGGAAGTGGTGTCCGATATGACAACTAATTTCGTTCTACTCTGCGCTATCATATTCCCTGGAGCTACAGGTCCGGATCAATCAATAAATCATTCAATCAAGTCACTAATTCATTCAATCAATTACTTTATAAATACTTTATAAAATAAACCATCCTGGAAATAAATCAGTTCTAAAATCAATCTGAATATTAATAGTAAATTGTTAGCTTCTATAATAAAGTCATCTAAAATCATCAAATAATTCTTAGGTCAAGCAATTTAATCGTACATCCAGTAGTTATGTCGCTAATCTGCAAATTATAAAGACAGGAAACATGATAAAATATTTTAATTAAATATCTCAATGTTTAATCAATCTTCTAATATCATAATTAATTTATTTTTATTTATAGTTTCTAACAATTCATAGTTTTAATGTAAATGTTCATTTAATTTTAATCCGGATTTTCACATAATAATATAAAGTAAAATAGCATCATTTGACTCCCAGTTTCTGAAGTCTGTGCATATAGCAGAAGTAGGCTAAGCTATGCTGTCATTCAAAATATATTGCATATTTCTAAAATTCAATCCACACCAACGGCCGCGAATTAACTAAAAATCATTGTCAAAACTGAAAAAACCTCAAAATTGTAGTTAAAAACAGTTAAAATAAATTACAGAAAACCTTACACGATCAAATCAAATTAATTAATCAAAGTACTGTTACCTTAATCTTTGTGACGGTAGCTCGAGTGTGTCGAGTCGTCTTGAAGAGAAGCCTTGTGCTTCTGAAACTTGACGTTAAACATACTACAACCTTACACGATCATACAATATCAAATTTAATTTTTTAAAATTAAGTTTTCTAATATATTGGCAGATATTTTAACGGGGGCTAACATGTCGGGGGACCTGAAGGACCCCCAGAAGTCTCTCCCCTCAGGTACCATCCTCTCTCAGCTCACCTGCACGGCCATCTACCTCCTCTTCGTCCTGCTCTATGGAGCCACCGTCACCGGCCCAGTGCTTCGTGATAAGTACGTCTCCTTAGCTGCTGCACATCTTAATTAATAATGCTAAGGTTAACGTCAGTTTTCTCACTCAAAAACCAATGTCAGTGACGAGAGAGCAAAGGAGTTGAACCCTGCACTTAATGATCTGCGGTCGAGTATCTTACCGACTTCGCTGTTGACTCCAGACAATGACTATTTAGCGTTCATTTCAAGTTCCGAGGGCGATAATGGACAGTAATAAAATACCGTAAATGTCTGCTGAGCAGTGTTGGTAAGATCAAACTAGTAACTCCTGATTTTAATGAATTAAAACAGAATTTTTTATTGTATAATTCTATGCCATACAACAGATATCGTAACCACGATCTTATTGAAATTCTGTTTCCTCATCTACGGAAGGAAACGCCGTGTATTAAGGTTTTGACATTTTTAAAAATCAATGTATCGTTTATTTGCTCATCTCGGCACTGATTAATTATAAAAGTGATAGAAACATACATGTAATCAGATAACCAAACAAGTAGTTTGAGAAAGATTACCATAGAAGAATCTGAGCTGTGCACGACCATACCATAAATAGTAGCTAGCGAAATCTACTCAAGTCTGAATTACAGAATTTCTATTACACTGCTTAATACTTAATACGTAGTATCGTTTATTTGCTCATCACAGCACAGATTATACAAACAATAGGAACGTGCATGTAGTTTGTTAAACAAATATCAATACAAAAGAGGCTACCATAAAAGAGCCATAGCTCTTAACTACTAAATACAGTAAAACGGTTGGTAACCATACAATTGACTATCTTATATTAAGAATTAATCAAATGACCTGACATTGACGGGTGACTGGCACATTGATGAAGTGGCTTGGTTGGTGTTGCACCAGATTTGGGATCAGCCTCGGGGGTCAGATGGTTGCGGCACTGATAGCCTGGCCTCATGCCTGGGTCTGCCTCATCGGAGCATACGCTTCAGCCATGGGAGCCGCTCTGCAATGCCTGTGTGGTAGGTCCTGATGACGTAGCTCTAAAATGAAATATACACGTAGTAATATCCTATTATAATGTAAACTTATAATACACTGTAACCTTAACAAGTAGATTAGTGACATTCGCTGACAGTCTTTGACCTGTTATGAAGTTTCTTATTTTAAATACTAAATAATTAACGGTAAATTTTAAGAAATCATTTCTTAACATGTGCATAAAATTAATTTAAAAATAAAATAATTTTATTTATTTATTTATTTATTCTAAATTCCAAATTTATTCACAATAACATAATCAGTTTAGTTAAATAGTATTAATGGAAATAATAAAATTGACAAAAGTGTCAGACTGTTGGACAGCAGTTTGAGTTGTGATAGAATCGAAGAACGTCACAGGATAAAGATATTAACAACTAACGATAAATAATATAATTGAAAAAATGCTGGATATCCTCTCAACCAGTTTTTAATTAAATTATACTATTTTGACAATATTTATAATAGACTGCAATGGTGAATAACTCTGTATCTGTAATACACTCCGTGTTTGATAGATTTATTAATAATTTTAATATCCTGGAAACCACTACGACATTAAGTCATGCCCATGGCTGATTTAGAGACTCAGTCTCGGATTGTACGGCTTAATTTTAGATCAGATCTTTTTTACCTCGTTAGCTAGTTTAAGTAAGCAAAATCAGACAACTAATTTATTTAAAATTTAGTCCCTAACTTGATGCATACTTGATCATCCTTATCTTCTTTCGTTCTTAACAGAACATAGAGCGGCAACAGCCTCCACTTAATTGGGTCACTTCCATGTGCCATAGATCATTCCCATGAGATGTTAATTAATTGTAAATCATAATTCACTGTGTTGCGTCTAGTTATTCTAGGTCTAGGTCTTCCTCTTTAATAGGATGTAAAAATGACGTATTTTTCTGCAGGAGCTCCTAGGTTGCTGCAGGCCATAGCTAGGGACGACATTATCCCGTTCCTTGGGTTCTTCAAGGTCACGAACAAGAGCGGGGAACCCATTAGGGGTCTGATCCTGTCCTTCATCATCGCAGAGATAGGGGTGCTCATCGCGAATCTGGACGTCGTTGCGCCCATCATCGATGTGTAAGATAATAGGATCTCTGTTCATACTTAATGATTTCTAATATATCTATCTGGCCGGAGCCAGTGGAGATGTCGGTAAGGTAGTCGACGGCGGATCAGGATGTGCGGGGTTCAAATCCTGGGCTCGCCCGTCACTGACATCGCTTTCGAGTGAGGAAACTGACGTTAACATTAGCTTTACCAGCTTTTAGTCACAATATTAAATTATAAAATAAATAACTAAACAATAAATAGGTGAATTAGCCTATTTAAATTTATCGCTAAGCTGTGAAATGCTCTATGGCTTTGTAATCTTAGAGGATTGTTGAGTTTCACGGAAAATATAAACGTGGAAGTTAAATAGTGTGAATCGATATTTACATGTATGTTTTAAAATTGATTCTTAATGTATACCTTCCCCAGTCCAATACATGCAGTTTGCAACGAACGTTAACAGGTATCACTTGACAATTAACTATGACTTCTTTTGCTTAATCGTAGTTTATAAATAGATCTTAGCCTAGTATAATAAATAGGAAGAATGATAGAATAGATTTTTAATGCTAAGTTCTTCCCAAAATAAGGACCAAACTTTTTGAAGTATATAATGCATTAAGTTATAAATGAATTTTGATTAATGCACTTGGGATAATAAAAATAATACATAGGATTGGTTTAGAGAATCTGAAGATCTTTAGTACCTTTTTGTTTTTTCTCTCTTCGATTTTGCTTTGATTCCACAATGCTCTCCTCTGTCACCAACTCCGGTAGCACTCTAATTGTTGTTGTTGTTATCTAGTATGACTTCTCTAACATCTGTATTATCGTTGTAGGTTTTTCGTTCTCTGCTACCTGTTTGTCAACCTCAGCTGTGCCCTACAGACGCTACTCAAGACGCCTAACTGGAGACCTAGGTTCAAGTACTACCACTGGACCATAGCTCTGATCGGCGTGGGTCTCAACTTCTCCCTCTGCATCATCGCAGGCTGGTACTATGCCCTGGCGGCCTTCGTGCTGGCTGCCTTCATCTACGTCTACATTCTCTACAAAGGGTGAGTTGAGTTCATAGTGGCAGAACAATGGCGATGCTGTTAGCATGCGCAATTGTACATGTAAATTCTTACAAAGAAACATTTAGGAATGTAGTCGTATTATATTGGAGTTCAGTTAAAAGTCCTTGACACCATCCTTGGATGAGGAAACGGACGTTAAACCTTTATAACTTTATTATTATTATAATATACAATGCAGTGCGTATTAAATAAAAGCGCGAAGCGTTTTTACCCTATGGTGGATTAAAATATCTTACCGTTGAAGATTATTTGGATTCTTTAACTGTTATTAGTGACTGCAGTAATATTAATATTAATATATTCATTTTTAGTATACTTTCCAAATGAAAATTAATATGTTTGGTCCTTATTGTGACGACGCACTGTACTTGCACGTACATATTGTTATCAGTGATAGTATTTCTTTACGCCATCAACCGGTTGCTTCAATTTCAGAGTTTTAAAGTTTTAGTTACTACATCGGTTGAGAGTTTTGCCATTAAACTTTTCGACTTTCTTACTTTCACGTGTCGCTTCTACTGCATTCTGCTTAAAGCAGAATTTTCTAAGATATCTACTGATTGATTTAATGCTAAGCGATAGATGGATTGATTGATTTGTTGTCTCATTGATTTATTAATTGATTGCCTGACTGATTGATTTCTTGACTAAATGGTTGATTTAGTTTTGATTCATTGATTGGTAGTTTGCTTGTTTATTTTCTTTATTTTGACTGATTGACTGATTCTTGCGTGATTGGTTAAGTGATTAAGTGATCGGGGTGGTATTATCGCCGGTAGTATTGGGGACGTCCCTGACTTCATCGCTGGATGAGGAAACGGACGCTAAACCTTTATTATTATTATTATTATTATTGTTATTATTATTATTATATCGATTGACTGATAGTTGCATAAATGATTGTCTGATTGCTTGCTTGATTGATTTATAGATTGATCGATTGATATTAATCACTGATAATCAGATTGACTGATTCTTGCTTGGCTGATATTAATCAGATTGACTGATTCTTGCTTGATTCATTGATTGATTTATTGATCTATCGATTGATTGATGTTGATCAGAGGAGAGAAGGAGTGGGGGGACGGGCTGAGTGGGTTGACGATGATCACGGCTCAGAAGTCTCTGCTCAAGATGGACGACGAGCCTCACACGAAGAATTGGAGGCCTCAGGTTCTAATCCTCACCAAGCTCGACTCCACTCTCAGCAAAACTGTAGAACATCGCCGCTTCTTTACGCTCGCTTCTCAGCTTAAAGCGGGTCAGTAGTTGCTGCATAACAGCTACATAGTAGCTGCATAATAACTGCATAACAGCTGTATAGCGGCTGAATAGCAGCTGCATAACAGCTGTTTAGCAGTTAAATACCTGTAAGGTTGTATTAGCTAAATAACAGTTGCGTAACAACTGTACAGCAGCTGTATAGCTGTAAGGTTGTAGTAGCTGAATAACAGCTGATAAAATATCAATATCAATTATGAGAAATTTAAAGTTTTTATAATTAAGTAACTGTAAGCATTGGCAATTCAGTTATTTCGTCTTTCTCGCAAATAACTTATGATTTGTTTATTTAAGACTCCTTTAGCCCAGTTAGGCCTTTATCATTTGATATATAATGTTATTATTGGTATAATTCTATATAACAACACAAGTAGCTATTAGTAGCATACATCAAAAAGCATCTCTCTAGTTTACAATAAAAACATTAAACAAATGAGTCTAAATGTTTCAGTATCAGGAACAAATTTGGAGAATATATAACTATTGCACACTGCTAAAGGATTAGCTTTTTGATCTAAGGAGTGCTCTTATGGAGCGAGAAAGCAGACTTAGAATATGAATATGTACCTTGAATCTGCTATTTGGCAGTGCACTGAAGAGAAACAGAGAGAAAGCACACTGCTATAGTTGTTCATACATTGAAGTAGATTAATCATCTGAACATACTGTACTCATTTGCATAATGTTCGCTGTAAATTCTGTTGTTTGCTTTAGTCTTCACTTGCAATTCTGCCTATTCCAGGTAAAGGTCTGTCAATCGTGGCCACTGCACTGGAAGGAGACGTCTTGTCGAGAGGTGATGAGGTCAAGCATGCTAAGGAGGTGTGTGGGGTTGTTTAACTTTACGTTTAGCATAGACTGAAAGCTTTAAAGTGATTGTTTAACTTTACGTTAAGAATAAGCTGAATTCTTTAAAAATGATTGTTTAACTTTACGTTTAGCATAGACTGAATGCTTATACAAATTCAACGTGAAAATTGTATCAAATGTGATATATTTGCATTAAAATACAAAATACAAAATATAATATAATATACAAATGCATTACTTTAAACTGATAGAGTTGCAACGAGTCCCTGACATCATCCTTGTATGAGGAAACAGACGTTAAACATTTATTATTATTATTACTATTATTAATGCACCGTCGGAAATTGAAACCAGGTAGCAGTGTAACAAGGGACTTCCAAATTCGTAACTGCTTCAAATTTAGATTCAATCTATCCACAATGTATATTTCCTTTAATTTGCTGCAATATGTTTATACGAATTGACCAGAAATTATCTGCACTTTTATTTTATTTGTACAGCTGCTCAGAAAGATGATGGACGTTGAGAAATTGAAGGGATTCCCCAAAGTCGTCATGACGTATAACACGGCCGAGGCCTACAAGATTCTGTAAGACTTTTGTGATCTACAAAGTAAAAATATGTTATTATATAGATTAGTTACTTAAAATCTAAAGATATAGGTTATTATATGGAATAACTGTTGTATAATAGTATTGTTCAACTGTTTAAACTAATGGTTTAGGCCTATGACATGTACGATTTAACTCGAATTAAAATTTATGAAGTTAACGCTATGCCCTGAATTCCAGTACACTGCAAAGATCAAATATACTTTCTGGCAATTATAAATTCAAACTATAAAATGTTCATTGGCTTGTCTGGCTATTAAAGAGATACTAGTTCATAAAAATAAAATCGACTAAAATTGTATTTTTATGGTTGCTAGATATTAAACTTATCGCTACATATATTATAACTCTATTAATCTACCAATCTATCCATCTCTATCACTACCTTTACATCTTTTAATTCTATTTACATCTATCAATCAAAATTGAAGTACTATTCTCTGCCTACAGAATACAGAGCGTTGGATTGGGAGGTCTCAGGCACAATACTGTGATGGTGGCCTGGCCAGAGAAATGGAGAGAGACAGAGGACGACACAGTGTGGCATGACTTCCTGGGTGGGAAATATTACTATAAATTAAATATTTAATTACAAATTAACTAATTAGAAAAAGCCTACAAAAAATAGAGTTAAGCAATAAAGAAACAAGAAAGTAGGTTAGCTAACCGTTATCACGAAAGAATGCATGTACTACTGTGTGTGTTAGTCATTATGTTTTTGTTGGTTGATATTAATTTTCTCTTGCACAAAATTTAATTTGCTTTACTCTATATTGTCTATGTCATGTGATTTTTGTTATATTGTTACTGTTGAGCTAAATTTATTTTCTATCGTTTTACAGTTGCAAGCTAAAATATTATTATAAAGCATGTTAGTAATAAACGATTCCGACAACTAAGATGATTTGGTATATATAATACCAAATGGTCGTTTAAATAATTTTGTAAATCTTTAAAAAAAATTTTCAACATAACTAAAAACTCACAAAAATTCATTTAGATATGTAGGTATACGCTTTCAAATCTAAATGGAATATTGGTAAACATCTTAGGCATTAATGTGTAGCCTACTCTGTTAAAATTAAAATCAAATCATAGATCATAACATATAATATCAAAAGCAGATTTCATAACCTGTTGGTAGGTGATAATTCCCAAACGGTAAGTAGGATCAAATAAGGCCACTATAATGAATATGCAAATAGTTAGTTGATTATCAATCAATCAATCTCAATAAGAATTTAACGTCCGATTCCTCGCCATAAGGCAATGTCAGGGACGCCTCTTGCAGACTCTACACAAACAGGCGCCAAAATACTTTACGATGACGACTGAGTGCACGGAGACCACAATAGAAAGTGAGATCAAAACAGTGCGAGTCCAAGATCCAAGACAAGCTGGTCAAAATTTAAATCTATGGCGGAAAGAGATGGGTTTTTAGCTTGCCAAGGGAAGTACCAATGCAATTACAAGAGCGAAGATCTTGATTATATTTCTATCGATTGCCGTACAGACACCATCAGGACCGTGAGTTCTCAGGGACTTGCTCTGCTGGTGCCTCGTGGTTTGGCAGATTTCCCTGATCGTCAGACCCACCTGGGTGGAACGATGGATGTTTGGTGGATCGTTCATGATGGTGGAATGCTCCTGCTGCTTGCCTTTCTGCTCCAGCAGTCCAAGGTTTGGAAGAACTGCCGCATCAGGATCTTCACTGTGGCCCGTATCCTTTCTGTCAACACTTTTAATAGCAAATGTGTGCGAGTGTATATTTAAAATGAATCAAATAAGTAAAGATTTCAAATGAATGATCTGGTAAAATTGTGATATTTTAAGCACAATATCTGGTACTTTAACTTCATAAAGTAAGTCAGCACTTATAATTATAAAGCTATTTAAGCTCTGTCGAAATATTTATTAAGTTTTAATAGTACAGCAACTCAATATTCTAAATGCATTAAGAAAACGCATTAAAGAATTAAGTATATACTTCTGCTCATTTAGGGTGATAGTATTTCAATACAAATGTATATGCTCATATGGTTATGCTTATATGTTTTTATGTATCTCTCTCTTAGTGCACTGCCTGCTGGCAGGTCCATGGTATATAACGCCTCCACTCTACTTTGTCTTCCGGTTTGAGAAGAGTGGAGTGTGTATATATATTTTATGTATATATTTAGCTAATTGATACTCCAGCGTATCAATTAACTAAATATATCATAAATATATAAATATATCAATATTAAAAGTGACAGCTACAGTTCAACAGTGCAGAAATATATTAATTTAATGCAACTCTACTAATCCCTTTCTTCTACGTATATGATATTGTTCAATAGCATGGCAATACGTATAAATGTATACCTGGCTGAAATACGAAAAAAGCTTGACAAAATAATATGTCAGATTTGTCGGATAACAGCATTCAAATGAAGAAGGATCTGGAATCATACCTATATCAAATCCGAATTCCAGCTGAAGTCCACATTGAGGAGATGGTAAGAAATTTTTTATCCATCTGTTCCTCACCAAATATTCTAAGACTTATCAGAACAACTTGTAACAAAGCACAACGTATAACGAGAGTAACTTATAACAGGAACTTCATAGAACGCTAGTATCTTCTAACAAATAATGAAAGAGAAGCAACTATTACAACTCTGCGCAACGTCACTCGTTGGACACAAGAGCAGCCTCCTCAACACTTTGCCTCCACCAATCACGATCCTGTGCAAAGTCATAAATATCATCCTCTACAAGACTGAATTTAGTATCTATAATTTACGTATATCATTATTATATTATTTAATTACTGTGTATTTATTTCCCATTCCTACCCTCATTGTTTTGTTCAGTAGTCTATATTTTAAAACTTATTCTAATTGGAGTATTTTCATTTTGTCTTACCATATGGCCAAGCCAAAACACAGATCAAAACACAGAATATACCATACAAGATAAAAACAAGCACATGGAAATAGTGAAATTGAATTGAAAATAATATAAAATAAAATTTAAAAAGATTAAAAAGATTTAAGAGAAGAACTTCAATCAAACAATTAAGCAGAGACAGAAACAATAGGCCATTAATTTAGAATTCAGCCTTCAATTGATTAGGCTAAATAGAACTCTAGTTCAGTTAGACTATCTTACATGTGCTGAAGACATTTAATCAAATGACTTTTACTATAGTGTTCAGATTTCGATAGGTTATTCTACAGCTTTCCGCACTTAACATTCCAATCCCTTGCAACTACACTAATATTACTTAAATTATAGTTATTTTGAAGCTGGTAAATAAAGGTTAACATCAGTTTCCTCACTCAAAAGCGATATCAGTAACGGGCGAGTCCAGGATTTGAACTCCGCACATATTGATCAGCGGTCGAGTATCTTACCGACGTAAAACTCCGACTTCGCCACTGGCTGCGAAGTCGGAGTTTTATTACTAATACTCTAAATACAAATGCCAAAAGTTTTGCTGCACATTTACTTAATAGTATCAGCAATGAAGGATGGTGCTATTATATAATATTCTATAACATTGTTATGGAATATTATAAGATAATATCAGCAAAGGAGGATATATAAGAGATCTTCGAGGTTGAAAGAGCCACAAAAAGTACTTGTTATAATTCTGATTTTAGTATGATACAGCTATAACGGCTTACACAGTGGAGAGAACCCTGGACATGGAAAAACGTCTCCAGTTGAAGAACGAGATCAATAAAATACTCAAACCTGACACTACGGTTAGCTCTCTTTCTCTCTCTCTCTCTATCTCTCTCTCTCTCTCTATCTCTCTCTTTCTCTCTCATTATTCTCTTCCACTCTAGAGTTCTACCGAGTGGTAGGTCCAAGGTACATAGTCATTAGAGATGGGAATCGAACCGAACCCGAACCGAACCGAACCCTAAAATCTAGAATTTTGACCGAACCGAACCGAACTCGAACCCAGACTCTGACCTAACCCGAACCGAACCCAGACTTCGTCCAAACCGAACTGAACCAAACTCTTGGAGTTCCTTTCTTCTTCACCAGCCTTACATTAAATAAAGATAGTTAGAACAATATAAATATGTATTAGCTTTTGCATTTATGTCTTACAGTATCTAACAGCATAAGGAAAGGCTGGTAAGGCTGGTTCTGACACAAATTTTAAAATGGTGGCGGTACATAGGAATGGTAGCGGAAAGCGAGACGGGTCTACAGAAGATAATGGATAGTCTGAATGATACGGCATTGAAATATGGAATGAAGATTAACATCAAAGAGACAAAAGTGATGAGAGTATTCCATAAAAATCTGAAAACGCTTGACTCAATCTAGGTGGATTTGTTCTTGTTAAATTCAAAATATGTATTTTTTCTATTTTAATGTGCTACCTTAATATTTTTGCAGCCAGATTTTCAAATAATTATATATGACATTCTATCATTCTATGTGTTAAGGCTATATGGAGTAAATAATTTTGCACTATAGCAATGCAATAATTTCATAACTATTTTCGTAACTTCATAATTGATCTGAGAGTTTCAAATTTTAAACCCTAAGGTAAATTATGAAGCTTATTATTGGTCACTTGATAGCAAACGGTGTATATTATGATCATTCTTCTATGGAAGTACACGTGTTTACCAAATCATCTTTATTTGACACTTTTATGTTACAAAATTGCACATTTGTCTCTGAAATATTGGATCAAATTTTAGCCAAGACTTTACCACTTAATTATAAACGTATCTAATATATATATAGGCCTATAGTGACCATAAAAATTAAAAAATTGATGAAGCATTCTATTTGCTCTTTATAGACAAGGAAAGTATTTCAGATTCAATAATAAAGCTAAATATCTATATTATGAACATTTGTTGATCAACTAACAACATTTAAAGAAATGTACAGGAATAAATACCACTTCTCTCCTTTTTTAGTTGTCATATTTTTACCCAGGTGAAAAAATGTCGCAGCTATTATGACTTAATGAATTTTTAAGCATATTTACCATAAACTATTGTAAACATGTTTGTCAAAACCATGATTATTATAAGTAAAGTTAAACAATTGCAACATTATCCAAACCAAACCTTTTCGAACTCGAATCGAACTCTTGCGAGTTGGAAAGCAAGCCGAACCCGAACCGAACCCAAACCCTTGTTCGAACCGAATTCGAACCGAACCGAACTTTCATTTTCAACGAACCGAACCGAATTCTCACATTGTCAACTACTAACCAAACCCGAACCGAACTTTCATTTTCAACGAACCGAACCCGAACTCTGGAAATTCATAAAATTCCCATCTCTAATAGTCATAGTCCATATTCACAGTCCTCTGTCACGCTCAATAGATAGCGCTTCTTCGATCAATCAATATTAAAGCCTTTACCTTATCCACACTTTAATTTAGCCTATAGCTTGGGAATAATTGCTTCTGAGTTGGCTTCCCGTTACCATGTTCAGCTCTTGTGTAGTTTACATGTATAGGCCTACCTTTCATTAAATTCTTATTCGATAATTTTCTAATAAATTGGTAAAAATTTAATATTTTTAATCAAAGCTTTCTATTTTGGTATGTTAATTTCGTAGGATGCAAGAAATGGTAATTTGGCTGAATGCGTTTGATATTCTTGTAATATTGAAACTTAACTTTTTAAGTTTAATATACAAGTAACCATTTAAAGCAAGTATAACGTATAGCTGGTATAGCTAACATAATATAATCTGTCTTCGAGACTACTTTACAGAAAGAATTCCATAATAACAAGCTAAGTAAAAATTACATTTCTGTATAAATTTAGATCTGACAAATGTCTACACGTATGTGTTGTAGAACAAAGCAGTGGCGATGTTCAGACGTCACAGTAGCTTCCACCACGACCCCAGGCGGGCCTCTCAGCCGGCCATCGCCCTAGCCAAGTCCCCCGAACAGGTGATCGAGCTCAGTCGTCAGGCCGACTCCTCCCTGAGCCACTCCGCGTCGTCCGGCAACTTCCGGCGGCACACCTCAGCGGCACTCATCCAAGATGAGGGCGAGCCCAGAGGTTTGGATAATAAGATGATGACGTCCTTGTCGGCGGTTGATTTGGCAGACGAGGATAAGATGAGAAGAGGAAGTCAGGATTCGGTTCATTTTACCTTCTCCGTGTCCATGGCAAAGAAGTTGAAGGCAGCTATGCCTAAGGACACAGAGGATACACCAACAGTTACTGAGTAAGTACGATCAGTAAAGTATCAATGTTATGTAATATATGTAATGTAATGTATGAACTGTACGCAATGTAATGTAATGCAATGTAATGTATGTAATGTAATGTAATTTATGTATTATGTAATGTAATGCAATGTAATGTAATGTAATGTATGAACTGTATGTAATGTAATGTATGTAATGTAATGTAATTTATGTACTGTATGTAATGTAATGCAGTGTAATATATGTAATGTAATGTCATTTATGTACTACGTAATGTAATGTATATATAATGTAATGTAATAATGCATATATGCACTGATCGTATGATAGTATGGCTTTATCTAATATAGGTTTATTGATGCAAAATTATGATTAATTTCTATACTGAATTAGAATTTAAATGTCATATTAGGCACATACAGTAGCCCGATTGTATATGGCTGTTGGATTGCACATCGATTAGCCTATACACTCGATTGGATTGTAGCATAATAATGAAATCTATTAGCTGTAAAATAGTGTTTGACAAATGTTTCGCATTAAGGCGATTTATTAACTTTTATTAAAAATGTCAATATATTTTACAAGTAACATCAATTATTTCTTTATTTTTATCACATAAAACTTTAGAACTACATGTAGATTAGCATGAGCAATACAAGCATTAACGGCTAAATAGGCGTAGGCCTAACGGAAATAATTAGGCTACGAAAATACATGTATATGAAAATATCTTTTAGATTTTATGAAAGCAATACTTATAGATAGTTCGCATAAATTCAAAAATTACGCCATCGACATTGCACAATAAGTGTCTTTCGTGTCTACCCTGATAGGCCTGTTGTAGAAATAGTAAAAGTAGGCTTTGTTGCTGATAGTCTAAGAAGTATAACACCCAGCTTCATTCGCAAAGGAATTCTTCCACGGAAAGTGTTAATGCAATAACTCGAGAATTAATTCGACCATCGAGATTTTGACAGGCACCTAGAAAACCCGGATATGACTGAGATACAGGTGCAAGTAGTTTTGATATTGAACAGGCAAACCTTCCGAGAATTTAAACTATAACACTTAGAAAAATCTCACGGGAAAACGGGAAACGAATATACGCTGGACCATCTTGTCTGCCGATAATATGTCGATGAAGCGAACAGTTCTGATAGCTACAAAATATGATTATAGGCTTAATTGAAATGAACAAAGCTAGAGTAATTTAAAAATGAAATTCTCTTTAAAAAAACTATCGCAACGCGTGATTGCCTGTGTACAGCGCTGATGGAAGATTGCTGAGGATGCACACGGCCGTTCAACTGAATCGAGCCATACTTAACAACTCCTCAGAAGCGCAGATTGTAATCGTCAACTGTCCAGAACCTCCATCCAAAGATCTCGCTCAGGAGAACTGTAAGCAGAGGCTTAAATTGTTAAATAATAGGTTGTGATGTAATATTTTACAGTATATACATATAGCGCTTGGTGTCTCACTAGATTTCATTGGTTGATGTTTCAATTTTATTGGTTGGTATCTCAATAGATTTCATTGATTTATGCAACCAATGAAATCTATTGGCATATGTGTGCCGTGTCAGTAGATTTTATTGGTTGATGTATGAACACATTTTATTGGTTGCTGTCAGCACAGATTTTATTGGTTGATGTATGAACACATTTTATTGGTTGCTGTCAGCACAGATTTTATTGGTTGATGTTTGAACATAGTTTATTGGTTGCTGTGTCAATATATTTCATTGGTTGCTGTGCAAATAGATTTCATTGGTTGTTGTTACAATTGATTTTATTGGTTCCTGTTTCAATAGATTTCATTGGTTATTGTGTTAATAGGTTTCATTGGTTTCTGTGCCAATAGATATCATTGACAGTTGTGCCAATAGATTTTATTAGTTACGGTTTTAGTTGTTTATTGGCTACTATTGCAAGTTGATTTCATTAATTATTGTAAGATTTGTATTGCAATTTTTGCAGACATGGAATACCTGGAGGCACTTACAGACGGTCTAAAGCGAGTTCTGATGGTCAGAGGAAGTGGAAAAGAAGTCGTCACGATGTATTCATAGGCTATCTGCGTGCGTATATATTGAATGCGTACGTGTCACTATATCTGCGTGTCGGTATGCCTGCGTGTCTAAATATATGCCTGAATATACGCGTATGTACTGTATATATGTGAGTATCATCGAAGTACAGACAAGCTTCCTGTCACTAGTATTGCGAAGCACTTTCTGAAGCATTTTAAAATTCTACAGTTCCATTATTACAACCATTGTACCTAGCGTATATCGGACTTGTTCAACCATCATTTAGACATCGCCTGACTGTAGAGAGAGGTCCATGAGCGAGTGATTTCTACGATTCTACCGGAACTACACTAGAGGGGCCAAGCCCCTAACTTCAGTACTCAGTCTCCCATCTTTCAAACTCTTGTTCCATACTATACATACAAGGGGTTTATATCAAGCCCCGCGCCTATGGCCCCTACTGCAAGGCTCCAGCCTCATCCCTGCTCTTCTACGTTAGATATTTAAATGTGTACACTTTGTAACAATGAAAAATCTTTATCTTTCTCCACTTTATAATTCGAATCTCCTTTCCACGTAGATCTTGCATATAAGCAAGCTAGTACATTAAACATTAATGGGAGCAAACAACGCTTAATTTGGCGTATCATGTGAAATTTGGGATATTCAATTTGATCTAAATACTGTTTGATCTATATGCTGTTTGATTAAATGCCGCGCATATTCATGCGACATTTTCTATGCATGGCATATAGGCCCTATGCACGTACAGTATTATAAATGTATATTGTACAGCGGAAACTTTCTGACAACTCAGTACAGCAGAAACTGAGTTGTCATAAAGAATAGGTTTTACATTACCTGTAGTGCCTGTATGTCGATTTATATGTAGGCGTACAGTGTGATTGAGCCCATTTGAAAAATATGTAAACTTTCAAATACTGAGTATTGTAATTCTTTTTTATTTTAATTGTTGTCATATTAGGCTATAGGCCTACAAACTGTGTCATAAAATTCTTTAGTCTTGCATATATGTTCTATAATACAATCGTATTTGTTACATTTAACTATTAAAATACACCAATTTATTTAAATTCTATATTTCTACATTAACTTTAATTAGTCAATTATATATTGGCCTAACACCTGCAATTTGATTGTAATTACTATATAAAATACTATTAATATCAATGTTTGTGAAATAGTCAGGGGCGGATCCAAGATATTTTTTAAGGGGGGCCCCCAATATTTTTTGAGAATGTACACATTTTTTGCTTACGCCCCGCTTTCTACGGGACATGTGGCGTAATCATAAAAAATGCTGAGGCGGGGGGGCTCAAAATGTTTTCACTACTGAGCTTGGATAGTAAAGTGAGTGTATCTTATTCCACCCCACCAGCACTCTTACCCGTACTGAAGTGAGAGCAAAACCTAAAATGACTAAAATCCTTCGTTTGTTTTGGAAAAAAGTAGGTTAATTTTTTCACCTCTGAAGAAACTCAGCGGATGATCTGGACGAATTGCAAAATTGACCTAATTTTGGCGGTAGGAGGAGGCTTAAACCCCTCCCAGCCCAGGCTGTTTGCACCACTGCTCCGTGACAGAGTTTACATATTTTACTAGCACCCTTTTTTCCTCATCTACAGTTGTTAAAGCGAAAATTGAGAACAAGTGAAACGGTCAACATTTTTCGGGCCCCCTTCCATTTACAGGGCTCCTAGAATACAAAATATTGGTCCCTAGTCCCATATTTAAACAATTTAATCTAGTGGAACTGAGTTCCCTCTCGTACCCCCCACCCTAACCACTACCCTTACAAACATACTGACATATAGAAATTGCCAGAGAAACAATGAAAATATAGTTTAATTTTTTTTGTCGAGCCTAAGCGGGTGGGCCCCCCTGGATCCGCCACTGGAAATAGTTAATGATTGTGTGTTCTTTAGCGCTAGACTGCATGTAGAGAAGTGCATAGATTGCGTTTTGTATTAATGATTCTAGTGAAATATGTTGTACAGTTAACTAACTGAAACTGGCTTAAGGTTGAGCTCGGGCAACAAATCTATGCGCATACATGTATATTGCTATTATGAGATTTTCAAAGTAGGTAAATTATTATTGATTAAGCGTGTGCTGTAGCGCAATAAATATTATCAACTTGCATAGTTACTATAGTACATATAACTGAGAACCGTATTCCACGATAGCGTTATGTAATACTGCAAATTGTAGTTACAGTTTCTATGGTCGTAAATCAGTTAAAACGTTAGGGTCATATTGTCCAGTACCTATCCTAGCTAATGGACGGATTCAGATGTCCGAATCCGTTAGTCGGTTAGTCAATCGATCGTTATCCGTTAGTCTATATCTGTTAGTTTTTAGTTTTTATTGATGACAACTAGGCCTACCAATATAAAGTGTCTACTTCAGTAGTTGTGATCAGATAATGATATCCGCATAGATCATGAACACATTTTCATCAGTATTGTTGTATAAATGTTAAATAATTAATTATTGTTAGATTTAGGTGTGATTGTTTTATCCAATGATAGGGTAGCTTTGGTCAACTATCTTACCGAAATCTCCACTGGCTCTAGCCTCTAGTCTTATCAGTTTGACACTTGAGGTCCCTCGCGTTACGGGCACAAGCACAAAAAAACATAAATGAGAAACGCTAAACAGTTGATAACAATACTCAACGATGCTTTATATTATAATTACACAAAATAACTGTCATCATCGTTCGTGAATATATCAACAAAACAGTCGCACTATACTATACAATTGCATTCAGAATTATCCAAGTTGTTTAGTGAAAATAAAGCGGTAACACTAGCCCCACACCTGGAGGCAGAATTCATATACCCGTCGTCTGTTCTACAATTCTGTAGAATAGGCCTGCTTATCGTACGAGGCGATTACTAAAGCGTTCAAGAAAGCAGTGGAAAATCACCTCAAAAGTAGGCCAAATACTTTTGAAGAATAAAATCAAGTTAAATAATGGAATCTTCAACTATACATCACTCGTTTACCTGAAAGTAAAAAGCATAAAAAAGCTAATGTTAACGTCAGTTTCCTCACACGAAAGCGATGTCAGTGACGGGAGAGCCCAAGATTTGAACCCCGCACATACTGATCCGCGGTGGAATATCTTTCCGACTTCGCCATTGGCTCCAGCCATTAATACGAAACATGTGGTCCTACATGACAGAGTAACACACGTTTCTTTGCTAACAAGACCCTCATAACCTTTCTTGGTCTCTTCAACAACGCCTTTATTTTCATTTGGACTCTTTTTATCGATTACAACCACATACACCGAAACAATGCCCGTACCTGAGAATTATAATTATTATATAGACAAGTAAAAGCAAAAATCAAGTTAGAATATAATAACAAGCACTGTAAATAATGAGTCCCTCTATAAATGCCTCGTATTAAGAGAACAGAAGGTAGAATGATGGGACGATAGTTTTCAATAGAAGCCATGTCATCAGCAGTAATAAATTGAAAAAAACTGACTGTCTTGAATGCAAGCAGTGAAACTAGCGATCATAACTCACATCTAATCAATCTAGTTCAATCAATCTATCTCACGCAATCTAAGCAATCTAATTAATCAATCGCCTAAAAGCTAAAAGTATTTAGTATTTACAGGCAGTGCTTGCAATAGGGTTGCTAGAAATAGTTACCCTATATTGACAATTAGTTCTTTTAAAATAAATGCGTGGTTCTCAGGACAGATGCAAACTATGGGTTAACAGTAAATATTTGTTTCGATTATGATTTAGTACGAATTATGTGTAGAGAAGATACAATGATAGTATAATATCATTTTAGTAATCAAAAGAATAATGATGACGATGATGATGTCGATACTTTCAAAAATGATGACCACAATAATAATAGTTTTCTTTTAAATTTGAGCATCGGTTAGCATGAAATAAATCTTAGAGATCTTAATTCTCCACTAACAAGCCCAGTTAACTTTCAGCATAACGAAACCATACAGACTCCTTATGTAAATAATGGTACATTACAAATCATTACTGATCTTCACAAATAACACACAAATATTTCCTTTAAAAATAAAAAGCTAAGTTTAACGTCTGTTTTGGTATCGCAATGGATACTGTTAAAGAAGATCCGGCTAGGATTTGAACCAAAAGGCCTCCTGCTTCTCAGACAAACGTACTAACCATTCGGCCATCAAACCGATACAAAATAATTAAATAATGCACTTACTATTACGAAAGTAAATGCATAAAATAAAATGCTTCAATTTCAAGTACCGATTTAACAGCACAATGAACAGCGCATTTAACTGCCAAGCACTAGGTCAAAGGTTCAAAAATTCAACCAAAAGGTCTCCAGAGAGTACAGCAGAGGTATAACAACATCGAAGATAAACTTAGATTACTAAAAAATCATATTCAAAGAAACTAAGTTCCATATGCACTAACTACTTTCACAAAATGAGCAGAAAAACGACTTAAGTTGATCATCTTGACATATGTGTCACAACAGAATACTTCTGACAGGCACTGCTTAAACGCTAAAGTCTATTTTAAAGTCACTTCCATCGATTAATCGCTCGTAACTGTAAAACAGTCACAGAATCAACCAGCACTCCTCTCAGCAAGATCATATGAGTTAACCAATGTGCCACTGGCAATGATGTTAAGCAACACATTCCAGTTTGGAAGAAATGCGCTGACGACTCCTGACGTTAGAATTAGACAAGTAAAAAATCTACACTTGACTGGCTCTGAGCTGCGTAGTTCTGCTGACATAGTCATTAATCAGCTTGACAATGTCTTTCTCCTGCCAATTACTCTTACAGGACTTGACCTAAGAGAGAAACCAATCAATCAGTTCATCGATCAGTCATTCAACTATCAACTGATGCACCTATCTATCTATCTAGCTTTCTATCAGTCAATCAATTCATCCATCAATCTATCTATCTATAACATATAGTAACTCTAAAATATCCATCATCTCCTCATTTGGTCTTCATAACTTTATCCGAAATACATGGTCCATGTTTCACATCCATACAATAGCATGGTCCAAACCAAAGTTTTCACTATCTATATCTTAATCTATCTTCACTATTTATTTATCATGCATGTATATAACCATTAACATGTGATATTTATTATCTCGTAGTGCCAATTAGTCGCTATATCGGTTACAGTTATTGTAATATCTATACACCCGTTAATTAAAAGTAAAGAATACAGTTTGTATATAAATAATAATTTTAATAAAATATACAAGTTTAACACAAATTTTACAACAGAAATCAGTCCCTCCATTCTGTAACAAATTCAGAAAATAGCATACCCGCTTAAACTAAAGAAATCATCAACTGATAAGTCAATAAATCCAGCAATCAACTACAATAGTAAAAGAGACTCAATTATAAGGATACTCACCTTGATAACAGTTCGCTTAACGATGTTTTTGTATTCGTCAGCAGTTATTTTACCGAGCCGATAGTGGGGCTTGAGCGCAACTCTGGCAACGGCAATAATCCTCTCTTCTTCTGCCTTCTGATTATGCTGTGAATCATAAAAACAGCACTCATATGAAATACCCCTCTCGCGGTGTGCTGCCTATTGGCAGGTCCAATTAGGCATGCTAACTCCTCCTTATGTTTCCATTCTCTGCAATCCTTTTTGTATGCACAAGCGAATGCATTTTAAATCATCTAGCATCTCAAGTCTTAGTCTTCCCTGACACTGGGAACTATTTTTTTTCTTTATCTCCTATTTTAGCAAAGCACCGCTTAGAACATGTCCTATCCAGCTTTTTTCTAATTCATAATATACTTATCAGTTGCCTCTCAACTCTGCTCAGCACTAAGTAAGTAGTAATTTTTGAGTCTGCCTAATCAAAGATTATTCTCATTCCACTTTTAAATATCAGTAGATCTTTAATGTGCTGTAATATACTCTTGTCTTCAATGGTTAGCTGTCGAGTAACACATTTAGGAGAGACGCTAGCTCAACTAAAAATGGCCTTCCAAAAATAACCATTCAAATAAAATAATGCATAATTATACAGCATCACAATTCGAAATGAGACACATACCGTAAGAGAAAATAAAAGCAATACTTAATTCATTTGACCATAAAAGACCATTAGTACTTGATAGATTTATGTTTAACTGTTATAGCAATACACACAAATTCTGAAAAATTTGTAATATATTTACATAAAAGTTTAAATCAATGCTTAGTACAGCGAAACAGGTAATTACTAATCGTTAGCTTAGCTACAGATCATTTTCATCAGATTTTTCAAATGCTTTCGATAATTATAATCTGCACGACTTTGTCATAAGATGGCGACAAGTGCATTGAATTCCCATCAACTGACAGCAAGTCAACAACAAACCTCCAGCTGATGAGCTTTGGCTGCTACTACTGTGCCGGTTGATTGCGCCTCACTCGTCGCACTAGCACCGGTGCTGGAAGCAGCTACAGTAGATTTCCCGAACGTTGAATCTTTATCAGATACAAGAGTCTTATCCAAAGTCACCGTTCCCACAGACACCTGAGTCTTTTCTGACGTATCAGGTTTTCCCGAAACAGTAGCTTTTCCTGCTGTACTACATTTTTCTGCCATTGAAGATTTATCTGCCGTTAAAAATTTATCTGACGCAGAAGATTTATCAGACGCAGAAGATTTACCCGACGCAGAACATTTATCTAACGCAGAACATTTATCTGACGCAGAAGATTTATCAGACACAGAAGATTTATCTGACGCAGAAGTCTTTTCTGTAGAGCCGGCCAGGCTGCAGCCCGACAGACTCAACGAGGGCGGCACGTCAGTGGGGTCGGCTGTCACTGATCGTGGTGTCGCGGAGGTGCCTCCGATGGAGGACTGCGGCGTGCTAACGGAATCTCGTCTAATTCTACGCGATCCAGTTGCTGAGCTTCCGAGAGAAGAGACGTCTGCGTCACATGACCCTGCCGACATGCTCGCGCTCGACTGATTGATCGGATCTCGCTTAATCTCAACGAGCTCAGACTGTATCGACAGGAGAACAGCAATAAGCTCTAATTCCTCCGTCAGCTTGCCCGCTATGATCTCCTGTTCCTCCATTCTTCTCTGCTTCTCCAGCTCTGCAGCTCGCTTGTGTTTCTCCAAATCTTCAGCACGTCTGGTTTTTGCTAACAATTCAGCCTTTTTTAATACTTCCAACTCTTCGGAGTACTTTAGTTTTGTTAATTCTTCCTTAAACAGTTTCTCTTCCTCTTCCTTTTTCAACTTTTCCTCTTTCAATCTTTCCTCTTTCATCCTCTGTATCAGTTCTTGCTCTTTTGCAACCTTTAACGTTATCTCATATTCCATTCGCTCCATATCCGATAGAAATACGGGAGCGGCATTGGACTGAGAAGCGCTGTTGCCTGAAACAGTTTTATTTAACAGAACACTTTGATCAGAACCCGCAACTGAATTATCAAATGCCACTCTATTTTCTAATTGGCTCGGTTTCTGGGTCGGCGCTAACTTCATATTAATTTTGCCAACATCGAGACACTCGCCAGTTAAAGAACTTCTCCCACTTAACCCAGAAAGAGATTCATTGACAGTTACATCGTTCTTCGCGCTACTCTTCTCTCTACCAGTCAACGCCGCAGCCTCAATCGGTCTGTTTACCCGTTCGTCCACATCGCCGTGCGCCGATATACAGCCAGGAAACGAGCCGACCAATCTGCTCTCGGCGCACAGACTGGTTATAAAGTTGTGCAGGAACTCTAGCGGTTCAGGATTGTTGCTCGCCTCTGACAGTGCCTTCAGCACACGTGTCTTATCCTCGTCGCTGTCCAGTGCAGGGATCAGCTCCGCCAGCATGCGAGCCACCTCCGAGAGCGTAGAGTCCACCTCAGCCTCAACCTGCGCTATCTCTGCGTCAGCGTTTTTCTCCCCCGCTCCACACCGCATCACTCGCATATCAACGTCTGCCGGAAAAGCAGACGCATTACGCAGGCCCTTCGGAGTTTCAAGTAGCGGCGGCTTAATGCTGGGAGTGGGTAACAGCGGAGTAGATTTCATAGATTTGCTATTCTCCTGCAGCTCGGAGTGAAGCGACGTCGGACGATGACGTCTTGGATCGAGGCTGGAGAATATCGTAGGCATGCCACCAGGCGATGTCTTATTTCCTCTCGCCTCGTTTTCTCTCGCGTCCCTGACGTTGTCGTAGAGCTGTTGGAATTTAGTGCTCTTGTCGTCAGAGACTCCGGTCAGTATGGCGTCCTGACAAACCTCTGTCAGCTGTCGCAGGTTGCTCATGTACGAGGCCGGTTGCTGCTGACCGTAAAACCTTGACTGCACGTTATCAGCTACTCCATTGATTGATTGTAGAGGAGGTAGGCTGAAAGAGATAAATAAATATCATTAACAATAAGAGGCCGGCTGAAAGAGAAAAATAAATATTGTTAACAATATGAGGCCGGCTGAAAGAGAAAAATAAATATCATTAACAGCCTCTCTCTCTCTCTCTCTGTAGTGCTCACATAAGTGGCAGGTCCAACGCACATATTCGTGCTGCTGGAGCCAGTGGCGAAGTCAGTTAGACACCGCAGATCAGTGTGTGCAGGGTTCAAAATCCCGGGCTCGCCCGTCACTGACATTGCTTTCGAGTGAGGAAGCTGACGTTAACCTTAGCTTACCAGCTTTTTACTAAGGGTCTGCGTGAACACTCCATATAGAGCACTCCATAGATCAACAAGTTAATCCTTTCACAAAAGGCTATGCCATACCTTTTGTAGGCAATAACTATCTATATGAGTCATTAATTTCTTAATGCAGTAATTTTAACTGTACCAAATATTAGCATATCTCTCAAACCAAATTAGAATATTTTCAACTATTATTTTGACTTATATTCCAGAAAAAAATTACGCAAAACTATCAGAAAGGACTAGATGCTGATAGTATTTAAAATTACTAGAGACTTACAAAACTTGAAACAGCTTTGATATGAAAAAAGTTTTGCATATTTAAACGCAAGGAAGATGTTATAATGCATTAAAGGTTCTATCGTAAGACTTTTATGAGTTCGGGCATTACCAGTATGAGATAGTATCAGAGTAATCATACCCACTTAGAAGAGCAAAATTTTTGAAAACAAAACAATGTAAAATATGTACAATTTTTTAAAATTGCTAGTTCACAATAAAAGCTTAAAAAGACAGGTATTGAGGTAGATAACTATAATATAAAAAATCTCACCTAGTCATAAATCATCTACCCACAAAGAAAGGGGTTATCAAATCTAATCGATGAATCTGCAGCTTTTACCTCCGTATGATTAGACCAACCAACCGGTATTACATTTAGCTACATTGAAAGAGGCTTGGCCTTTGAGAAGGTCAAAGAAGCATTTAGACTGAGCGGAAGAGCAAACTGGAACAGAAATATGTACCTTGGACGAGCCACTTGACAGAACACTAAAGAGAAACACACTAACAGAACTGACCAGTGAGATTGTTGAGGTGACGAGTCATCAATAGTCCAATCGTCTTGCTCCTCTTGACCAATGAAATCACTTGGTGACTCACTGGATGGCATGTGGGAGAATGCTGCCATGTGATTGGTTGGTGGGTTGTTTCTTGTTAAACTCTGCAGCCCTGCCCAGTCATATGCCGCTGCAGTCGCTGCAACAGAATACAAAACTTGATACATGAGAATTTTAACTCTCTACAAGCAAACTGGCAAAATATCAAATGTTCAAGTTGAGAAATAAATAATTTCCAAAATAAATATTTAATTTGTAGAAATATAATTCACACAGAAAGAAGAATACATCAATACATACATGACATACACGAGATACATAATAATTCCATTCAAAAAGCTTAATGAATTGCCAAGGTACATTATATTTCTTTACGTCCACGACAAAACCAAGTATGCATAAGGAAATGGATGTTTAATCATACACATTATGCTAATGGTTGTAAACTTTCTGTAGTCAGCTTAAGACTTACCTTTTTCCCACCCTAGGTTTAAGCGATCTATCCTTACAATTTTCGTTTATCAGACCGGCTTTCATTTAAAACCTTTTCCTCAGCACATTTCTTTTGCAGATTGATTTGGGTGAATTGATCTGTAGTGATGTGTGCTGTGGGGATGTCCCTGACATCATCCTTAGAAGAGGAAACGGACGTTAAACCTTAATTTTTATTATTATTATTATTATTATTATTATTATAATTATTACTATTATTAAGCAAATCTCATCAACTAAGAGCTTAAAACAGAGAATAATTCTTCTCTCACCAGGTCTCACAGGAACGGGTCTAGGTGTTGCTCTGGTAGATGAGATCACAGGTATAGAAGAAGCCGTCGGCTGCAAAGTATTCCAGCTATCGGGCATTGTCGGTAAATTCTTTGAGCCATTTCCCTGAGCCCAATCAGGAGTTCTAATACCAGACTGCAATTGAGGCCTGATTTGATTATAACTTGCTGAAGTAGTCGTGATACAAGGGCGATTATTCGGTGGTCTTGACAAAGTAGCATTGGCAGGAAGAAGTGTACCAGCACCACTGGCATTAGATTTTGCAACGGTTTTGCCAAGTTGTCGACTTGCGGCCGTTTGCCATTTGAGAGACGGATCAGACATCTTAGTATCTATACTAGCAAATACGCTTCTCTTTAGCCCATCCCCTGACTCGGCAGACACGACATTTTTATTTGGAATATTTGTGTTGTTTCCATAAAGTTTTCTTTTGCGCTCTTGTTCTTCTTCTCTGAGACGTTCCAGACTTGCAGCAATTTCAACTGGACGTTTCTTTGGTATGACGAAACCTGCTTTACTGCTTTCCCTGGGAGCGTCATGGCTTTCAGGTTTATGTTGCTTCTTTTTATGCACATTGCTTAACTTTTCCAAGCGTTCCTTTCGTTTTTCATGCTTTCTTGAGGAAGACTCGCTGAAAGTTTGCGATGTTTGAACATCACCCGACTCGTCGCTACTATAATTAGATTCCACGAGATCATGAGCCTTCTCTCGGCATTCCCTCGGCTTCTTGTGAGATCTATCGTCTGACCTGACCTTATGATTACTGGAACTTCTCTGACTTCTTTTTCCTTCTTTAGATGTTATTCCAGATTTTCTGGCAACTTTATTTTCACTTTTAGCAGCATGTTTTTCTGGCTTGTCAGCGAATGATTTATCGTCTGTACAGAGACCTGAAAGATGAGACGATGTTACAATCTCAGAGGAGGAAGATTTTGTATTCATGCCAAGTGTCGATATCAACGACTGCTTGCTGACGCTACTACTTGCAACGCAAATATCAGCATCTATTTGATTGTTCGTTTCTCCACGTGTGCTCTTGAAGTAACTGCCAGTCTTACGACTAGTCATAGGTCTAGACTTCTTCACGCCATGAACTGCCTCATATCCCGCATCGAACACTAGATTACGCTTACAACCGACAACGTCTTCGCCTGTCTTGCGTTTCGTCTCAGGTTCATCCAGACTAGCAGAGGAACCGGGCGATCGATGTCGTTTCTAGAAATAGGAAAAAATACTTTCCAAAATTAATCAGTCATTCCTAACTTAATCATATGAAGACAGTGTCGCAGACTCTATTAACATCGTCTGAGCTGCCAGTATGTTTACTCAACTAGAGATCTGTAAACTTTCAAATATGTCAACTAAGTAGTGAATTATAAGCAAATAAATGCTTATAGAATATATAAATTCAAAATGGCAAATTGACAATACACATTTTAAATTAATATTCACAGAATATACTAATTCAAAGGGACAATGTATTGATAATACACATGTATATTTCTACTAAGTATACTTAAATTTCAAAAAATGGTTTAGTGAAATCTGAATATTTCTACATTAAGTTGAAACTATAATTTTTTACCTTAGTATGTAGCTTGGTAGTAGAACTTTCACTCTGCACACTAGTTGATGATGCTATTGTTCTGGCGGCCAATAGAACAGGATCCTGCGTAGACCCTTTAAAATAAACAAATAGGACTTAATCAAAGAGCAAACATTGCATAATACAGCATGGACAGTGTATATATTACTCACAATAATTTACTATCATTAAAATTTACAATCCTTCTGCAGACATTATAAATTATCTAAATTACAGTATTCCATTTCTCTGACAAGTTCAGAATTTTTAATTTAAAAATCAGAATAAGATTTGGCAAATCAAATTTGAAAGAGTGCCGGGCTGCAATATAGTTGAAATTAGCTAAGTGTTTGCTTCGGTACATTTAATACTTTAATAATCTAATTCAATCTCAACATTTTATGAAGTCAGTCTTGTATGAAATATGATTTAAACTATGCTACCAAGACAACACATAGAACAGGATCAAGTGCAAATTTACTCCGCAAAATATCATGTATTGCTTAAAATATAGCATTGAATGGAATAACACGTCTATAAAAGAAAGTTATTATAGATTTACTGTATATATGCTGCATACATAACGGTCATTTCTAGATTCAAGTGGTGTCTTCAATTCACAGACAGACACAGTACACCTTTAGGCAAGCAATTTGACATGGTTATGGGAACTTATGCAAAATTCTGAATTTTTAAATTCATAACAATATTATTTTACAATTACCACTGTTTAGGTCACTTCTGCATTTGCTCAGCAACAAACACCTATGATATTCAGCTGCTATGTATTCATCCAATGCTGCCCTTTAAAACAAACAATTACCAAATTAGATTAAAGATCAGTACTTACACTTATTGTCGATATAAAATATTCCTCAGACAGCTTAAGAAAAGAAAACGGAGATCATATGTAAAAAGTATTGCATCAATATACACACGACGACATCAGTATTTCTAGCCTCTGAGCATTAATGACAGAGTTATTAACTAAAACAATATTAACTATACAAGTAAAATGACATTCAATATCATAACCTCACCAAGTATAATTGACATATTCCTATGTGTGGACATATATATGTATAAATGTATATATTAATACATGTACATGTTTATAACAGGTAATGCGTACAAGAAGAAAAAATTAGAATAAAATCTCATACAATGGCTACAATTAACTAACATCACAGACAGAACAAAATCCACTCACCTATTAGAGAACGTGAGTTGAGGTTTGTATTCAAGCCAAGCCACAATGAGAGGAGGCAGACGAGGCACTCCAACGGTGCATTGTCTAACGCCAGCCTTTCTTAGATACGCCGACCTGACTGCATGAGAGGCTCTCACATGATAACATTCTAAGTCATACTCACTTCCTGCGTCAGACTGGATGGAATTAAACGAAGTTGAACATTTTGCAGCATTCCCACGTGCGTCCAATCCGAATACACTCGAACTAGCACTGCTTAGATAATTGGATGAGTACAAATGACTACCGCAGCTCTTGTAGGTGTCCACACAATGATCCTCCGCTATAATACTACTTTGTTGTAAATTTTGGCGTATTTGTTTTTGCGTAGCTTTACATCCTGAATCACCAGATGAAAATGTACTTTCAGATTGGCTAAAACCATGATGCTTTACAACATTATTTGTACTTTCCAGGTCCTGAAATGTTTTAGATACATTAACATCACCGAGTAAAGAAGTCCTTCCATTTGAGATACATGCAGCAGCGCAGTCATTTTCTTGCCCTGTAATCTTATGAGAGACACCGATGGAATCTAGACTGTTGACGTCAGAACCTTTATCATCACACGAATCGTTAGGAGATTCATCGCCATCTTCGCCCAGTGTTGACAGCGACAGCGATGGAAGAAGTAAAGTAGCAATATCAACAAGCCTGACGTAGGCTTCAAGGCCTAATTTCTCGTCTCTAGCAATCAAGGCATATGAGTAGTTGGCGAGTTTTAAATTTGCAGCAACTGATGCTGATATTTTACTAGTATTGCTTTCAGCTTTTTCACATTCTTTAAAAGATTCTATACATGATACAGATTTAGTTGCCGCAATACTACAATCGCTATTACCTACCCGTTTCAAATCACTCGATTCAATTAAAGAGCACGGTTCAGTCTTGATAGGTTTGCCATAATTACTTTCATCTTTTACCTCCTTCTTTATCACAATACTGATATTTTTATTTTCAAAACTCGCAGGATCAAATACCTTACTGACATCTTCTGCACAACTAC
Organism: Enchytraeus crypticus; assembly: GCA_905160935.1. Classification (NCBI taxonomy): domain Eukaryota; kingdom Metazoa; phylum Annelida; class Clitellata; order Enchytraeida; family Enchytraeidae; genus Enchytraeus; species Enchytraeus crypticus. The sequence continues at coordinate 1,261,191 of CAJHZI010000253.1, read as the reverse complement.
TAAAACCGCTCGACATATTGCAATAGTCAAACTCTTTAACGCACTTTACCTTAACCTCAGAATCTTCATGCAACAAATCATCCATTCTGAAAGGCTTTATGTCAACGGCCTCTGTCTTGACTGTTCTGCAAGTTTGTGCATCAGCAATATCCTCGTGATCAGACGCACCGGACATGACATCAGATTTCTCGCCGTCAGATGCGTGATCCTGCGCTACAGACTGTGCGAGCTGTCTCAGAGCCATGTCCAGATTCTCTGTACTTCCTGTGTCTGCCAGAGAACTCTCGGATAACCGGCAGTCTTCTGTCTCGCTGTTGGACGTCAGAACTTCTTCAGCAACACATCCCGAATCGGAGGAGGTGCTCGCTAAACTGCTGCAATCGGCCATAAGAGACGCGCTTCTCTCTCGACACGGTGAAGCGTGTTCCGTGCAAACCGGGTAACCCATGCCAGACAGTGGAATGATATTGATAACGTTTGGCACTAGATGACCATCAGTTGCATGTTCAGGTTCCTGATACGCAGACTGATGCATACTCGGCACACTACTTGACGGCTGTTGAAATGTACTTTCATTTGATGAACGGGCGATATCGAGACTCTCCTCTGTCAAATTTAGCATATTACTACGAGACGTGCAGTCAGGTTCAAGGCACAAAACAGACTGCAGAGAACTGTCAGCCATTGCTACAACAAATTAATTACTGTCATCACATTCTAAGCACTGTTTTCTTCCTGCTGATTATTCATTACAAAAATAGCCCACTCTTAAAGTACGATTCATAGAATCCCCTATAGATATAAAATATCCAAACTGCATATAGAGTATACACATTTCTAAGTTAAAAACTTAAAATTACAGATTTTGGGCATAGCTAAAATGAATCATCATCTTAAAATTAAATATGGGTCATTCCATGTCAACTGGTCCAATGCTCCCCAGGTGACCATCTCAGATTTAAAATATATTTTAACAGTGTAAAGAAAAATATGTCTCTAGGCTAGATTTAAAATTTAAAATCAATCGGTTGACCAGTTGGAGAGTTATGGCAGTCATTTAGAACCCACCGTAGATCCATTTCGGTGCGAAAAATAAAAAGCGTGTTATTTTTCTGTACTTTGAACTGCTATAATTTGGCTATTTATGATCCTATCCATTTGAAACTTCCCAACAATACTATATTTGATGCGTAGATTCAGAAAAAAACATTCAGAATTTAAGTGGCATGTACATCTTGGCGGCTGCAGCAGCTCAAACTTGATGTTTTGCAAAAGTAGGAATTTTTGAAAAGCCAACTTTGAGTCCTGATAATTTTCAAATTTGACCAACTACATTATTGCAAGCCACTTAATGTAATAATATGGACATATCTCAATAATATAAAAAACTTGTCACCCTCAGAAGCAGCTTGGATTTAGAAAACCACTAGCTCAAACTTTAAAAAAATTGAAGCATCACCCAGTTTTTGGACAACTTCAAGGCCATGGTTAGACATGTAGGCAGTTGATCACAAACTTCAAACTACTGCTATTTACAGGTCGATATGTTACTAACTTACTGTAAAAATATTTATTTCTCAACTCTATCAGAACATATAGCAGTAGACATGTAAAATTACCCATCGAAGTTCGTTTTTACACAAAAAATTAAAATGCTTATTATTTGTTGGCACTATAAAGTGCGATATCTCGTCTGTTTATGGTCCTGCCTATATGAAACTCATCCAAAATACTATATATATATTGCATAAATTCATCATATGCACTCATAATTCATGTAGCATGTATATCTTGGCAGCTGCACCAGCTCAAACTTTATGTTTCAGTAAGTTTGGATAAGATTGAAATTTACGAAAGCAAACTTTGAAACTCATCATTCTGAAAATTTACAAAGAAGATGCAAGAAATTCATTTCCATTTCAACACAAAACTCTGAGCCCTAGAAACTTGCAAAATAGAGCTTTATAAATCTAATCAAATTAAAGGTGTTTGATTTTATATTTTAATCAATTGTTTTATGTTTGAGCTGATGGTGTGCCAACTCCTAGCTGTATTTGAAGTTCAGACGTGTTTTATATTAATTCGATATGTCCAAATTATTAAACTAAATAGATTTCTTGCAGGTGCTTTGTAAATTTGTAGAATGAATGAGCTTCAAAGTTAGCTTTTATAAATTTCAAACATATTGAGACTTAATGAAACAAAGTTTGAGCTGGTGCAGCTGCCAAGATATACATGCCACATGAATTATGAGTGCATATGATGAATTTATGCAATATTCATAGTATTTTCTATTAGTTTCATATAGACAGGACCATAAACAGCCAAGATATCGCACTTTAAAGTAGCGAAAAATAATAAGCATTTTAATTTTTTGTGTAAAAATGACCTTCGATGGGTAAGTTTACATGGCTATTACTATAAGTTCTGATTGAGTTGAGAAATAAATATTTATACAGTAAGTTAGTAACCTATAGTCCTGTAAATAGCCGCAGTTTGAAGGTTGTGGTCAATTGGCTACATGTCTAACTATGGCCTTGCATGTGTCCAAAAATTGGATGATGATTAAATTTTCTTAAAGTTTAAGCTAGTGGTTTTCTAAATCCAAGCTGCTTCTTAGGGTGACGAAAGCTTTATATTATTAAGATATGTCCATATTAATAAATTAAATGGCTTGCAATAATGTGGTTGGTCAAATTTGAGAATTATCAGGACTCAAAGTTGGCTTTTCAAAAATTCCTACTTTTGTAAAACATCAAGTTTGAGCTGCTGTAGCAGCCAAGATATACGTGCCACTTGAATTCTGGGTACTTTTTCTGAATCTACGCATCAAATATAGTATTGTTGGGAAGTTTCATATAAATAGGACCATAAATAGCCAAATTATAGCAGTTCAAAGTACAGAAAAATAACACAAGTTTTATTTTTCGCACTGAAATGGATCTACGGTGGGTTCGAAATGACTGCCATAACTCTCCAACCGGTCAACCGATTGATTTTAAATTTTAAATCTAGCCTAGAGACATATTTTTCTTTACACTGTTAAAATATCATTTAAATCTGAGAGGGTCACCTGGGAAGATTATCAAAATTTGGACCAGTTGACATGGAATGACCCATAAGCATCACAAACACTTGATAGAAATTTGACATTAATCTGATCACATCTCTTAAAAGATAGAAGATAGGAGAAAAATATAAGACAGCCTTAGACTAAACCTTAGTCATTTCAAACAATCACCAATTCAATACACATTTCTACCTCAAATCACAGGATTAAGAAGCGATGCAGACAAGTCAGGTATTTTACTGTTTGATTCAACCTACATTTTGACTGAATCAAGACGTTTCATACAAATTCGTATTGTTTAGTTTCGATGTGGGCATTGTGAAATCATATACTACGTAGGCTTTAGCATTCCTAAAATTGAACTTGTAGTATATCCTATAGATTTATGCACAGCTACAACTGGCATTTATAATCATTATATTAAGAATTACAAGACTTGCTACAAACTAGGTTTTATCAACAAATTCTTAAAAAATAAGTAGTCAAAGTATAAATACAATATCACACAAGTCTGGTTTCATTAAACGTCTAACCTTTATTACTATTAAAGCTTTATTATTATTAAACGAATCATCAACAGTCCAGAAATCATATATGAAGAGTCAACAAGGAGCCCTCATAAACCTCATAATGCTTGACAGAACATTTTGCAGATCTTTGCTATAGGATTAACTGTATGGCAGTTAAATAAAACAAATTTTCAATCAGAGTATTGATAGCAAATTAATATTTTATCGGCTGCTCATATAATCAGGGGTGTCCAAAAGTTGCGTCGCTGACAAAGAGTGGGAAGTGGATAATGGTACTGAGTTCTAAAAAAGGAAGTAGAGAAGTGGAAAATTATGCATCATCAGTTAATCGAGGGAGGGAATACGCGTGCATTCATCGTTGCTTTAGGGGGGATGGACGAACCTGTAATATATATATGCAGTTATGCACTCATATATACATACAGACAGATAGGTGTTAGTTTTGGTGCAGAAGATTTAGTCAAAAGAGAAAAATATTGTTACTGACATTATCCCGAATGTGAGCAACTTAGAAGAACTGCGCAAAAGCTTATGATGATAGATTAAAATGTAAGCAACATTAGTAGACTGCAGTCGTTCACCTTAGAGAATTCTGATCACACCTTTCTGTAAATCCTTAAAGCCTTTATATAATTTCATTGAACGCTAGTTAGTATAATCTTATTCCACATCGTGCATATATGATCATACCAAGATATTAAGAAATGCAAGAGAAGCGTCTCTAATATTATGTATTCTAGTGCAGAATTATAATTTCTCAAATACAGGTGAGAGAATGCCACATTAACGGCATTATATCATACCTATGCTTAGGAATTACATGAAAATTTGCCAAAATACTTATTCACAAAATTATCATTCCTATAGCTAGTATACCAGTTTGCCAATATCAAAAAATATGATAAATGTCTGAGCATTTAGGATATTTACAGTAAAACATTGGCAGTTACATCAAAATAAGAGAAATATAAATTTACTTTTATTAACGAAAATTTACAAAACTCCTAAAAATAAACAAAGAAGCTGCCACAATGATAGTTTTTTAAAACATTTTTGTGCCAGTGCCACACTGACATTACTATGCGACAATTATACTGGTTCACGAAGTCGTTTCGTGCCATATCTTTGTTTCGTGTAGACTTTTGAGTTGTAATACCAGTTCGATCAGTTCTATATAATCTCATAGAGCATCATACAAAAATTGAAAAGGAACAAATAAAAATTCAATTTTTTCTTAATCATGAATTAATTTCCGACTCCGTACTCTTATGTTAAACCATTGTAAGTTGATCTAACTTCATAAGAAATTTAAGTTGAGATCATGTTCAGCTTTTGAAAAGAAATTCTCAAAAGCTAAACAGGACCTCAACTCAAAAAAGAAATTTCATTTTTCGGTAGTGCAGACTTGGAAGTAAAATCTAGGACATTTACAGAATTGGTTAAAAGGAAAATTCAATATATTATATTAACCCCGAAGGATGTACATATTGCCTAGATGTCTAAAAATGTGGTATTAAATGTGATTTTAAAAAAGTAAGCACGCAAATTACAGTGATATTATCAACTACGTTAATTAATATCTGTCAGTTTTAAATACGTTCATGCTTAGATCGCTATAGGCAATTTAGTCCATTTTAAAGTTTAAGTGTAATCAGTCCTGTGCGAATTATTAAGATTTTACCCCAACCCAACGTAGCTGGGAAACGAACTCACTATACAGTATATAGAATTCAATTTACCTCGATCAGGACCTGCCATTTAGGACTTCATGACGTTTCTTTACTCGCCTCTATAACCATTGATCGAGTTTTTCCAGATGGATATCACGAACATACAGTGGCGTAGCGAGAGGGGGCAGGGGGGGCATGTGCCCCCCCCCCTAAGATTTCATGTAAAATTTTTATCAAGCCCAAAATTTAAGTGCGCAAATTGCTCAAAGTTTGAGCTTAGAGCTATGTGTGCTAATTAGTGTTCTTTCATTTATTTGAGCATATTTATGTTTATTTATTCATAATGCATATATGATATTTTCTTGATTTCGGATGGTTTAAATATGACAGAATCATCGAGTCTTGTGCGTGAAGATCATATGATAATGAAAAGACAATCTGTCCCGCTTCTAATAGCTATTGGGAATTCAGGAGGTAGTAGCTGTCGATTGGTTGTTCAAAATGAAGGCGATCGAATTGTTAATACAAGTTTAATGATGATCTCAAGATAGTCACAGTCACACCTACTGCACACATCCTCCCATTAGACGTTACTCTCTTCTTTACCCACTTGACTCAACCGCTCACAAAACTCTTACAACCGCCCCCGCCCCTTCCCTTCCCAATGCTCCTCCTCTCATTCACCCTTCTCTGCCACTAACAGCTACACAAAATGACTGTGTGACTGTTATACAATGTTCTAAAGAGAAATGAACGTCAGCGAGCAAAAATATCTAATGAGATTATATATTTGTTTATAATAACAGCAAAGAAGAAATACGGAAGCAAACATGTGAGTTCGAAGATCTAAGACACAGCTTCACTTTCTCAGAGACAGCAGATTGTGTCCTGATAAGGAAACATGCTAACACTATTTCATGCTGACAAATTTAAGAAAAAATAATACAGTGTAAATCCAAATGTCCAACAAGTATTCAATTCAAATCAGATGTCAATTCAATCTGACGTCAGATAGTCCCTGCCCTAACCGTCAATCCTGTCATTCAGTTGAATCCCTTATCTTAATGTCGTGTAATTCATTCCCTTATCTTAATGTCTGGATTCAGCCTCTGTTCAACGGACTGTAGCGAGGCACAAGACAAAGAGGCCAGGGATGTAGGCTATATGTAGTTGTATGCATTGCCGCGTAAATCTGCATTCAGTCTGATTTTTTCAGGTACAGAGTTATGTCGGTTAAAATATGAACCATCTTTTATTAGAATAACATTAGCATACTATAGGTTGTTTAGCTAGTAACGCTTAAATCGTTTGGTCTATAATTAATGCGCTTAAGTAGGGCCTAATTCAAGCAATCAGAATAACAATTGATGTATAATGTAAGCATAAGATTATGTAAGTTTATACCTTATTATTGAAGATATAGGCTAAGTCATTAGTTAGTAAAATCATTATTCAGTAGGAAAAAGGTTAGGCCCAATTTGTCTGAAAGTCAGCGTGCTCACTTTACTAGCATATATTAGCTTGGATAAATAACTAATGCTTTTCATTGCAAGGATAAAGAACCATAGCGGAACAAATATATTTCTTGTATTGTAGGGACTTTATCTATCCGAGATGGATTACTGATTTTCAATACTCCTCCATCAGTGGAACAAGTGGGTCTGAAAAACCTAGATGTTCAAACAGCTCAAACAAATTTTCGCATCCCCATCATTTTAGTCGTATATGAGCGACACTGAGAAGACCGAGACTTGGGATGCTGGATGATTTAATAACTATAATTTGTATGTTGATATGAAGGAAGAGGCGGAGGATAGAATTATGTTGAGTAAGTTATATACCATGGACCTGCCACTAAATACCATATTATATATTATATATATAGTTATATACCATGGCAGCGCACTAAGATAGGATATACGAGGGGCAGTCATAAAGTTCGAGGACTACATTTATTACACAAAAACTGTTAATGCTATTTACAAAATTTAAGTTTGGCCTTCAAAATACATCCCTTGGGAATCGATACACTTCGTCCAGCGATCCTTCCAAGCCTCGAAGTAGTGCCAGAGGCCATTCTTGGACAGCACCTTCAGCGCACCCGAAACAGCTGCGTTGACCTCATCGTCTGACTGAAACCGTTGACCACGGAGGTAATTTTGCAGGTCAGGAAATAGAGAATGGTCACAGGGAGCAAGGTCAGGTGAGTAGGCAGGGTGAGCAAGCAGTTCACAGCCGATTTCAGCGATGGTCTGCTGGCAAATCTGGGACCGGTGAGCTGGCGCATTATCGTGGTGCAAGATCCATCCATTTTCAATCAGTTTAGGGCGCTTCTCGTTCAATTTTACCATAAGTTTCCTTTTCAGTACTGTCGAGTAATAGTTTCCAGTTACTGTTTGTCCTTTCGGCAATCTGTGATCATAGATGATTCCCTGATAATCAAAGAAAATCAGGTGTATCACCTTGCCAGCACTTCTCGCAACTTTTGCTTTATGAGGTCTTGGGCTTGATTGGTGCTTCCAAACTGACGATTGCTGCTTAGATTCAGGATCGTAGGGGTGTATCCATGTCTCATCGCATGTCACGACACGTTTCAGAAAGTTCTCAGCCCCTTCACGTTGCAAGCGGGATCTCCACTGCAGGCAAATCGAAACACGAGTCTGGCACTGTTCTTCAGTCAGCAGCCTGGGCACCCATCGTGAGCATACTTTGTTAAATCCAAGTTCATTTAAGATTACTGCAACTGATCCATGACTTATACCAACTTCATTCTGTAGTTCTTGCATGGTAATTCTGCGAGTTTGAAGCACCAGTTCATTGATTTTGACCATATTTCGGTCGTTAACTGAAGTTGAAGGCCTGCCTGAGCGTTCCTGAGACTGCACCAATTCTTCCCCACTTTTAAAACGATTATACCATTTGCTAACATTTGATTTTGATGCAGAGCCTTCTCCATATGCTGTAGTCAACATTTGAAGCGCTTCCGTTTGAGTTTTGCCAAGCTTAAAGCAAAATTTGATCGAATAACGAACTTCTAACTTTGACGCCATTTTGTTTGTTTATTTGTCTGACTGGGGGTAAAATAGTATCAACACAGAAATGTTTCTATATCCGGTTGCGTTGAACCCATAGGGCAAGTAATTATATCAGAAGAAAGCCAAGAAAATAAGCTTTCACAATATGTCAGTCTAACGTTTGAAGATCCCACACCCTTTTCGAATTTTGACTAGTCCTCGAACTTTATGACCGCCCCTCGTAAGTATAGAATATTATATCATATTATATTAAATATATACATATATATATATATATATATATATATATATATATATATATATATATATATATATATATATACACCCACACACACAAGATATTTCAACATTATTTCACGCTATAGTGCTAGATCATGGTTAGACGCACGATAAACCTCTAATCTCTCACTATTAAGTAACTAAATAAATTAACTAATTTAATTAATTAATTTTAATCAGGGGCGGCGGCACGGTTCCCCCACTTTTAAAACCGTGCCGCCGCCCCTGATTAAAATTAATTAATAGTTACTTAATAGTGAGAGATTAGAGGTTTATTATCGTGCGTATAACCATGGTCTAGAACTATAACGTGAAATAATATTGAAATATATTGTGCAGTAAGTTTAATGCCATCAAAGCCATCCGCGTTGGGATTGGATATACGTCATATTGTTCCACATAAAGTGCCTAATATGGGAGAGGAAAGGTTGGAGGCTTTGATATTGCTGCAGGCATATCTTGACAGAGCGCCATCAATTAGTGATGTGATTGATTTCTTTGCTGCAAATGGTGCTCGTCGGGTAAACTTGACTCTGTAGGCTAATGCTCTTCTGGTGATTCGGTTACATTGCTAAGAGTTATAGAACTGTGAACTATTGATTTAGGTAAGCTCTTAGTTTACAGTATTTTAGCGTATTCAGCGAATTTAAAATTGCTAATAAACAGGGTAGTTGATCGGGATTAAGCCATATGATATACATGTATATAGTGACCCTAAAATAAGCAGTAGGAGTGGTTATTATACCTGTTGTTAATCTATAGGCCTATATCGATATTATACGATTGCTTACTAGAGAAATAGTTGACCGTGCTCAAAATTTCCTAAAAAGTGCCTCCCCCAAGATTATCTGCTGGCTACGCCACTGCGAACATAGGGCCTATTATTTCGCTATAACGTGCGTTATTATTATTATTTTGCGCTCAATGAACAGGTTTTCGATTGTGATTTTTGCACCGTCTTTAGACCCGTTTTATTCGCCGGATTGGGTTTGTCTCTGCAGTGCTCGATGTTGTCATGGACGACATTAGCACTAAAGTGACTAAACGTGATTGTTGCTTTTAAAATGTCGCCCCTTGGATATGTAGTAATGGTAATGCAGCACTTTTGAGTGAAGTTATTAAATTACGACCTGACTTGATTTGGATATATTGGCATTAAATAGCTGCCAATCCTAACCATAACCCTAATCGTATCCTTAGGTATTCCTAGGATATACCTATATACCACCGAATTTTAGTGAACGTAGCATGAGAATATAATTATAGAATAAAACTTAAGAAATATAAAGAAACTGGTTGTTGTTTAATCGCTGTGTTGTTTTTATACTTTGACGAGGAGCCATTTTATGCTATAGAATAGAAAATTAGAAGGTTCGTATTAGCTATTTACTTCATAATTTAAAGAATAACAGTGTCACTATTCACTTCATAGTTTACGTAAAATGTCATTATTTCATATAAAATACTCGTACAATTGGTTAGCGCTGTAAATGTAAGATACATGTATATAATTTTATTTGTTTTATATTAAACTTAAACCTAATTAGTTAAAAAGGGGACTTTACGCTAACGCACCAGTCCTGACTTTTGGGATTAGGGTAGAATTGTGTAGTTATTACCCTGACTTGAACCATACTAAAGTCATTCTACATCTACTTTGAAAATTAAGTGAAAATTATACGACGGTGTACGGACAGGAGCGGTAGAGCAGGAACCCCGTTAAGTTCCGGTTCTTCCTGGTTTGGCGTTCGTGGAATTGTTCCGTGATATCCTCCATTCTTACAGATCTTTTAGTGCGAAAGTAAAACTTGCGGTGGCGTCTTCCCCTACTTTCACCTATGAAGCAAAACGCAAAGTAGTGCGTTATAATACCAAAAGTGTAATAGTTATATTACGAAACTATCTGAAAACAATCCGGCTTAAAAGTCATAAAGTCATGGGACGACGCTACAGCTGATAGTCGTTTGTTGATAAACAATGCATTGAGCATAATGATAAATACTGGAAAAATTATAAAATGTTCCTTAAATTTACATATATATTGGTATTTACCCCATAGAAGCTGATGATTACATATGGCTGCAAAGCATTTAACCATTTCTATCTTCTATTAAGAAAGAAATATATTGAAAACGATTATTTTGTGCTTTTAAGATCAAACTGCTAGGATTGACAACACAAAAACAGTATTTGTGTGTCAACAAACTGCATCCAGCCTTCGCCTTCTAGTGTCTGTTTACATTTTCCTATTGGCTACATCATTCAACCTTGACAAAGAATCGCCACACTTTTACGAGGAATTATACAATTTAATTGGTAGGCGATTGACTTAGATATAAATGTTAGCGTAAGAGAACTAATTTAAAATGTGATTATTTTCAGGTTAATTGATTTCAGAAATCTGTGAATTAAATAATGGCTGCAGCACCACCTCCGTATCCTAATGAGAAAGGTTTGAAAGTACTATAGCATATTAGTTATTTGATGTATTTCAATCGAATTAGATAGGGTTATAGAATACTTTACAGTAACAATTCTCCTTTGAGATGATACTAAATTAACATTTAATATACTTAATGAATATCTTCAAACTTTTAATCTATGGATGTCTAGTTTAGAAGATAATTGGAAAGATGAACCTGATTGGAAGATAGAGGCTTTCAGAAATGATATGATTAAGCAATAGAAAATCCAAAAATGCTATTGAAATTCTAAATGTTATCGAAATGCTATTAGTATCTGCTTTTGTTTACATTGATCTACTTATATAAAAGATAGACACTTATTAAAAAGCATATTTGTTGCATGCAAATACAAATTTTGATAGGTATATTAACTCTGATATTTTTATTCTTTCATCATCATTGTCCCTTTAATCCCAGTTTAACTAGGGTCGGGCTACGACATGACCTTCTCTATTCTTCTCTGTCCCTTACCATATCACACTCTCTTCCATTCGTTTTAGAAAATTTTGTAGCAATTTTTGGAGCCTAGATACTCACCAACCGAATACCCTTTCTGACGTTGGTTTGAATCTTAGTGGTTCAGTCTTCTTCTACGACTCTTGCAGTCACCAGTTGGTCTATTCTTCAAACAACCCAGGCACAACAATTGAAATCCCAGACTAAATATTTGGTGTTAAAAATTTGAAGCCCTGTTATATTCATTTCCTAACGTTTGTGTCTGTATATATATATAATATTATATATTATATAATTATGCTTTGTTTTGTTTTAGGGGCACCCTACCCTCCTGCTGATTCTAACGTCCCACCCTCTCAAGCCTATCCACCCCAGGGTTACCCACCCCAGGGCTACCCACCCCAGGGACCTCCACCCCAGGGCTACCCCCAGGGCTACCCACCTCAGGGAACACAGCCTGTAACCTATGTGCAGCCTCCTCCTGGTATAAAATCTCTTATAATAATGATAATAATAATAATAACACGCATCATAGTGAAATGATCAACTGTGTTGATGTCTATCACTTTTAATATCATATGTTTAAACCGCTAGGCAATTTAGACTATTTTTCATATAACCAGTCCAGTGAAAGCCTGAGCTTTTACTCTCAGATCAGCGCGGCCGAGAATCAAACCTTCTATTAAACGACTAAAGTTTAATGTCAGTCTGATGTCTCTAACGTGTATCGACGAGGACCTCTGGATTTGAACTCTGATCTGAATAGTAGGAACTTTACTACTGATTGGTTTTTGTTTACAATTGAAAGATTTACTTACAAGTACAAGTTTCATTAGCTCATTAATAGTCATTGTATTCTCAGTAAAGCATTTGGCTGTGAATGCTTGCTCCAGTATCACACTAATGCAGTAGCAAATTCATTGCTATTATTAAGAAAACACTTTGTTGAGATGCTAATTCGTGTTGTCTGCTCATTAAGCAAGAGTGTTAGCAACATATCTATTCAACGAGCACTATTAGCTCTGGTTAATACAACTTAATACTGTGTCTGAAAATAGTTGAATAGTATTTTAGATGCAGAATATCTACCATATTATTTCACATTTTTTGGTTTCTCGTTGGCCACTTTTACATTTGAAGTTTGTCTTTTCTGAAATTTGTATGTGTTTTCTTTCTTAGCGTATAAGTGGCTTCTATTTCTGATTAACATGAAATATGGTACAAAGGAATCTTCAATGAATATTTGTCTCCTATTTTTAACCGCTGGAACATTTGCACGATGATTTAGCATCCTAACATAGCATTTTGCACTAAATATGTCCTTTTTCATAAATATTAATAGCATTTTGAATGTGGCTAAAGGTGTCTAAAGTTTGCTTAGTATTAACTTATAGTGTATCATTTCATCATTAAAATTATTGAACTTTTACTGACGGTGAGTATAATATTTATTCTTTAGAAATATTTACGTGCATGTTTCTAACATATTCCACCCTTAACTAAGTACTGCAAATTATTTAATTGGTGCACCTATATTGACCATTTTGTCTCGCAGCACTTACTGTTGACTATAAAATGGCAGTTAAACATGCTGTATAGGCTAACGTCGCTAGCGCAGTGTAAATCATTCCTGTGATCTTTATGTAACTAACCAATGCCTAATGCCAATGGACATGAACTTTTAAATGAAGATCCTGAAGTGAATTGAACCCTCGTGGGTTTGAATTCCAGTTGCGCTGATCTGAGAGTAAAATCTCGGAAATTCACAGGACTGGTTATACGGAAAATGGTCTAAATTGCCGAACGGTTTAAACATGTGGTATTTAAATTGATAGATATCAACATGGTTGATCATTTCATTGTAATGTGTTTTTACTTTTTTTACATTTAATTTAAATATTTTGAATACATTTAAACATCGCTATCGTTAATATCGCTAGCTCAGTCTAAAATATTCCAGCAATCTTTTATCATAACTAACCAGCATCTAACGCCAACGTAATTTAATTTTAAAATTTCGCAGGTCAGCAGACGATAGTGATAGGGGCACCCGGCTACATGAGCTTTGGAGAGGTACCCATGAGGATGAAGTGCATGCACTGCAGTCAGGAGATAACGACCTCCGTCCAGTATGAGACTGGCACCCTCACCTGGATCATCATAGGAGTGCTCTTGTTGTTCGGGTGAGCTCTTGTTCCCTATTCTGTTACGAGCTAGGTGGAGAAAACTGGCGTTTAAATGAGGCTTTAGCCTTTTTAGTTTATTGATGCTAGACAGTCTGTCAATATGCAGCAGAAAATTGTTTTAAGCATTTATGAATCATATGTCTGCTTTATCTATGGTATTGAATTCTATTTCTGACACAATTGTGTTGTAGAAACAGATTCCCCGTGTAGTGCTACAGGACAGCTGAAAAATGAATTAACTATAAACTGCGTATGTCGAAAGTGACCAATCCAGAAAAAGGCAATGGCAAACCACCTCAGAAGCCGTATTAATGCCTAGCTATTGGCTAATAGGCTACTTGTGTGGATAAGGTTAAGACCTTTTGTAAAGGGATTAATTCATTACTCAATGAAATACTTATTAAAGAGCATGAAAGCAGCGTGTGGGAAGGATTATGTTCCTTGAACGTGCAATTTGCAGAACACTAGAGAGAGAGAGAGGGAGTAGAGCCTGATATCACTCTTGATTTTGTATGACAGATATAGGTGCTACTGGCTCTTTATTGTAACGTAGGATGCTAATACCTATTTTTACCATTTGTAGATGCTGATATTGCTGTATATTGTATTGTAGGTGCTGATATCACTATGTATTGTATTGTATTGTAGGTGCTGGCTGGGATGTTGTCTGATACCGCTGTGTATTGATGGATGCAAGGACGCAGTGCATACCTGTCCTAGCTGCAGACAGGTCGTAGGTCGCTATAACCGCATGTAGTCCTGCTATCTAGCTGGCCACACACAAGGACTACATGTAGTCCTTGTATGAGACTGCTACATGTAGTCCTGCTATCTAGCTGACCACACCCAAGGACTACATGTAGTCCTTGTGTGAGACTGCTACATGTAGTCCTGCTATCTAGCTGACCACACACATCGTGTGCCTCATGACCTGTCCAGCTCTTGCAAGTTTTGAACATCTGTTGAGGTTTGAGCGTCCGTTGAAATTTGAGTGTTCTCCTCTTTGAGAGTCCGTCCGTCTTTTCCTCTTGGCAGTTGATGAAAAATTTAATAATAACATAACAATCATCGTATATTTGAGCTGGTTTTTTGTATTATTTTGTCAAATGTACTTTTTTAGTAGCTTTTGTATTTAAATTTACTCTAGATAGAGGACTATTTTTTCTACAAATAAAAATAATGTATAATCTGAAAGACTGATATGAACGCTGGTTCTATTGAAACGATGTACTGAGAAGATTTAGGGTGCCTGCATGGTGACTTCATCATGACTACTTCATGACTGTTTTATTGACTGCAGCATGACTATATTATGACTGTTTTATTGACTGCATCATGACTGCAGCATGACTACATCATGACTGTTTTGTTGACTGCATCATGACTTCATCATGACTACATCATGACTGTTTTGTTGACTGCATCATGACTGCATCATGACTTCATCATGACTACATCATGACTGTTTTGTTGACTGCATATGACTGCATCATGACTGCATCTTGACCTCTCAACTACAATGGAAACAATAAATCTGAGTGTTGAATCTTTCATAACTAATTTGAGAATTTAGTATGTCAGCATCTAGGCTTCTTCCTGGACCTGCAATAATGACAGATCTGAGCGTATAATAGATATAATATAATATATATAATATAATATATCACGTATAATATATACGAGTGTAGACAGACGTATAACTATGCCCTGTGTACTGCTTAATTAGTTGTAGTTGTTTTGTAATCAAACCGTAGATTTTTCTAAAGCGCGTAACGCTAAACGTTGTAAATGATAAGCTGTTGTAGTTTGCTATTGGTGCTACTGTGTTGTGCTTGTAAAATGTATTCTTTATGGCAAGGTATTTCACATGATTTTAAAACAATTCTGTAAGAGGAGTGAGCATTTTTCTACAGACTAATTGCTTTGTTGTAGATGACTAGTATATCTAGTTGTCTACTGAGTTTTAAGTGCTGCTAGTTATAATAATAATAACAATAATAATAAGAACAATAATAATAACAACAATTAGAGTGCTACAGTCATCAATGACAACATCGAGCACTATTAGACAAACTAATAGTGCTAAAAGCACTATTAGTTTGTCTAATAGTGATTAGCAAAACTAATAGTTTTGATTAGCACGGCGAGCAAAACGAAGGTCCAAAAAAGATCCTGAATCCCGAAAATCAGTCCAAGGTTATCTGGTTAGACCACGGAGATCCCTGTTAAGTCAATGTCATTCTGAGTGATGCATGCCGAATCAAACGTCAGTTTTTAAAATCTTTACTTCTGTAAGAAAAGTAAGCGACCGCACCCACTCAGTCATTCTTCCAGTATTATCTATAAATATTTATAATGCAATATTTATGTTATGTAATTATTTGTTCAAGGCTACACACGGCTCAGTAAGTCCGAAAGTCAGTTTACAATTTAATACCCGAAGTGCAGACAATGAAAAAGGAAAAGAATAGTAAAGATATTTCTGATATAATGAGGTTTAATGGAAACATTGTTGACGTTAAGATTCCAAATAGTATTAATAGATATAAAATATAAAGAAATGAATATAAAAAAAATTTTAAAATGTTTTTCTATTACTCAGAGTTAAATCTAAGCAGTGGATTTCACTGAATACATTTCTAAGGAGAGTGTTGTTTAATGTAATTTCTGATTTTCATTTAAAATATAATCTTCGCTTGAGTCCAGTCATTTTATATATTTTAAAGTTACTTTATTGTGATATTCTATATTTTTACTAGTCTAAAATATAACGCATCACTATGGTACGAACTTCATAGTGTTTCATTAAACGTTTTCTTAGGCCTCTTTTCTGTGAATGTAGCTGAATTAAGTGTATAAATTTTGATAAACAAGTGCAGCTCAATGATACTAGTATCAATAATATGATTAACATTATGATGCATTTGAAGTTATGAATGGCTTACATCTGTAAAGTTGTTGTAACCTAGAAATGTCTTCTAGTATTTAAACAGCTTCTACTGTATTTTGGTCATTAATGAACTAAATATTTTATAATTAAGTCAAATTTTATTCTTGTAATGACTTCATTGAAATTAAATATTTTCTTATTGGTGCCTTCTGTAATTTTCTGTAATAGTATTTTGCCCTGTATGGTTTCTATACATTAATCAATTTCATTTCTGTAATAGTATTTTGCCCTGTATGGTTTCTATACATTAATCAATTTCATTTCTGTAATAGTATTTTGCCCTGTATGGTTTCTATACATTAATCAGTTTCTATCGTGTGTTAATACTTTGATTCTAAATTACACTTTGAGCATTTTGCTAGTTTTTGATTAATTTTCAAGTTACACGGCTTTGTATCAGAACGTTCAAAATTGATCATAAGCTATGTTGTACTTTAAATTTGTGAAGGTCCTTATGTCAGTCTTCTATAATAGTGAAAATTATTTTAATTCATCATTCACTATTCATATTTTATCAATTATGTTGGACCATTTTTTGAATAGTATTAAAAAATTTCAACTTATATTTACTGCAGAACGTATATCTATATTTACTGCAAATCTACTATCTGCATATCTAATGTTGAACAATATGTGCAAGTTTTTTGTTATCTTAGATCTCTTTCACTATTAGATGCATTATGAATCCGTAAAGTATGAAGAGTTTAAACGCAAATTGTTTTTGCTTCACTAATTATCACAACTGTCATAACTAAAGCTATATGAAAATCTAAAGTATAAGAATGATAAATTGATAATAGCTTAAACTTATGTTATAAAGAGAATCTAACTGGGGGCTGAATTCATGTCAGAACTAATTGAACGTTTTATGTAATTGCTTTTATTTGGTAATAACTTTAGAAATATCCTTTCAGATTTATCTATGTTTTGGAAGTATATTTAGTGATTGTTTGCCTTTCCTTTTTGCCGTACATTGGTGAGCCTCCTTTTGTGCCTTACATTTTTGTGCTTTCTCCTATTTGCCTTACATTGTTGTGCCGTATTTTAAGAGCTCTTTAATGTGACAATATATAACTGGAGCCTACGATTCAATAAAATGTGTCTGATGAAGTTATTTAACTGTTGTATACATATGAAGTAGTTAACAGAATAATTAATTATCACTGAATACATCTGTGCTTCTAGAGTTATATATGTCTTGTGCTGTGCTACTGCTTGCTAGTTATAAGTGCAATTCTGATTAGAATAAGGTTTCTTGAATTTATTTAAATAATCTGGTGAATATTTTGAATGATTTTATAGAGATTGTCCGATCTGTTGGATCCGATGAGATTATGATCTGTTGGTCTGCAACTACTTGTTGTAAGAGTGATATATGACATTAATTTACTGTTATTCTTTGAAAATTTAATTTTTGCTTTAATCAGTAAAGAAATTCTTGTCAAGTTTGATCTTTTTTCTGTTAGTTCTTTAATCATAAACTTTAGGTGTTTGATTTCGCTCAGTGTTATGAGAATAGTATGTAACTTGACTTAATTATACTGGTTGAGGAATTATACTGGTCTAGAAACTGGTACATCAGATGTAGTAAAGCATGGACGTCTAAATGTATGTGTGCATGGATTGTCGTGTATGTGTATACACACATATATAGGTATAGAGTGTGGTGGATAAATATTAATATTAATTAAATATTAATATTAAATTTTAAATTAATATTAAATTAAATTTAAATATTAATAAAATAAAATAATATTAATTCGCTTGCTATTAGCAGCTAGAGAAAGGCTGCTTGCTAATGGCTGCAATTTGATGATGGCCATTAGAAGATTTTTAACTCATGGGACCTATAATATCGGAAGCTACAGCACTTTGGAGGACTTTGTGTCATAATACACTGTCCTCAATACAGTTCGTCAAAACAGTATTACGTATATACATGTAAATGTAGCGTAGTCACACTCTCAGTTTCAGATTACTACAACTTGTATTACATTACTACATGTTTCCGTATTGTGTGTGGGACGCTGACGAATAGATCAACCGTAAACTGCTCGTGTCGTAAGAGACGACTGAGCAAGCACTGAGGAAGGTTACGGGAAGTCACCTCGGAAGCCGTATTATTCCCAACTATGTTGTCTACATCAAAGTATGGATAAGGCATTGCCCTTTGTGAATAAATTAACTCTTTGATCGATGGATTGAGCAACATATGAGTAGGAATATGCACCTAGGACCTGACACTTGGCAGAGCAATATTATATAGAGAGGAGAGGACAGCATGTATGACACATTTACTAAGAACTAATCGGTTGAAGTCATCGACACGAAGAGCGGCATATTTCTCATTATGCCTTCTGTGAGAAATCTCGGTGTCCTTGATAAGCACCTAACCTTCCACGAACACATAACTAAAACTTCACAAGCATGTTTCTTCCATATCCGTGATCTTCGTCGAATACGTCCATATTTGTCACGTGAGACAGCTGCTACAATGGGTGCTGCTTTTGTGCAATCGAAGTTGGACTACTGCAATTCCCTGTTTTTAAATCTCCCTGGCTGTGAGATTGATCGCTTGCAGTTTGTTCAGAATTCTCTTGCGCGAGCAATTTTTTGTAGTTCCAAGTACTCACATGTTACGCCTATTTTGAAGTCTTTGCACTGGCTAAAGATTAAAGAGCGTATCATTTACAAAACAGCTTCGTTAACATAAGTCCATCACCATCCCTGGACAAACTTGTATGTCTCACTTGATTAAAGTGATTCAGCCAGCTATTACTCGGTCTTCTAAGTTAATTACTCATGTGACACCTAGCTTACCTTCATGCTCTAAGCTATCTAATCGTTCTTTCCAACATGCTGCACCGCAGATCTGGAATTCTCTCCCATCCAACCTTCGGAAGTCTTCCTTTGAATCACATCAGCCTTTGCTTTTCCATGAGCAGTTCCATAAGCAGTTGAAGACCTATCTTTGCCATCTCTCTTTTCCATCCTGTGTCCATTAGCAGCGACCTGCGCCTAAACCTCCTTTTCTTTAACTCCCTTTACTTTGGACTGAATTTCTGGATTTTGGAATTTGCACCGTTTTTGGATCTTCTTTTTTTTGCTCGCCGGCTTGATTTTGTCTCAATAGTGCTGGATGTTGTCATTGATGACTGTAGCACTCTAATTGTTATTATTATTATTATTATTATTAATTGTTGTTGTTGTTATTATTATTATTAATTGTTGTTGTTATTATTATTATTATTATTATTATTATTAATTGTTGTTATTATTATTACTATTATTATTAATTGTTGTTATTATTATTACTATTATTATTAATTGTTGTTATTATTATATTTTAATTGTTATTCTGAATAATAATGACACACATTATAGTGAAAAGATCAACTATGTTGACAGCTATCACTTTTAATACCACAAGTTTAAACCGTTAGGCAATTAATTTTATTCCTTTTTGCCTATAACCTGTCCAGTGAAAGTCCAAGATTTTACTCTAAGATCAGCGCGGCCGGTAATATTTCTAGCTAAACTAAATTAATTTTCAATTTATAGTACTAATTTCATTGCATTTTCGTATAATTTTTACAACGAATGAAAAACCTTAATTTCGTATTGTTTCGTCCTTAGATATAAAAGAAGTTCTTTCTAATACTTCGTTGGTTTCGTCAGGGATTCAAGGGAGGATGATGAAGATGATGGTGACTATAATATAAATCAGGATTTTAAGTTTCAACTAAGCTATACCAGGTTTGTTGTTGTTTTGAGTACGTGTAAAATGTTATTTTTTACGATAAAATTCGCCTTATTGGTCATTCTCTAATGTAGAATTCGTTTTTGTAATTTTTAGACAAAAAACTCCTGCATTGTTTTAATGTAATCGTTATAAAAATGTATTAAATACTCTTTGATTTACTGTGGCTACATGGACTACACTGAAACTCAACCTGGTATCAGTTAGAATTACATATTCTAGTGGTTGATTTTACAACGTATAGGCTTTTTAGGGCTCAGTGATTTAATTTCCAACATTAACATTTCCTTCTGTAGTAGTGGCCTGTGTGGTCATAGCTATAGATTATGAAATTTATAGCAACAAGTTACAACGGATATCGACAGGTTTTCTGTTGTTAGGGTGGTGAATTCATTCAGATTCTTTGTCAGATGTGATTGTAAATGTGGGTTAAGATGAATAGTTTTAGCTAGAAAAAATTGATACTATAATTAATTCGATTGGGATTATCTTCCTTACTGGAAATTGGTACATCTTTAATTATGATTTACATTTCGTTTTATGTTCTTCAATTCCATGAAAAACTTTGCCTTCGGAAAATATTAGGAAAATAGGAAATTGGTCAGGAAGTTAAGTTAGGAAATGATGAGTTTTGAAAGCGTCCGGGAGTCTGCAAATTTGTACTTGGCTGTTGTAGTTGCCTTTGCTGAAGCTTTCCAATCGTCATTAATTAGCTAACAGAAATCAAACGTTGATTAAATTAGTATTAATGTATTAAATCATACTACTATATATGATGTTTGGTAGTATAAATCAACCCAAGGCACATTTAAATGTTAGAAACTATACTGTCATTTTGTTAAAACAAATTGTTAAGATTGATCCGAATTGAAAATTTTCTGGTTCTGAATAGAACTGATTCTGAATAGAACTGATTCTGAATAGAACTGATTATGAATAGAACTGATTGTGAATAGAACTGATTGTGAATAGAACTGATTGTGAATAGAACTGATTGTGAATAGAACTGATTGTGAATAGAACTGATTATGAATAGAACTGATTATGAATAGAACTGATTATGAATAGAACTGATTGTGAATAGAACTGATTGTGAATAGAACTGATTGTGAATAGAACTGATTATGAATAGAACTGATTATGAATAGAACTGATTGTGAATAGAACTGAGTATGAATAGAACTGATTATGAACAGAACTGATTATGAATAGAACTGATTATGAATTGCCCAGTTAGATAAAATTAATTCGAAATTCCCTTTCATGTTAACTTTGATGTAAAGTTGCTATTTTGCAGAATTAATATGACTTCGAGAAACCCACAGGAAAACTCAAGAAAACCGTCTGACCCTCAAATCAACGGTGTTCGTGCATCTGCTGCAGTATGTTAACTTAACTTGTTATAGGCATAGAATTTACTATGTTTGAACTGTGTCTTCGGTAATCTTAAAGTTTATAAAAGATCTAATTTGTCTAAATATGTATAGGAATGCTAATATTTTCAATGGTCCTAGGATTTTTTTATAAAGAATTATATTTATTCATCTGAAACAGTTAGAGCCAGATTTTGATTAAAAATATATTTATATTACCTGCTATATTATATATATTTGTTTTATATCTAATGATAACCATATTTCTGTGAAATGTTAAGCAATTAAACAAGTGACTCTAACTGTGTAATAATTTATTTCCTCCATTTTTGTATGTAGTTAAATATTTCAATATTTTATAACACGTAACTGATACTGATTTAAATTTTGCACCTTGTAATAATGAAATCAGGTGTTGAGCCTGTAGTTTAGACTCTTTATTAATTTTATTTTGTAGACGTATACAGTACATGATAAATTTAACTACAATTCATCATCGAGGAATGCTGGAGCAGGGAAAGACGGTAGACGATATGGCAAGGATGCATTTTCTAATTACGAAAGAACAACAGTTGATGCCTGGGATGCCAATGATGATGACCTCAGTGTGTCGACGTCATCGCAGTTATCATTTCGGGATGATGCCAAAGATGTGACTGTTCCCAGCGCCAAACCAATTCGAACTCTACCCTGCAATGGTTCTGATATGAAACTGCCTCTTCGTAAAGTCATCAGCGGTGCTCCGTTGCCTGAGCTAAAAGAGCTGACGAATCGTTCGTACTCAGCTCCCTGTTCTCCTTCTAAAAACCAGCCAGCGGCGGATGGCACAAGACGTGACAGATTCGAGCAGATATTGAGCGACGGGTCGATTCTTAACCTAGCTGATTTACGATCAGTCTGCTGGAACGGTATTCCTTCTGACTACCGACCGACTTCATGGAAGATACTCTGTGGCTATATGCCGGCTTCTGTAGAACGGCGAGAAGCCGCGGTCGAAAGAAAACGTGCTGAGTATCACGGATTTATCGAACGATACTACAATGTTGAGAAATTTTCCGATGATAACGAGACGTACCACCAGATTTGCACGGATGTGCCGCGGATGAGCCCACTAGTCGCTCTGTTTCAGCAGACCATCGTTCGGGAGATGTTCAAGAGGATTCTGTACATATGGGCTGTGAGGCATCCGGGCAGCGGCTACGTTCAGGGCATCAACGACCTGGTCACGCCCTACTTTCTAGTCTACCTAGGAGAGTACGTTCCCAGGGGACAGGCAGTCGATAAATTTGAGGTATTAGAATTTGGTTATTCTTTTTTAAAGTTTCTTGTTGTCCTCTCGTAATAACCTGTATTGATATGTACCAATAATATTTTAATTAGAATATTAATTTTTCATTTGCAAATTGAGAAAATATTGTTGAAGCTGATTTATCAAAATATAGTTTATTGCGTAATATATACCCGTCTAGTGTTTAGCATATCTAGCTCCCGATATTTTTTGACTGAATGCTTTCTGAAGTGAAGCCAACTCATGATGAATGGCCTAGTTTATCACTGCAATTCTTAGGTTGTTGACATTGTTGTAAGCTTCATCGCAGTCTGTATTCGGCGGATGCTATCTACATCTACTCTGTTATTTGCGCTATGATGATTGTGTCAGTGTCATAATGAATTGATTGTTTTGACCAGGTTTCGACACTGTCGGAGGATTGCAGACGGAAGCTGGAAGCAGACTGCTACTGGTGCTTCGCCAGCCTACTCGACTCTATACACGACAGCTACACGTTCGCTCAGCCTGGTATTCAGAGAAGTGTCTCGTCTCTCGCTGCTCTCATCCGTCGCATAGACTCCGCTCTCCATGCTCACCTCCAGTCTAGTTCAGTCGACTATATTCAGTTCTCTTTTCGTTGGATGAACAATCTACTAACTCGAGAGCTTCCATTGAGATGTGTTGTGCGTCTCTGGGACACCTATCTCGCTGAGCCGCCCGGTGATTTCGCTACGTTTCACGTTTACGTGTGTGCAGCGTTTCTAACAAGATTTTCGGCTCAGGTTCGTGCCGAAAAGGACTTTCATGGTTTGATGACATTGTTGCAGAATTTACCAACTCGCCGTTGGACTGAGAATGATATCAGTTTGCTACTAGCTGAGGCTTACAGACTGCGCTTTACGTTTGAAGGAGCTCCGAATCACTTGGATAATAATAACACGTGTCAGGCATCGAATAAAAGAACTGCGGCATCGAGACGGTAGTTCCGGATTTCCTTTTCCTTAAATTGTTCTTCTGTTTCATTATTCAGGGTGCTGCTAGTTAATGATACTTGTGGGTGTTGTAGAATTGTTTTAAAGATTATCATATTAATAGTTGTGGCTTGTTTGTAAAGTTTGGATTATGAAGTTCAAGTTGTGAATCTTGAAATGAATACTTAGATATATAGGCTATTGTATTCACTTTTGCCTTTAAAGTAAATCTGCCTGAATTAGGTATTCTTTAAAAGTTTAGGTCGGCTAAACTAATCTTTAGTTGTACGAGGAGGGCAAATTTTCTTCAACGTTTGACTACTCTACTTTATGGGTATGTGATTATTATCAGTAATGCAGATGGTATTATATATAAGTGCACAAACGTAATGAATGAATTGGTTAATTTAATCAGACGTGCTTGTATTATCTTGAATTTTTCTTTCGTGTTGCTTTAAACTTTCAAGTTTAGAAAATACAAGAAGGCATTGAAGGCTTATACTACTTTAGAAACCTGGAAGGTTAGCAGACTTATATTACTAATCTGATTTGCCAAATATACAATAATCCATTTATATTTTTGTGTACAAAGGTGACACCGACAGATGATGTCGGTGTATAAGGCCATTAATAAATCATTGTTGATTAAGCAAACTGACTATCATTCCACAAAGCAGTTTTAGGTAAATCTCTGCTTTATAAAATTCTGTATGCACTGGCCACTAAGAATTCATAACGCATCTGATATATGAGAAGCTAGAGTCTAAATGTGTTATTTATTATTGTTTTAATTGATTTATTAACTATCCATTTACTCTGTGATTATTAGAATCATTTCAGCTTTCTTGTGATCATTTAGATCACGTAGCGATTCCATATTCAGGCATTGTGATTAATATTATTACTTGTGTGTGTATATCTTGTATTCTAATTAATTATAAGTGCCGCCATTTTTCTGTTTCTTAGTGGCCAGTTAAATATAATCGAGTCACGTTGAGTCGTTATTTGTTGAATATGTGGCTGTAGGAATGATTCTTTAAAAGTTACTAATCTTAATTTTCATATTGTCCCTGGCATTATCCTTGTATGAGGAAGCTGACGTTAAGCTTTTATTACTAAATTATTATTACTATTAACTCCTGTGATTTGTGATCATGAGATCACAGACGATCAATTATGTCCATTATCAGGATAATGTGTTTAACTTTATATGTAGTGTAGAGCAGTGCATTAACTCTAGCAGCAAGCAGGTCAGTAGCTTGGTCAACAGATGGGTTAATTGCAGAATACTCTCTTGTAAAAGCTGGTAAAGGTAGTGTTAATGTCAGTTTCCTCACTCGAAACCATAGTTTCCTCACTGTGTAGCATATTCGGATGCTAATCTTTTGTCTTATTTGCTATGACTCTGTGATTTGTCGTGTCATTGAAGTTAGTGTAGTATATTGGGTTACCAGGTTGTACAAGTGAATGAGTGCGTTTAGATGTATAGTATATTTTATCATTGATACACTGCCTAGTATATGTATAGTTTTAATGATTAAAAATATGTTTCATTGTGGACAGTTCTTCAAGTTTATACTTTTATGTATAGTTTAAAAGTGTACAACATTTCATTGTGGGTAGTTTTCGTATGTTTATAATATCTCTCTCTTCCTGGTGTTATGCCAGGTACTAGATGCATATTTCTATTCACAACCTACAGTCGCTTTCTGTAGTGAAACTCCATCAGTTAACAAATTAATTCCTTTACAAAATGTTATGCCATATCTACGCTTTAATGAAGCCTATAGCTAGGTAACAATGGCTTCTGAGGTGGATTTTCATTGGCGTCTTCATTTCTTGCTTTGTTACCTCTTATGACACGTGTAGTTTATGGATTGTCTATACTAGATACGTTGTCCAAGTGTACAATATATTCCTTATGGATAGTTAAACTCTATACTTTGATGGTTTAATCAGTCTAGTTGTTGTGGAACAAATGAAACTTTAATGACTAGTGTTTTGATTTTGTTTTCTGCTAAACTATTTTGTTGGTAGATCGCTGTTTTTTTTTTATGTTGCGCTGTAGATACCATGACGGCACTTGTTCCAATCCATGTCTATCAGACTAAGCACTATCGTTTTTAGCAATTGAATTTCAGTGCTGTTTGGCACAAATATATTCTGAGATTTTATTATTTTCTTGTTTTTTCTATTCATTAAATTAATATTTAACATTGTATTGTACCGTGATCAACTTACATCACTGCTTTTCTATATCCTGTGTTCATCTCCAGTGTAATGATTAAATAGTAATATATGATAATATAGTGTAATGATAGTGTAATGTTGCTTAGTCCACTTATCTTTCATAGACTTCAATTTATTGGGATATCAGACAAACAAGTTAGGCGGCGTACTCTACAACATTACAGTCTATTATATATACGTGTGCATAGCTTTAATATTGCTAATTAATTGTTATTAATCCGAGATCATTACATTTTTATGTATCTCTTGTATATCATTGAAATTACGAGTCCTCGTGAAGACTTATTTATTACTGCTTGAGATTATTATGTGAACTCTCATTTCTCTGAAGTGGTTTACTTTCACTTACGACGAGTATTGCTCTGTACAACTTAGAATTACACATTTCTTCACTTGAGTGCAATCTGTAAACTATACGGAATAAAAATTAAAAATTAAATAAAATAATATTGAAAACATTCATGCAACGACGAGATGTATTTGCATCTCTTGATTGCCTGTCAATAAGTTTCATAGAAATGTGGCTTATTTTCTCTTAACATTCGCTATGATAAATGTTGAACGTTGCAGGAGTGCCACCTATGGACCTAGGTTACGTTAGATTCTCACTCTCTATCTATCTGACTAGTGCTTTTATGTTTAATTATTTTCTGTCTCCACTCTGACTGTAGTAATCATTTATTGTTTAATAGGTTCATCCCATCCTGTCCCTGAGGTTTATTAATCTTAGTGTGGCAATTAGCTTGAATGATATATCATTCCTGATGTGGCTTAGTACTGATTCTTCAACTCTTACTTATTCCTATCTCCATTTCATTTATTTCTTTAATACTTTAGTGTTCCTATTTTACGTTACTTAATATATATACATTTGGTCTGTTCTGGGATTTTACGTATAGGATCGGACAGTATGAATATAATATTATAGAGTCTCTCTCTCTAGTTCTCTGCCTAATTCTAGGTCCAATATACATATTTCTACTCAGTCATACTTCGTAAAGAGTACTTCATAAATAAATAACTTAATCCTTCCACAAAAGACTGTCTTATCCACACCTTATAATGCCTATGGTTTGAGAAATATGATTTCTGAGGAGCGGCGGTTTCCCATTGCCTTCCTCAGTTCTTGTCACCTATGATATGGGCAGTTAACGGTTGGTATATTTTTCAGTGTTCTGGGCACCAAAGGGTAAATGACTATTACTTACTTGATAGTTTATTTATAACTAAGAGGTTTGTGAGACTATTTTGTAGTTAGCTGGTAACACTTTGCTCTAAATAGTCTAAATAATCCGTTAATCAATTCAATCTGTCTCTTCTGTGATTTTAACACAAAGTTCTGTATTGCAATATTTAATTTCACGTTGTTACAATTATATCGAGGTAACAATAATAATAATACATTTGTGCAGTTAATCTTGTTTTATGTGTAACACACATAGCGGGATTTAGTAGGGGATTTAGCGTACTCGGTTAAGCTGCTCGCCAATTAACTAAGTAGAGCCACGTTGCACGCGGTTAGTACTTTGTGGGCGACCACTTTAGTAGACCGAGTGTTGACAGTCTTGAATGTAAACAATACCAGGGTGTTAGAGGTTATTCATAAATTCGCACCGGCTGCTATTGAAGTGCTAACAAAAGGCAACGATTAAGTTAATATTAACCTTGGAGGGGAAAAGGAGGAAATAACGAAAACTATGTTTTGTGTCTAACTATGCTGAATATTTAAAAAAAATTAGAAAAAACACGCCTTTCTTATTTTTGTAATCTCGTCTTTTGAATTAAGTGTACATCATGGAATTTAATTAGGCTCTGTGTTACAATCTTTATTGATTGTGTGTTTTTTTAACACTATTTAATTAAATAGCTTACTGAAGGAGCACTTGACGGAAATTTCAAGTGTTTTGTGGACGGAGGGGGGGGGCATGGATGCGAAGGAAAGGGGTATAGCTCAAAATCAGCTTCACTTTCAGTTTATCTGCAAGTCTCAGATCAATTTGGCCCAACCTCCACCGGTCACTTAAAAATTCTGCACTGTGCTGACCTAAACTATATTCTGTTAGGTTTTATACTATTACAGAACTTTGTATTGCTGCATCAGCTATATCTGGTATTAATGTGATGTTACGGTGTGTTGTGCTGTGAATATTTATCTACTTTCTGTGGTCGACTTGTCGCTGTGTCGTGTGCCTTTTATACATTGCTTCTGTATTCTTGTTATTTCACAATAAAATCAGTTTACATTTACGTGATCGTCCTTTGTAAATAATTGTTTGTCTTAACGTAGATTTTTGAATGATTTCTTCCAGTTAATGAAGAAATCGTAATCTTTCATAGAAGTATAAATAAGAAGGTTAATCAATTAATCTTCATGTAATTTCTTAATGATATTGAATAAATATTTCTGTTTAAGTAACTAGACTGCTTCTGTTTAATTAATACAGATATAAGATTTTAATGATTTAGTGTAATGAATAATTAAATATTATATCTTGCTTTAAAATCTGAAACAATTTAACTTCCGTGTAATTTTTGTAGTTCGATTCATAATCCGAAGGCAGTGTCAGTGACAATTATGAAAATGCTTTTAAAAATCGACAAATCTGTAATCAATAATTTTTCCAAAATGTTAAAAAATTAGATTAATTAAAAAAACGCATATTATTCAATTTTAAATTGCAACAACACAAAAGTTGGAGTGCTACAGTCATCAATGGCAAAATCGAGCACTATTGAGACAAAATCAAGCGGGCGTGGAAAAAGAAGGTCCAAACAAATCAGTCCAAAGTTTAAATACAGTGAAAATACATTTATTTAGTTTAAAGTGGTTTGTATTTTTATTTGTGCAAGGCACTTATTGAATACATTAAATAAGGATGGCAACTTAACATCGATACAATGCAGACTCTGGTTCATTGTAATTATCGAGATATATGCTTCAACAAGTCGATACAGACGTTAGAACAATGCTGCAGAACAATGTATTGAAGTGTGCAGATTCCGCTGGTCTCTAATTTGGTGTAAAAAATTAAAAATAAACTCGTTAAAGCGCAATGATCATCTGTAATGATATTAATCACTCACTCCTCATAGAATGGAAAGTCATAGAATGTTTAGGATTAATCCTAGCGTTGTTGTTGTTATTTAAATAATAATAATAGGTTGATCCAATGCTGTAAATACGTTATTAATTTAATGTTTACAATTTTTGAGTAATGTTGTGCTTTTTATAGTTATTCGATCATTTTGATATAAAAGTCATTTGAGGCTCTCAATTTTTGTATATGATAATCTATTTTTAAACTAAGTATAACAAAGTTGTTTTTAGTACTAAAGGATAAGTAAAATATGGTCATATAAAAGAAATTTTATAAGAAGTTTTAATCTGTGCTTCTAAAATGAGCGATATTATAAGCAATAATGTAAACTGTTTAGCTTATATTTAACTAAATATGTAGAGATTGGTAAAAGATCTATCTTATGTAGAAGAGAATTCGATTATTATTAGTGCTAATTATATTTAATTATATTTCATTTGTAATTGTATATCTTTTAACAGAGTCGAAAAAGTTTGTGCAATAAATTAATATTGTTAATTTTTTAAAATATTTATATTGATGTGGAGATTATGCTAAATATTTAATTAGGTTTATAGTAGTTAAATTTAGTGCATTGTCTAACGTTAAACTTGATTTAATATAGCTTACATAATCGAATAACGTCACATTTAATTTTATTTCTCGGGAATTTAATTTAATAATCGATTATTCAGATAATTTGAAAACTGAGCCCAAGTTGTCAGATTGACTTGATGTGTAGCTACTGGTTACGTGTGGCAGAGCTTAAAATGACTCTGACTGAAGATGTATTGGACAGTCACATTCTCTGTGTGTGCACGCAGGCATACCTGAAGTAAGTAGCTAATATTTTGTCTTGTCTATGCAAAATAAGTAAGTTAGTAATACTTAGGTGTATGGCCTCATTTTTAGAAAATATTACTGAAGTGGGAATGGCACTAATATTGAGAGTGGTAGAGACAAAATATTCTCTTCTCTTCTTCTCTTCAGTGCACTGCCAAGTGGCAGGTTCAAGGTACTTATTCATACTCAAAGTCTGTTTTCTCGCTCCATAAGAGCACTCCTTAGATCAACAAGTTAACCCCTTCACAAAGTCTATGCCTTATCCATACCTTATGTAGCCTATAGCTTGGGAAAAATATGGCTTCTGAGGTGGTTTCCGGTTGCCTTCCTCAGGTGGATTAATTACCATTTAATCCTGGGGGAAAATATTTCATGGTGAGGTGGGTCCCCTCTTGCCATCCTCAGCTCCTGCCTTTAGTTGCCTCTTACGTACACATGGCAGATTGTTTGCGGTTGCCCAATTCTGCAGTGGTCCAACCTCATGAGAGCACAACACGGGGTACAAAATATTCATAAATCATTAGATATGGTTCCTGAGTTTTTAGACCTTCAAAATCTTCTGTGTTTGTCACTCTTTCTTTGAAATTAATTTTTTTATTGCTAACGCCGATATTGACTAAGCTCGATATAAACTGCAGATCACCTACACCTTGGATGAGCGTAAAACTACGAATCAGAAATTTTAATATTCACTAGCAATGTTGCATGGTTATCAACTACAAGGTAACCCGCCAAAAACTATAATGCTTCGCCAATGACAGCACTGCCCTTCAGGCTGATAAGCTAATCAACTTACTTCGTAGACAAGAGTAGAATATTACTTCTTAATCAGTGTATTAACTAAACCATGGTATAACCTCTTAAAAGGGAGGTGCAGCTACTCCTTACTTTAAGCCTCTATTTAAGTTTATGGAATGTAGGCTATATATCTTTTCAAAAATTAATTTACATTTTAAAAAGGTTAACCTATTTAGTTGACTATATTTTTTTTGAATCTATGTGTACATTTGCAAGTTTACCTCAAGTTTAAGCGGCAAAATATACGAACTTGTTTTATTGTTCCAATTAAATGAAATTGTAATTGTGTCTAAACTGTGCATAAATGAAGAGAAATTGAGACTTTTTATTTACTTACATTTGCTTTTTGTCACTTAAATTTGCTATATTATTGAAATCTAACTTTTGATGCTATCCTTATATTCCTGATATGTTACTGTAGCGACTTCCGACATTACAATCGTGGATGTAAGAGCAACGATCTGGCATATTACGCAGATTACGAAGTTCAAGAATTTTCCGACTCTCAGCACGATTACGATAACGAGGGCCCAGATTACTGCGGAGACTATGATGACAACGATGATGGCTGCACTTATCGTGAATCAAAACTGTTCCGGAATGATGTGGGTGATTGCGATGATATTGAAGATGGCATTGATTGCTGTGAATATAGAAATTCTCATGAAGAACTGCCTCGATCAGATGAGTTGAGTGATGAGGAAGCCGAGATGATGAGAGCCATGGGTTTACCTGTGCATTTTGCAGAGTCTAGGAGAGAGAAGAAGAAGCAGAAGAAGAGAAGTTATTGTGGTTCGACCCAGCACCACTGCAATGGAATGCAGGATGAAAGTAATGAAATTCAAGTTGATTTGGATGTGGCATATAAAAATGTAGTGGCCTTAGAGAGAGGTGTGTATTATGTACATTTTTATAGTTAATTTAATAAATATCTTAGAAATTTATTAAATTATAATATAGTTATAGCTAAAACTATTAATTATTCTCAGAAGCTATGTTTTTACAAAGCTATGGGGTACATAGGGCGTTGCCTTTTGTGGGGTGATTAACTTGTTGATCTATGAGTGCTTTTGATGGAGCATGAAAGCAGACTAAGGGCATGAATGTGTACCTTGGACACCT
Organism: Enchytraeus crypticus; assembly: GCA_905160935.1. Classification (NCBI taxonomy): domain Eukaryota; kingdom Metazoa; phylum Annelida; class Clitellata; order Enchytraeida; family Enchytraeidae; genus Enchytraeus; species Enchytraeus crypticus. The sequence continues at coordinate 1,229,086 of CAJHZI010000253.1, read as the reverse complement.
GCTACTTAGTTTATGTCTCAGTTTATGGGTTAATGGATAGTGTGTTAATGGCTTCTTGAGTTGTCATGTAACTGATTGCAGATTCTAATTTTTTTCCTAGGTCAATCGTTAGGCACATTGATGCTGGAATCCTTGCCTTGCTACTGTACTATCAGTAGCCACACATGCTGTATAATCTTGATGGAATATACTGACATATATTTGCTTTTATATCGTTGCAGAGGAGGATGAAAATGAGAGAGTGCCTTGTCTGAATTCTGAAGAATTGTGGCAGAAGTACTGGTCAGAGAATTCTGAACATTTGCTGTGGAACAGCTGGGTGGAGAAATATGCAGATAGTATAGATCCTTCATATCTGGAACAGTATTCCAGTGAAAATAACACTTTACAGGCAGACATTAACTGCAGCTATCCGATGGATAGTGTTACAAATGGGCACCAGTGCCAGTCAGTATCTTGTAGTAGCGCGAGTCAAGATTTTGCACCTGAAAATGATCACGTTGTCGCTTCCGGTGTCTCAACCGAGACAGTCAATGAAGTGGCTGACGTCGTCTGTGACATCAATAATGGCATAAATGGCACAACTAGTGCTACCGTTGGTGTTACTGGTGTTGTCAGCGGCACCGCGGACTCTGTCAACGAAGATACAAATGATTACTCAGCCCAGTGGGCGGAGCTATGGGAGGAGCATTGTAGACTGACATATCAGTTCTATTACGATCAGTTTATCAGTTTCAACAGTTATCACAGTACGAGGAGAAATGATAGATTGAAAAGCCGTAGGATTAAAAAGAAAAAGTCTTGTAGTAAAAGCAATTCAAATATGCTAATGGCTGATGTAGTTGAAAATGATGGATCAACTATTGTATCAGATTCAACTGATGCAATAGTTGATCGTGAGGAATCTGTGCTGATCTCGATTCCATGCAGTGGTGTGTCAGATACTGGGACATCCATTATTAGTGGCGGAGAAGCTTCCAGCATTGATGATAGCCCTTGTAAGACACCATTTGCTCGTAATACAGTGTCTAAACCTCTTGATGACACATCTTTCAATCTTGAGAACAAGACTCCAGCTCTTGAAATCACATCGTCAGCACATCGTGATACGTATTCTGTCACGTATCAAAAAACTGATGAATTTTCTCACAGAGTTGAAGGTCTCATGACAACGTTAGATGAAACATATCTTGAGGGTTCCATCGGTGGGAGATTACTTGGCATGCGTGATCATTCGATGCAGGAAGTGAGATGTGATGCTGCTCGTGAGGCAGACACCAGTAGTGACTGCTACTTCACTGCAGAGGAACCAAACAGTGAACCTGAAGATGGAGGAGATAAGAGTGATCGTGGAAAACAAAAAAGAAGCAGAGGAGGTTAATAGAACTTTTATTTTATTTTGCTTATCATCGTGTGAACTTGGATTAGGTGTTTCAAGTTGGTTTATGACTTTGGTATGTGATGTGTTGTATTAGGTCCTTCTTTCTGTATTTATTTGAAACCTAAATAATTTTTCTTGAATTTAAGATATTGTAAACAATAGATTGATAATTAATTAAACACTTCATGTGAGGAATAGATTAATATTTTTGAACTTCATGAACGTTCTTATTGTCGATAGTCTTATTATATTAGAAAATATAAAATAAATGAGTAACCAGATAACCATGAGTAACAGATAACCGATGACTCGCTCTGAGCTGATCAAACTTCACAATGACTCGTCCCGTTGTTGTCGTTGACATGATTATAGACAAATGTTTTGTTCGGCGTGCCTGAGCAATGATTTAAATGTTTTAGCAAAGGTATAACTTCATAAATTATCATCTAGGTCAGTGGTTTTCAAATCTTTTTGCCAACCGCCATCTTTGCCTACTTTCTCAATTGATTCCCCATGTTGAATCATTTTTGACAATTTTCCCCTGATAGGCTTTTTTTAGATGATTATTCTCATTTTACAAGGAAGTTATTCATTCATCTGTCAGGGTCAGAGATCTCTCTAGGTCCTTATCAAAATTCTCTGAATATCATCGTTTGGCGTGATTTTAAATCCATCGATGGCTTATTTATTAAGAAATTTTCACTTTTTAAAGAACTGCTAGCAAGAGTATATATAAGAGTATATGTAAGAGTTTATATCAGCTGTGCATCCCCGGACAGCTAGTGTAAAGTAAGATACAAGCGGCACACGGTAAAACTGTTTTATAGAGTATTAGAATGTAAAGTATCGACGTGTTATACTTTGTTTCTATGTCCGCAGGTGATGCCGGTGGCTCAGTGAGCTGCAGCAGCAGTCAGGCTACTCAGGCTGTTAGCAGTTGTCATGGTAACAGAGCTGTTAGTAAAGATACTAGTGAGGATGGAGATGAGCCGCCTGAAGAAAGAAGACATATCAAGCTGCAGAGAACGTTCGTTTATTAGATTACCTAATCGTTAATTTATTTTTAGTAGTTGAAAGAGTTGTCATGGTTGAAAGAGTCGTCAGTGGTTGAATTAGTGGACAGTGGTTGAAAGAGTTTTCATGGTTGAATTTGGGGACAATGGTTGAAAGATTTGTCTGTGGTTGAACTAGTGAACAGTGGTTGAAATAGTTGTCAGTGATTGAAAGAGTTGTCATAGGATGAATGAGTAGGCATTGGATTTGTTGTAACTGATACTATTATTATAGTCTTCTTCTTCTTCAGTGCACTGCCAAGTGACAGGTTCAAGGTATATATTCATACTCAAAGTCTGTTTGCTCGCTACATAAGAGCACTTCTTAGATCAACAAGTTAATCCCTTCACAAAGTCTATGCCTTATCCATACCTTATGTAGCCTGTAGCTTGGGAAAAATATGGCTTCTGAGGTGGTTTCCTGTTCCCTTCCTCAGTTAGGTGGATTAATTATCATTTAGTCCTGGGGGAAAATATTTCATGGTGAGGTGGGTCCCCTCTTGCCATCCTCAACTCCTGCCGTTAGTCGCCTCTTACGTACACTCGGAAGATTGTTAGCCGTTGCCCTATTCTACAGTGGTCCAACCACACCCAAGCACAACACGGGGTAACCCGAGCACAACACGAGGTTATTATTATAGTAAGTTATTTATAAAATGATCATTTTTGAAGCTAAATGGCTTATATATGTGATGGCTTATGTATGTGGGTGTTTCATTCCTACTTGTCTGATAGATCATCGGGTCATCGGATAACTTTTACTTGTTGAATGAACTCGCGATCTTTCGCTGGACTGGCTTTGACTAGTTTGTTGTTTATAATTGCAGTCACGAAGTAGAGGGAGTTGATGTACGGAATGAGGTCAATTCATCAGAAGATGATGATGATACGGAAGAACGAGACGTGGAGTCTGTGCTCTCGGCTCTTGGGTATCAGATGTCAACCACGAGTGGCACTAGGTTATACACTTCTATTTATATACTTGATGTACCCGCGTGCAAAAATACACACATCTAGGAAAAGTGGCCACATTTAACTGAACGTGGATTTGAATCCCTAGTCTCTCAATCCTAAGGTGACCGTTCTACAAATAGACCATATCCCTTTCAATAAATCAATATCTAAAAATGTTTATATATCAAGTAAGTGTTTTATCCATGAATTCTAAATATGATGTTGAGATTAAATTTATACACGTCAGATGACAGCGCTGTAATCAGAGTACTTCAGAGAGATAGATAGACAGAACTGGCTTATTATATTTATAATTTAGCTTAAACCATCTATTATAATCATATATTGAAAGGCTTGGAAATTTGACTGTACATTGTCCAGAGTTAGTCGTACAAGTGATTAAGTAGTACATAAAGTTCGATCATCATGAATTCTTCCCCAAGTTACAAATTATTTAAAGTTCTGTTGGCAATTATTTCATATGTTTCAATTCCTTTCACGTCTCTGCCGTCGCCTTTTTGAATCGAGACTCAGACATGTTAAGCCTTTTATATATAATTATTCAGTAGTTTGATATTGAAATTGGTATTCCTATATTTTATTTCTTGTTGTTTTTGCAGGTACAAATCGATGCCTGTTCCAAGTAAAATTGAGCTGACTTACTGCAAGAAGTCTAACAAACGACAAAAGAAACGAAAGAAGTTAAAGGTGAAATCGTCGGATGAATTCAAAGCGGATAGCGATTCCGCTGAAGTGAAGAAAAGTAAAGTATTTGATCGTTTAGAAGGGTTGTTGGATATTATCAAGAAGCAAGAAGAGATTGGAGTTACCGCGGCTGACCAATGTCAAAATATTGGAAATACTGAATGCTTTCAGATACAACCTGAGTCGACTAAATCTATGGCAGAATCAGTCTTTAAATCAGATAGTCATAGTCATTCAGCAGATGGCATTATAGAAGGTGATTCATTTGAGAAGTCAGTTTCTATTTTGGAGACCGTTAAGTCAGATTCAGATGAAATGAATGGTACTATTGAGAGCGCAAATGATAAGCAACACTTACTGGCAAATGATAACATAGACGCTTCTAATGTTAGTAATGTGCCTGCAGATGGTGCTCAAAGCAATAACAGCACTGTAGAAAACTTCTGTATGCTTGTAAGTGACATTAGTGGGTACGGAGTTAGAAAGTTTTCTTGCAGTGGTGATTCGACGACAAATGGTCTGAACAAGATCGAAAACGTTTTAAAGTCGGATAAATTGTTGGCAAGAAATAGCGAAAAATTGAGCAAATACTGGGCCCAGAGATACAGGCTGTTTTCTAGATTTGATCGTGGGATCAAGATTGACGAAGGTTTGTCATAAAGCTTTCCCAGTTTAATAAGCGTCAGATTCTAGTGATATCGATGAGAAGCATAAAATTAATCTTAATTGTATAGTTCAAACTGTTTAATGTTCAATTCATCATCTAACAAATGATGTCACTGCTGTGTTATTAGTATTCATAGTGGTTTAAGCATTATATAAATCTATTATCTAGAGTAGTTTAAAAAGAAATGTAAAAGTGCTCTTGGATCCGCTAATTGCTTCCTTCGGAAAGGAACTTTCTTTCTTAGCGTTACCGTCAGAAGTCTTTAAATTCCAAAGGAGTGATCTCACGAATATTATGTTTTTGTGATGCCATTTAGTCAAGCCTTCTTATGCTTCACTGTGAACTGTTTTATCCTATGTCTGTGTTTGACGCTAGAGGGTTGGTTTTCTGTGACACCTGAGAAGATAGCTCGGCATGTTGCGGACAGATGTCGCTGTGATGTCATAGTGGATGCATTTTGTGGTATAGGTGGTAACACTATACAGTTTGCTTTCACCTGTGAGAGAGGTACCATGTTTCACTGACATATATTATTTTTGCACTACACTATATGGGCTATAATGTGTATTAGGATTGCATATAACATTGTACATTCATTGTATCTTCCACTGTTTATTATTGTTGGGTGTCACTAGTTATTGCTAAGTGAAACTGGCTGACTGATAAGTTTTAAATATTAATTATCACTTTTGATTGAATTTGTTAATTAAGGTGCTACCATAGTACATTTAACAAATCATTGTCTGTTGAGAGGTACAAATTTATAATTAAAGAGCCGATATATAAGATCATCAAATATTTCTTTAGTGTTTTTACTATACATAAATAAGTTTAAAGATATGTTTAATAATTGTTAAGGGTATTTTTTGACATTGTTAGATGTAATAAATACTTTTAAGATTTGCACTTAATTTTTTCTTTCCGTTAGCATTTGTTATTTTTCTGTCCTTTTTGAGTAACATCTTGACAATTTCTTTGTCTCTGTCTAAGTGCTTTATAACAGCAGTAATTTACTGTCTTTAATTTTGACTGTATTGCAGAGATGTAAATCTCCTACTCTGTGAATTACTTACTCTGCTTGTTTCTGTGTATTTTCAGTGATAGCGATTGACATTGACCCAGTGAAAATTGAGTACGCACGACACAATGCAGCTATATACGGAGTCGCTGATCGAATAGGTGAGTGAATTAACCTGAGTGAGTAATCCTAGAGCTCTTTCATTAAGTTTCATCTGTTCTAACTCATCTTGACTCTGGTTTTCAATTTCAATTCAAATTAATAAGAACACCAAAATGAGGCATTCAACCCAGTAGAGTTCACACACACAACACACAAACAAGTAAATGCAGCAGGAAAAAACACAAACTAAATGTGAACTATGGTGAACTTAAAGAATAATAGTGATAATAGATGAACTTGTGCATGCAAAATAGGCAGGGGTATAATTTTAAATTGAGATTTTAAAATAAAATAATAAAAGAAGAAGACCAGATGAGCTACATGTAATAGCTACCTATTAAGCATTTATTAAGATTTATATTAAAATAATTAAAGGTCTTAAACGTGTGTACACTATATGGCAAAGATAGCCAATTAATATCCTTGTTTTGATTGATTGTAATTGTAAATGAATTAAACGTATGGATAAACTTCAAACTGGAGAAATTCTATTCTTATCCTGACCCTGGTTAAACTGGGATTTAAGGGAAGCTGACGATGATGATGCTGATGATTGATTGTGATTGTAAGTATTTGCCGTGTTGAGCAGAGTTCGTAGTTGGTGATTTCCTGAAGCTGGCGCACGGTCTGAAGGCTGACGTAGTGTTTCTCAGCCCACCCTGGGGCGGCCCTGACTACCTCAACGCTAAAGTATTCGACATGGCTACCATGATGGTGCCAAACGGGTTAGTCGCTGCATTGTAACATGTCGAAATTCTCATTTTAAATGTGAATTTTTTACTATGCTAAAATTTAAGTAATTTCTTTCATTAAGCTCCTTAAGATTGAAGAGTACTATCTACTTTCCAATAAGAAATGTTATGTTTACGTACTGCATTAGAGCCTCTTTGATATAATTGTGTTTCGCGTAGGAGAAGAAATATTTTAGCTCATTTTAGCTGAAACGACTGCACAGTATAGTAGTATAGCAGTAAACGACTGCACAGTATAGTAGTATAGCAGTAAACGACTGCCCAGTATAGTAGTATAGCAGTAAACGGCTGCACAGTATAGTAGTATAGCAGTAAACGACTGCCCAGTATAGTAGTATAGCAGTAAACGACTGCATAGTATAGTAGTATAGAAGTAAACGACTGGTATAGTATAGTAGTATAGCAGTATAGTAGTATACAGTATATATATAGTAGTACACAGTATAGTAGTATAGCAGTAAACGACTGCACAGTATAGTAGTATAGCAGTAAACGACTGCACCGTAGTTCTCGGCTTTGTCAATACTGAACAGTTTGAAATGATGTACAATAGAGTGTTATACGATGCTGTAGTTAATACTTATTATTTTTTACCCTGCATTATAATATCTTTAAGAATAATTATTTGTGCTAAAGAAGTGCTTTTTTGTACACTCATATGAGTTGGATTTAACTAATAAAATTGAATCGAAAACCTACGACTTGGATATTCCTTTATTTAATGATTTTTGATGGCGTACTTTGTATTGTAGATTTGAAATCTGGGAAGAGGCTGTTAAAATAACGAAGAATATTGCCTACTTTCTGCCAAGAAATGCGAATGTTGATCAGGTGTGTATTTATTTTCTCTGTATGACTTTGAGATGTTGTTTAACGTATCACGGAATAATATTTAAATTTTTCAGAAGTTCTTTGACTAAAGAACAATAATATTAATGTGTTATAGATAGATGCTAAAATGAATGACTTGTTTTATTTTGATATAATTTTAAATCTATTATTCGTTATTTCATTTTAGATCTATGATGATTTTGGTCTACAAGGATTGAAATATTAATTTATTAATCCTATAGTTAAAGATTAATGTCCATTTTAGATAAACTTAATAGACTACATATATTGAAATAAATTATTTCGAGTTTAATTGTTATTTTACTCTCGTAAAATTGTTTCTCTTATTTCAAAGGAAAATTCAAGTGTTGATGTTTTAAATTTTATATTGTCTCACACTCTTTCTCTCCCTCTCTCTATCTCTCTCTCTCTCTCTCTCTCTCTCTCTCTCTCTGTCTCTCTGTCTATCTATCTATCTATCCATCCATCCATCTATCTCTCGTGTTCTTCTATGAGGCAGAGCAATCTTTTATTGTTGGTATTGTTACAGGTCATGTCATTGGCTGGACCGGGTTCTCGAGTGGAGATAGAACAAAACATTCTGAATAGAAAAGTAAAAACCTTGACTGCCTACTACGGGGAGCTGATTGACGATGCTACAGAGGACTTATAGCTAGAAGATTAACTGATTGGTTGATTAATCGATTGATTGATCAATTGATTGATTAATTGATTGATTGATTAAATAATTGATGATGATACAGGGGACTAATGAATGGCTAGATAAATTGTGTTCTCTTAAATCTCTCTAGCAATGACTCATAATAAAATTATTAATTATAAAATTATTAATGACTGAAATTATTATGTAAACCGATTTGACATGAGGTTTGAAAGCCTCTATAAGAGAGTAATAATAAATTTATTTATTATTATTGACAGTCGATAGTAATGTTTTCTGTATTTTATCAAATTAAAGCATATTGCGTAAGCTTGTTTCATAAAATCTGATGAATATTTATATCATTTGATATCGATGATTAAATAATTATATATTTAATCATCGATATTTCAATGACAATGTGATATCATTATTCATTGCATGATAAAAGTTTAGCTGAGCTATCCGTTTGTCTTTGAAGACCGTCTAGGACAAATTTTGGAATCTCTTAGGCCTAAAAAACCATAGAATAAAGAAACGAATTCTATTTATAGTTTTTCCCTTCTTCTGATGCATAACAATCATTGAATACCAAACCAGAAGGTGCGTTAATAATAGACTCAAATATCCTTAGTATATTGTTACTTTACTGCTCTACTGGTATAGTAGAAAAAAATTTAAAAATTAACTCAACACAAGATCCCGTGATATTCAAATAATTCTCTTCAAATAAGTGACCATCTAGGCGCTACTTATTGTATACAAGGAAAAGACCACAATTATGTTACAAACAGGGGCGGATCCAGGAATTTTTTAAGGGGGGGGCCGAAATTTCTTTTTTGAGAGTGTACATTTTTGCTTACGCCCCGCCTTCTTCGGGACGTGATGCTACCAGAAAAAATGCTGTGTGTTGGGGCTCATAATTTTTCAGCATACTGCGCTGAAAATGAACACACGGCTCATAGAGTGAGTATATCCCCGTATCTTACCCCCCCCCCCCATACCTGTACTTAACTGAGAGGAAAACCTAAAATGCCTAAAATCCTACGTTTGTTTAGAAAAAAGTAGGTTAATTTTTTCACCTCTGAGGCTCTGAAGAAACTCAGCGGATCTGGACCAATTGCAAAAGTGACCTAATTTTGCGGAAGATGGGGGGTTAAGCCCTTCGATCCCAGCTAAGGCGGTTTGCACCACTATTTCGGGAGAGAGTTCATATTTTTTTATTTACACCCTTTTTCCTCTTATACAGTGCCTAAAGTGAAAATTGAGAGCTAGTGAAACGGTCAACATTTTTCGTGCCCCCTCTTCCGATATATGGGCACCTAATGGGGCCCATATTTGAAACAATTCCAGGTAGTCGGACTGTTCGAGTTCCCTCTTGTACCCCTTCCCCACTAACGCCTTTAAAACATATTTACACCTAGAAATTGCATAGAAACAATGAAAATATAGTTTAAAATTTTTTATCGTCGGGCCTAAGGGGAGGGGGGGGGCCCGGGCCCCCTCTGGATCCGCCAGTGGTTACAAATGATTATGAATTGAGAAGAAAAGTGCTATAAAACACATGACCATTTTGTTAGCTATGTAAATTTTGGCGAATTTTTAGTAGCCAAAGGAACCATCTTTCTCGCCATAGCGCGAATAATGTCGAGAATAGCATTAAAGCTCTATATATGAGTTGTTGTTATTTAGCTTATACAGAGCAGAATAGACAACTTCCACTGGCATTATAGAAGTAATTAGAAATAGGTCAGGTTTCTCGGTCAACTCTGTTGATAAACAAGCATTGATGGGCGTGTAATTGCTTTTTTTAAAAAGCTTCTATTACTTTAGGCGTCAGGCTTATGATCTGTGGCTCAGGCTTATGATCTGCGACTAGATGCACGATCATTGAATCTGATTTCCTCTTCAACCTAACACAACGTAATGAGATACAGTTTTCGGGTTTCGTAAACTGTGATAAAATCAAATTTTCAATTTCTTTGTTTTTAAATTTTGCAATGTGTAGATAAGTGTTTCTAAACGCTACGATTTCGAGTAGCATGATGAGGATATTTTGCATCGCTTTCTTGTGTGGACTATATCCAGTTAAATCAACAGGTTAGACTTATTTTATTAAATTATTTCAATTTTATTCTGCGCTCATTTTTTACTTTGGTCTGATTTTCTGGATTTTAGAATTTCACCGGTTTTGGACCTTCTTTTTGCTTGCTGGCTTGATTTTGTCTCAATAGTGCTGGATGTTGTCATTGATGACTGTAGCACTCTAATTGTTGTTGTTATTATTATTATTATTATTGTGCATGTTATGATCCAAAGTCATTCAAGTAAAATCTAAATTAAAAATATATTCAGTAAAGCATATAGAAAGTGCACAACTGGGCATACTTCTTCAGAGCTTACGTTGTCTTTACTCTTTAAAAGTCTGATTGGCTTTGTCTTGAGCCTTGGAGTGACTTACAGCGACTGCAGTGTTTTAATTTTATACTGTACATTATATGCTGTGTCATTTCTGGCATTACTATGACATATGTGTAATTAATTTTGGTAGAGTTTAAGACCTTAGATCGACTACAACCCTCTAGTAACGCTGTAACGCAAACTATAGCTGTCATTGGGCTGATAGAAAGAGCGGTAGGAGAGAGAAGCAGAGAGTTCAATGTCACAGTTGATCCGAGCCTTGGGCCGCATAATGGAGCTACATTTAAGGTAGAATTAGTTTCTACTTTAATGTCTTGTTAAATTTTGTGAAAGAAATAATTTTAGATATTTTCATATGTCAAACCATAGTGTCTTTTGTTGTGGCACAGAAGGAGGAATATATGATGCTTATATAGATTCACGCTATTATCAGGATTATCACTACTGCTAATGCTAAAACTACCACAACTACCGGAGTTGTGGTAGTTTCTATATTACTATATTATATTGGCATATAAATATGCATTACTTGAAGAATTATTTTTAAATAAAAAAATTCTTTAAGTAATGCGTGTCATATCACCATCTGGCTACTCAAGGTCATCCAGTTGTACAAAAGTATTTGCTGAAGCAGATTTCATTGAAACCTTGCAAAGTCATTCAAAAAGCTTTCGTCAAAAAGTGGTCTCTAAAATGTCATCTGCCGGTTTCCACAGTTTCTCTAGTACAGCTAATTGCTAATTAATCGAATAAAACAGTTTCGAGTTTTTTCTGAAAGCTGTAAAGTGAAAGTTCAGCAGGAAGATTTGTTGTATTTTGTGGTAAACCTAGGCTACCAAGAGTTGATCTTTCCTCACAAAGATCTAACCCTATTTTCAGAATTTTTGTATATAAAAGCATCTTAAAGATTTTGCTGTATTGAATTCATTCTAACAAAATTTTTAGAATTAATTATTAAATTTCTTTGATACAAAATATTTCTTTCTTAAAAGATTAAATACATGCAACCATCTATAGAATATAAATTTAAGAAATTCCTGTTGTTGCAGTTAACAACTGTAGATGGGAGACTAAATATAGTAGGAAACACCGGAGTAGCCGTTGCTACTGGTTTCTATTACTATCTATCGCAATACTGCGGTTGTCACTTATCCTGGGCTGGAAATCAGCTGAGTATACCCGAGCAGCTTCCAGAGCTGCCATCTAGCGGAATACTTGTCACATCTGCTGATAGGTATGTTTTTATGAGGAGTATTAGAAGCTAATTATATATATATATATGTAAAAAAATTAAATTCTATATATAAATTATAATTAAATATTATAATTATATATATATAATGTATATATATATATATATATATATAGATATATATAATATATATATATATATATATAAATATATATATATATATATATATATATGATATATATATATATATATATATATACACTGTGAGTAGAAAAAACATGTGCGCAGTCTTTCGCCCATAACTTTGGTATTAGTGTACCGATTTTTAAATTTTTGCATAGGTATAATCAGGAACACATTTGCTATAAAATAATGTTAAGTGACTCTGTTAATTATTATTTTTGCTTTGAAGCAGTGCTTGAAAATATGCGCGACTGAAAATATTCAGTTTAAGTAAATCAATCGCTACAGAATGTTACAAATCCGTGGCTTAACAAAAAACGAAACAAGCAGTATTATACTGCTACTGTCAACTGTCAAAGCTTAATTATGCTCAAAGTGCCCTCCTTTAGCTGGAATACAAGCTCGGAGACGCTTGCGCCACTCATCTATTGCTTTATCAATGACAGATTGCTTCATGTCTTGCCAAACGTCCACCAGGCATTGCTTCAACTCGTCCACGTTATTTATTTTCTTCTTTTTGGTGTAATTTCTTTAATAAGCAATCTGGCCCTCCCAGAATCCAGTTTTTTGTTGGAAATTTGGCAATCAACCAATGTGAGCCACAACCCTTTAAGAGGTACAAGTTTTTGTGAACTCTTAATCTGCTTTAGTAAACACCATTTTAAAATTTAAACAAAGACAGACCATGTTTGTAAAATCGTCTGTTATTGTTTAAAATATACCAGAATTTTCACAAAAACTAGATTTAAGATTGATACTTTTCTTCTACTTTATAATTCTGAACAATTTTCAAAATCGGTTCACAAATGTCAAAGTTGTGGATGAAATACTGCGCACATGATTTTTTATGACTCACAGTGTATATATATTTATATATATATTTATATATATATAAAAAATATACATATACAGGCTGCGCATTAAAAAATATCCCCGTAGCACAATTACGATAGCTTAGCCAATTATTGATATTTCGCCTTGAAATTTTAAGGTTCTCTTGTGGAGGAATTTAGCCACAAGCCGACCGGACTAAATTTTGTAAAAATATTTTTAAAGGAACCGGAGTTATCCAAGTTTTGCAAAAAAATTGATTTTTTTCATTTAACACGCAACGTAAAATGTCAATAGAATCAATTCCTTTTTGAAATATGCTGGCGCTGAAAAAGGCCGTTTGATGATGACGACTCTGATTTTGTTCTACAATGTGTGCTCGAAATGAACGCCCTGGGCTTTTATGCCGGCCAGAAATCTTTTCTTACAAATAAAATTGTGCTTTCAATGGACTGTTGTGGTATGTCTTTCCAAAGCCTTTAACTCCATTGTATTTCTGGGTTTGGGCTTGAAAGCACGAAACTTTTCCCACATGGTTCCCCAGACAAAAAAATCAAGTGTAATAAAATCTGGAGAATTACTAGGCCAATCATCCAATTTCATGAAATCTGGGCAATATTGTACAAGAAAGTATTGCGCAAGACGTGAAGTGTGAGCTGGCGCGCCGTCCGGTTGGAAAATGAAATCATTTGGCTTTAATTTGTTGCTGTCTTCAATCAGTTTCGGCAGAATAGTGTTAGTATAATACATTGTAGCACAATATCAGAGGCATCATCATCTAACGGCCCTTTTCAGGGCTAGCAGATTTTCAAAAAGGAATTGATTCAAATTGACGTTTTACGTTGCGTGTTAAATGAAAAAAATCAATTTTTTTGCAAAACTTGGATAACTCCGGTTCCTCTAAAAATATTTTTACAAAATTTGGTCAGCTTGTGGCTAAATTCCTCCACAAGAGATCCTTAAAATTTCAAGGCAAAATATCAATAATTGTCTGAGCTATTGTAATTAGCTGTGCTATGGGGATATTTTTTTAATGCGCAGCCTGTATATATTTATCTTTTAGCATTAAGTACGCATATCGATGATATTGTAAAGTTTGGAAAATATGAGTCAAGTTAATGACAAAAAGAAACAAAAGTAACCTTTAGATATGCAGTAATGATCTCTATATCAAATCCAGAAGAGTTTACTAGCAAATAAATGTTTAATACAATTATTGTACTGGTTAGCCTGTTTCATACAAAATGCATTTATATTAAAATAAAAATAAATTTAAATTTACATTTGCATTACATTAGTAAGATTTAGTTTGTCTTTGAAGTGTGCTTAGTTTTTATTGGCGTGTGTGACATATTTTGTATAGATTTCGCTACTATCAGAATGTGTGCACTGTCAGTTACTCATTTGTGTGGTGGGATTGGTCTCGGTGGGAGAAGGAGATTGATTGGATGGCCATGAATGGAATAAATCTGCCTCTAGCCTTCAACGCTCAGGAGGCCATCTGGCAAAGAGTGTGTTCTGCTTTATGAAACTTTTAGATTTTTGCGAGATTTATAAATTGTTTCATCTCTGTGCTATATTTTCTAGTTTCGCTTGTTATTTTCTAACCAATTCACTAATTAAATTACAATTCAATGTTCTCTTATTAATGACTTTGCTAACCAGTCCTGTGATCAGCCAAATCAATACTGTCTAGTGTGTAGACATGAAGCAAAACAAATAACACACAAATAACACAAAAATACAAACATTACAAATTTCTGTCTATAATTACAAATTTCTGTCCATGATTACAAATTTCTGTCTATAATTACAAATTTCTGTCCATGATTACAAATTTCTGTCCATGATTACAAATTTCTGTCTATAATTACAAATTTCTGTCCATGATTACAAATTTCTGTCCATGATTACAAATTTCTGTCTATAATTACAAATTTCTGTCCATGATTACAAATTTCTGTCCATGATTACAAATATCTGTCTATAATTACAAATTTCTGTCCATGATTACAAATTTCTGTCCATGATTACAAATTCTGTCTATAATTACAAATTTCTGTCCATGATTACAAATTTCTGTCCATGATTACAAATATCTGTCTATAATTACAAATTTCTGTCCATGATTACAATGATTACAAATTTCTGTCTACAAATCCATGATTACAAATTTCTGTCCATGATTACAAATATCTGTCTATAATTACAAATTTCTGTCCATGATTACAAATTTCTGTCCATGATTACAAATTTCTGTCTATAATTACAAATTTCTGTCCATGATTACAAATTTCTGTCCATGATTACAAATTTCTGTCTATAATTACAAATTTCTGTCCATGATTACAAATTTCTGTCTATAATTACAAATTTCTGTCCATGATTACAAATTTCTGTCCAAATATCTGTCTATAATTACAAATATCTGTCTATAATTACAAATTTCTGTCCATGATTACAAATTTCTGTCTATAATTACAAATTTCTGTCCATGATTACAAATATCTGTCTATAATTACAAATTTCTGTCCATGATTACAAATTTCTGTCCATGATTACAAATATCTGTCTATAATTACAAATTTCTGTCCATGATTACAAATTTCTGTCCATGATTACAAATTTCTGTCCATGATTACAAATATCTGTCTATAATTACAAATTTCTGTCCATGATTACAAATTTCTGTCCATGATTACAAATTTCTGTCTATAATTACAAATTTCTGTCCATGATTACAAATTTCTGTCCATGATTACAAATTTCTGTCTATAATTACAAATTTCTGTCCATGATTACAAATTTCTGTCCATGATTACAAATTTCTGTCTATAATTACAAATTTCTGTCCATGATTACAAATTTCTGTCCATGATTACAAATATCTGTCTATAATTACAAATATCTGTCTATAATTACAAATTTCTGTCCATGATTACAAATTTCTGTCTATAATTACAAAATGTCTGTCATGTCCATTACAAATAATAATTACTGTCCATGATTACAATGATTTCTGTCCAAATTGTCTGTCCATGATGACAAATTTCTGTCCATGATTACAAAATCTGTCTATAATTACAAATTTCTGTCCATGATTACAAATTTCTGTCCATGATTACAAATATCTGTCTATAATTACAAATTTCTGTCCATGATTACAAATTTCTGTCCATGATTACAAATTTCTGTCTATAATTACAAATTTCTGTCCATGATTACAAATTTCTGTCCATGATTACAAATTTCTGTCCATGATTACAAATATCTGTCTATAATTACAAATTTCTGTCCATGATTACAAATTTCTGTCCATGATTACAAATATCTGTCTATAATTACAAATTTCTGTCCATGATTACAAATTTCTGTCCATGATTACAAATTTCTGTCCATAATTGCAAATTTCTGTCCATGATTACAAATTTCTGTCCATGATTACAAATTTCTGTCCATGATTACAAATTTCTGTCCATGATTACAAATATCTGTCTATAATTACAAATTTCTGTCCATGATTACAAATTTCTGTCCATGATTACAAATATATATTCATGATTACAAATATCTATATCTAATGAAAAACTTATATCCCAATTAAATAAAAATATCTGCTCTTGATTGTCTTTGATTAGTAAGAGATCGGATTAGTTTTAATATATTAGTCTCTTGTGATTATTTGCAGGTTTTCCTTGGAATGGGCTTCACTCAAGCAGAATTAGACAATCATTTTGGTGGTGCAGCCTTTTTAGCATGGTGTGTGCATGTACTATAGTTCTTATTGCTAACTATATTACTGATCAAAATACAATTTGCTCTCCTTTATTTACTCGCATGACATAATGCATAGCTTCTGCAATGGAAAGTAATTTCTCGGAAGAAGGTTGCGTGTTTTTTTTCAAAAATGGTATTATTATTATTATTATTATTATAGATCATTATTGCTGTGAGATTCTGGCTGATAAGAATGTATATGGGCAATTTATCAGAGCACTGTTCTTGGGAACTCATGCTGTAGTAAATTGACGAAACGAAAGAATTTCATATTAAGGGTATTTTTTAGCAATTTATAAGAGCACTATTTCTTGGGAAATCTTGCTGTATTAAATTGACGAAACGAAAGCATTACATATTTTTCTGGAGCCTAGGCGCTCACCAACCGAATGCCCTTTCTGACGTTGGTATGGATCTTAGTGCTTTAGTCGCCTTCTACAACACGTGCAGTCACCGGTTGGTCAATTCTTATTATTTGTGTATTCAAGGTCTAGGATGGGTAACATGCACGGCTGGGGAGGGCCTCTTCCTCAGTTGTGGCATGAGAAGGAGATAAAGTTACAACATCTGATACTCAACAGAATGAGAGACCTGGGAATGATTCCCGTGCTACCGGCTTTCCCTGGTCACGTGCCGAATGCAATCAAACGAGTCTTTCCCGCCGCTAAAGTGTCTCGACTGCGAGATTGGGGCGAATTCAATGACACATTCTGCTGGTATGATACTAGTATTTCGATGAAATTATTTAAAATCTCTCTCTCTTTGTGCACTGCCTATTGGCAGGTCCATGGTATATAACACCTACACTCTTCTCTGTTGAAATTCTGTTAAGGCTTACAAATTCTCCAGTTTTTGCCAAATTCTTAAATTTAGGCCTATGTATTTTTATTCAAACTTGCGAATTTCAAGCAGACGAAATGTGCTAAAATGGACAAATGCTAAAAATTCTAAGTACTGAAAGTTTGGACTTATTTAAGTTGTTAGAATTTCAAGAATTCAGTTCATTTTTGCAGCGTTATTACTGTGTGCTTTTTGAATATTGAGGTTTGAAAATTAAAGATTTTGTGACACCTTTTTGTTAAACTTAATTAATTCTATCCCTAACATCGTCCTTGTTTAAGGAAATGAACGTTAAACCTTTATTATTAATATTATAATTAATATTATTATTAGTATTATTATTATTATTATTTACCTCGGGTATAAAGAGCCCTAGGTTTAAATATATTATATTATTCTATTTATTATTATTGTTGTTGTTATTATTATTATTATTAAATTTTGTAATTTCTTTTATGTTTATTGCTATTCTACAGTACACTGCTGCTGGATCTGCATGATCCATTGTTTTCAAAGATTGGAAAGGCTTTCATTAAAGAGGTAGGAAATTCAACAGGAATATATATCTTCATCATCATCTTCTTCCTTTGAATCCCAGTTTAGCTAAGGTCGGGATAAGAACAGAAATTATATATATACTTGTGAAATATAATTGAAGGTAAATAATATTAGTTCTTGAGCTTGTAAAACTTCTTTTGACTCTTTACGACTGAAGCAAAAATGCAGTTGCGAATAATTAGTCTACATGAATAACTTGATTTCTAAGGTTCTTGTATCAGTAGACATTTGTATGTGAGTCCATTCTTTCCTATTTTTCTATTATTTCTTCTGTTGTATGGTTTTTGACCCTGCCTTTATATTATTCTAATCGTAGTGTTGATGTTAAGCTAAGTTTAACGTCTGTATCCGTATCAATAGGGATAATATGAGATAGTATCTGGCTGAGAGTCAAACCTATTCCCTCCGGCTTCCCAGGCAAGCGTGCTGTCCATTCGGCTGTCCAACCTGTATTTTCTTAGGCTACATTCCTTTAATAATTTCTGGCATAAACACTTTATTTTTCAGTATGTCAAGGAATTTGGCACAAATCACATCTACAATACGGATACATTCAATGAGATGACTCCTGAATCAGGGTTTGTTGTACAGTTTTATATTTAGCCATATTTCGGTTTGTTCAAGCTAATATTCAGTTAACCATTTTAAAACGGTATAAGTCTTCTAAAACGTAAAATTAACATTTCAATTTTCATGCTGACATTGCTCACTTTTAGTAATTTTTCTTAGCTAGTAGTTTGCCAGTGATAGAGTGGTTTTTAATTTTTCCGTGCTAGATAAAGCTATCAAAGTCGCTGATCCAATCGAAGTCTCTAAACATTCTCTGATACCAAGCTCCTACAGTGGATAAATGACTAAGCTGCTGAACCAGTTGAACCTGTGCTGCCAGAGATAGGTGTCATCTAAGTGGACCACTTTGACAACTAGATAGTGTGTTATGCTCCCTCATTGATTGCCTGGTTTTGGCATGTATTAGAGTGCCTGTCTTTGCGCTTTACGTAAGCACCTTTATGTTATTCGAAATAGGTTACTGTTTAAATACTGCTGTGCTGTGGTATGTGAACAAATAAACATGTCTCTTTCTTTCTTTCTTTTATATATTATTCGCCTGTATGTGAGCTTTGTGTGATAGTTTATCAATACCTCTGTGTGTAGAATAGCTGCGGTTTTGTTATGAAATTTTAAGTGAAGATCCTGGGCTGATCTATGTAATATATAATTATTACATTTGTATTCTATGGATGTTAATATAGTCAATAATTATATATCTAAGGAATAATTATATAATTATCAGTTATTGTTATTAATTTTTTAAATGATTTATTAGCATTTTGAATTGAATTGAATCATGTTTATTTCACTTTAGTCTGCAACATACACAAGAAACACACGAGACAAAGTGAAAAAGGAGAAAAAGGCCACGAAAGCACTGACATTTGCCCTAATTAAACATAGCCAAAATATACCATAAAAGTAGTTAAAAGCTTACAGAAAATCAAGACATTCATTCCAGCATATTGCTACATGCTTCACACAATGACCCTGCACATTAGCATAGAAGCATACCTTAATACACTAAAATCTATTTACGAAAATAATATAAAAACATTAATTATTTTCGTAAATAGATTTTAATGTATTATGGTATGTTTCTATACAAAAGTGCAGGGGTATTATGAAGCATTTTCTCATGATCTGTTTGAGATTTTTAACAGTTTCTGATATATCGTTGCAGTACCAATCTTGATTTTTGTGTATTTGAACAGCGATCCTGAGTACCTGAGGGCAGCCGGTAAGGCTGTGTATGACACCATGCTGGCCGGCGATAGTGATGCTATTTGGTGTGTGCATTTAATGCATTTCATTGTTAAATGAAACTGGCTGGAGGCAGTTTCGATGTCAGTAAGATACTCGATCGCGATGTGCGGGGTTCAAATCCTGGGCTCACCCGTCACTGACATCGCTTTCGAGTGAGGAAACGGACTTTAACATTAGATTTACCAGCCTTTTAGCTTTTTTAAATTTACATTATTTTATAGGAGTATCCTGTCGATTTTTGTATAACTTCTTAAGTGTAGTTAAATTTGAACGACTCAAAGGGGGTCGAGACAAAAATTATAGTGGTGGCATCGTTCTTAAGTTCATAACAACATCAAGCTCTGTGAAGCATAAGTTTAATCATTACCAAACAAAACCTATGAATCTAGAATCCAGAAAATTTAGTCCTAACCTATTTTTAGTTTTAGTTTATATAATATGATGTGTCTACAGCTATGTAAGTGTGATTGTGTAAAATTTTATATTTTGTCACAGCCTAATTAAAATTGATAAGTGCATTAATAAATAGGAGGAAGAGTTGGATAAGACACATTCCAAGGGGAGAAAGTCTACTAAGAGAGATCATAGAAGGCAGAGTGGAAGGAAATAGAGGCAGAGGAAGACCGAGATTATTAAAATCTTAAATAATATAATTAAAATTATTTTACTGCAGGCTAATGCAGGGTTGGCTATTTCTTGATGATTTTTGGACTCCAGAACGTGCCAAAGCTTTGCTTACATCTGTTCCAATAGTAAGTTATTACGTTACTTTATGCGCTGCGGGCCTTCCCGTGGCAGTCGTCAGCAAGCTGCTTTTTAAAATACAGTGGTTAAGTTGTAACCCCAAAAAGATTTTGGAACAAGATTTTGTTTATGTAGGATTACGATTTTGTACTATGATATGTTTACATCATCTACTCAACAGGTTTCAAACGGAAGCATCGTTGGCCCAGTGG
Organism: Enchytraeus crypticus; assembly: GCA_905160935.1. Taxonomy (NCBI): domain Eukaryota; kingdom Metazoa; phylum Annelida; class Clitellata; order Enchytraeida; family Enchytraeidae; genus Enchytraeus; species Enchytraeus crypticus. The sequence goes on along the minus strand of CAJHZI010000253.1, from coordinate 1,208,327 downwards.
CATAGATGCATTTTAAATCATGTGGTTCAGGGTTCGATTCTGACTCAAGTCACTTTTATTTGTTAAAGTTTGACTAAATTTTATTAGTTTCTTAGGAATATGGTATGTTAGGGTTAGGGTAAAGGGTAGGGGTTAGGGTTAGGTATAGTTAAAAAAAGGAAAATTAAAGTTTTTTTCATATCACATTCCGTCCGCATTAGACTAATCTTCAAATTGACCTTCTAGTTGATGATCATGTAAAAAATAAAATAAAAAATAATATTAATAGTAGTAATAATATTTATTGTAAATATATCATAAATATAATTAATATGAACAGGTGCATATGTCTAGTTTGAATTTAATATATGGATGCTAAAGCCTAGTTTAATGTCAGTGTCTTCTCTCAAGAGTATGTAAGTACAGGATTTAAACCCCTCTCTTACATTATTATTCGAATTTTTTGTTTTGTTTCTAAACTTTTTTGCTGAAGCGGAATTTCCCTGTTTATTTACTAGGGCAGGATGATTGTCCTGGACTTGTTCTCTGAAGTACGGCCGCAGTACGCGCGGCTCCAGTCCTACTTTGGTCAGCCCTTTATCTGGTGCATGCTGCACAACTTTGGAGGCACCCTGTCCATGTACGGAGCCATCGAAGCTGTCAACCAAGTATTGATTTATTAATAGCTGTGCAATATAGTCGACAGGTTTTAGCTTCTATTTCAATATCTGACAATAGTAACTCTTGAAGAGTAGACATCCCCGTGTTCTTTCCGGGTTGTTGGAAGAATTGACCAACCTGTGACTTCACGTGTTGTAGAAGGGGACTAAAGCAGTATGATCTATACCAACGTCAGAAAAGGCATTCGGTTTGTGAGCGCCTAGGCTCCAGAAATTGCTACAAAAATTTAAACGAATGGAAAAGTCTCAAATATGGAATTGGCTGGTGGTGTGGTGTAGGGCAGACAGCATTTGATACAGTCTATTTGCATCCCGACCCTGGTTAAACTGTGATTCAAGGGAAGATGATGATGATGATGATGATGATGATGAATGTGCAATGTAGTAGCCAGGTTTTAGCTTCTATTTCAATATCTGACAATAGTATCTCTTGAAGACGTCGTAGGACTTGGGCTATGTGTGTTTGAAGCACTCAAGGCTAGTAATTAATACCGAATTCTTAAATGCAATATTACTTTAGAAATGTATCTAATTGAGATATGTATATTAAAACTTGTGCGGTTTGTTGTATGTGCTGCTCATTTATCTGATGTACTGACATCGCTTTCGAGTGAGGAACTGACGCTAACATTAGCTTTACCAGCTCTAGTGTTCTTAACAGCAACTGGCTGACAACACTAATTAGGTGTGATGCAAGTTTGTTTCAAGTGCTGTAAATGAAATCTTTTCTATTTATTGTATACAACCTCGTAGCGCTCAATAATGATTTTGAGATCTTCTGAAAGATTCTATTGGTAATTTGCTTTTTGTGTAGGGACCGTCAATGGCAAGAAGTTTCGCTTACAGTACTATGGTTGGCATTGGATTGACGCCAGAGGGCATTAACCAGAACAACATGATCTACGAGTTCATGCTCGAGAACGGTTGGAGAAGTTCGCCGAGGAATATTAGCCAGTGGTTGGTAGTAATCTTTCCATCTTCTCTTTCCTCCATCTGGTATCTGTGCAGGCTTGCAGGCTTTTACTCTGATGCAGGAATGTTGATGGGATAGAGCTTAGAGTTAAATAAGTTTCTTACTATTCAGGCTAATAATTCCCAGGGTGTTGGAGGTTATTCTTAACCGCGCCGGCTGCTATTGGAGTGCTAACAAAAGACAACGATCACTGATAACCATGGAAGGGAAAGGGAAGAAATTATGAAAACAATTTCATCGATTGACTGATGATATGGTGTGGGACAGAGGCGAGTTGAAAAGATCTGTTTCTATTCCGACCCTAGTTTAACTGGGATTAAAGGTAAGATAAGGACGATGATGATAATGATAGTTTTGTGCCTCCCTCTAGCATTGTTCTAAATGGCCGGTCTAAAGTTTATATTCCTACTGACTATCTGATATTTCAGCCTGGAGTTCTCGTATGACAAGCCGATCTCCTCTGAAAGACTATGTCTTTACAAAATCTTGTGTCTAAGTTCAATGGCATATTAGTATATCTAAGCGCAAAACATGAACAATTACAAATATACTTAATAAGCAGAGAAACAAACAAACAATAGCTTTTTTACTCGCTATTGCAGGATAGAAGACTATACAGTACGACGTTACGGTTATTCCAATCCTTTTGTTAAGCAAGCATGGCACATTCTCGTGGTTTGTATTCTGTCGTCAATTGGTTAATGCAGATTTTGTATTTACTAGTGATCTAGTTTAATTCTTCGACTAACTTTATATCATTATAATGGTTATAGATTAGAGAAGTATTCAGAATGTACTCATTTTCTAAATAACAGATTTTGATACAGTGTTCAATGCTAAAAGAAAGTCTATTCGTATCCCAACCCTGGTTAAAATTGGATTTAAGAGAAGATGATGATGATGATGATATAGTGTTCAGATGAAGTATTTTATCTCAAGTTTTTCTAAGTTAATCTTAATGTTTAAGAAACGGTCTAATAAAGATGTTTTAGGAATATAAATTACCATTGAAAATAATATGATATATTAACTAAATACGTTAAATGGTTATAAATTTTAATAAAATTTTTATAAATATTAGCTATGACTATTTAATTTAATGCTATGTGAACTTAGTCACATAATTCTGTTTAATTACTATACCCCTTAAATTGTTGAATTTTTAAATGTAGGAAATATATTGCTGTTGTTAGCTAAAATTTCATAGTTTGAGACTTTTTAGAATATGATAAAGTTTTGATTTTGAACTTATTCGATAAAATGTTGATTAATTGAAAATATATACTTTATATAGAAATTTATATATTGGTCTGGCCATAGAGTAGTTTTCAGGATAGTTTTATTAGAAGGCCTAACCCGTTTCTATCAGATTTATCATTTAACTAATTATTCCATTATAGGGAGGAGTCTATAATTGTACCAGGTTAATCAAATACCATGGGAAAACCATATTCATTAGAAGACCAATGAAGAAGTTCAAAAATCTCGACGAGGTAAATGTAGCAGCAATGCGTGGTTGTTGAGTATATTAGATTGGCATGTTTCAGTTCAGTGCATGTGCATATGATTACATTTGACCTTTTTGTATTTATAACGGCTTTAGTATTTCACTAACGTGTTCCAGAGTCAATGTGCAGCGACCTGCGCCTAAACCACCATTTTTTTAATTCCCTTTACTCTGGACTGATTTTCTGGATTTTGGAATTTGCACCATTTTTGGACCTTCTTTTTGCTCGCCGGCTTGATTTTGTCTCAATAGTGCTCGATGTTGTCATTGATGACTGCAGCACTGTAATTGTTGTTATTGACATACGTATTGAAGCAAGGAGTTTACAACTGTACGGAGGACTATGCAGATCATGGCATGGAATTGATCGTCGTGAGGCCAGGCATACAGATAAGTCCACCTCAGGTACTAAGCGTTAAACATACACAGTGAGACCATCATCCATGATGATATCTATCATTTTTCTGGTCACGCTTTTAAGCTGATAAGCAATTTGGTAGACTATCCTGGACTAGCCCGTCTCTGACATCGCTTTCGAGTGAGGAAGTTAACATTAGCTTTAGCTTTTTTTACTATCAGTTTACTGGTCATGTGAATGACCGAGATTTTACTGTCGGATTTAGCTCGGCCGGGGATCGAACCCACGAGAGTTCGGTTCACCTCCTGATCTATCATTGGAACGATCATGCTGCCATGATACTCACTCAGCCATGTTAACAGTAAGCATATAAGTAAAGTCAGGCCGTTTAACTCTCATCCTACACTGGATTGCTTCTATTCGTGCACAAACTTTTGTTTATTTCAGTCTCTCTCCCTGAATTAATATCTACAAATACTGGATATTATATTATAGTTCAACACAGAGTTGCTGCATGGCTGGAACTTAATACTTTGCATGAACAGATAGACTGTAGATCTTATATATTTTAATAGTTCTACTTTGCTTGTAATTGATTTCTAAAACTTATATTTGAACAGATCTTTTTATGTGTTCTAGTTAACATGATCATCATCATCGCTTGAATCCCTAGAGTTGGGATACAAGTAGACTGTCTTTCTGTGTCCTCTCTGTCCTATATCATATCATCAGTCAATCCCGTCTTGGAGAATCTTCCATTCGTTTAAATTTTTTGTAGCAATTTCTGGAGCCTAGGCGCTCACCAACCGAAGGCTCTTTCTGACGTTGGTATGGATCTTTGTGCTTTTGTCGCCTTCTACGATACGTGCACCGGTTGGTCAATTCTTCAAACAACCCGGACACAAAACGGGGAAGTGTGTTCTAGTTAAAAGGGCTAGAAAATCGTTTTGTTTACTGGAACATTATATGCTATCTTCTGTTATGAGCTTGCGCTTCTCATTGTCGCTATGGCCTAATGCTTTTAGAAACAGTTGTTTAATATGACTATTTCTCAATTTCTAAATGCGTTACACTTTTTGTAACTTATAAATGTACGAATTATTTAGTATTATTAGAGCTCTAGTAGCACGGGGCTACTGCTACATACATTCTAAGAAATCTTCACAAACTTAACACGTATGTCTGCATCAGGATCAGCTTCCATTGAATCCTAGTTTACTAGGGTCGGAAAAGCGACAACAACTTGTATTTGCTTTCAATGTTTAAATAACGTTATCGCATTTGTTATGAACAACAAATCAAATAATCCAAATTATAGTAACAAATAATTTTCCTTCTATGATATCTAGGAATGTATTGTTGCATACTTTCAGGCATTCTTTCAGGCATTCTCTAGTTGTATTTTAGGTCTAGTATACTGACGCTAATTTTAATGTTTTAATGTTTTAATTCAAATCTCTTAGTGATTTGAAAGTTTCAAGAAGTTTTTCACATTTAGTGCTTTTTGCGGTTGGTTAGTTTTTCATTCAATCATATAATTTAACATATGTGATATGGAAATCCGATGGAAGTTCTAATACTTCTGCTTTCTCAACTATGAAAAATTTATTCTCAAAAACTCTATGCATTTTTAACAGGCTAGCAATTGTAAATGATGTAATATTAAGTTCACAGAGTTAAACTTACTTTCATTGTATTTGTTTAACCGATATTTACTACAAATCGATTCCAAGGTACTATAATATCATTTACGATATGCAATACATGCACTTGTGTTGATTTTATTAGGTTTGCATACACAATAATTGTGTTTTGTTTCGATGTGGCAGCTTTGGTATTCAGCGGATGATTTCTTCAAGAATAATTGTGTTTTGTTTCGATGTGGCAGCTCTGTTATTCAGCAGAAGATTTCTTAAGAATAATTGTGTTTTGTTTCCATGTGGCAGCTCTGGTATTCAGCAGAAGATTTCTTCAAGGCCTGGGATCTTTTCTTTCGTGCCTCAGATCAGCTGTACAGTAGTCCACTGTTTAGGTTACTGTATCCACTGAGTCTTTGCTATGTAACGTCCGTTTTATCATTGCAACGACGTTAGGGTCGTATGAAGGTACTAGAACATGAGGGTCGTAGGAAGACATTAAGACACGCAGGACATATGAACCAGTAATCTCTAGCAGATTACAGGATAACATAGATCCTATGAAATTTTCTTAAATGCAATCATATGACAGCTAATATTAAGAATATTAGTCCTTCGAAATATATAGCAACGCACTGAAATTAGCATACATTTACGTGTATGTAGGTATTGATAATACTGTCACTGTTTCCTGCTGCATAATGTTTCTATGATTCAAACTTAATTTCACTGTTCAAAGTAACTTTTTACGTATAACAATTCTTTTTTTGCAAAGTCATATAATGTTATGTCATATAATCTTCCTATGGCTGGTTCCAGCAAACATTTCTCTATGACTATCTGCCATAGTACTCTATGATGTTCTCTGATTGATGATATCATGATTTCTATATGATGTTCTTCGCCATTTCCTCGAAGAAAACCATGTCCATTTCCGCGATTTCCTTTCGAAAAAAACAAAAGCAATACTTTTTTGATACAAAAATTCAATACGTTAGATTTAATATGAATTAGCTTGAGAGGGTTAAACGATATAGTGATATGATATTTCGCGGGGACAAGCATGTTCTGTATCAAAGTTCTTGATACCTCATGTTTAAACCACGAGGCATCAGATTCTACGAATATCCAGTACCTTTACTCTCCGACTGATTAGATCTGCGGGATTTGGGCTTATTCTAAAATTCATATCATAACGTAACAATAATTGGAGTCCTACTGTAATCCATGAAAATATTGAGCTCTATTGAGCTAAATCCAAGCATGCTATCAGTATATTTTTCTTTTGATTATTTTTAATGTTTGTTAATTATTAATTTACTTTCATTAATAGTTTTCTAAATAATTAATTAGTGTGTATATGTATGTGTATATATATATATATATATATATATATATATATATATATATATATAAAATAGAAAACAAACATCACAAATAATATATATATATATATATATATATATATATATATATTATTTGTGATGTTTGTTTTCTATTTTAGCATAATTGCCAGCATTTACTATTTAACTATTTTGTTTGTAGATATGACATGGTAGACGTCACTCGCCAGTCCTTGCAGCTGATATTTGAGCTTATGTATCATAACGTCATTAAGGCTTACAATGAAAAGAACGACCTGGACTTCAAGTAATTTTAAACTCTAATTTCAGTCACTGTTTCACGATATCATGTACTGGTTTAATAGTTCTTTTATTTAGACTGACTAGTCGGGTTTCAGACTTGTTTGAATAATATAAAAAATCAGAATGTCTCAATAGCGTAGGGGTAACGTCATGAAGTTTTAAATAGCAGATCCTGAGTTGAATTCAACTCTCGCGGGTTCGAATCCCAGCCCCGCTGATCTGAGAGTAAAATCTCGGACATTCACTGGACTGATTACACGGAAAATGGACTAAATTGCCTAACGGTTTAAACATGTGGTAATGAAAGTGATAGATATCAACATAGTTGATCATTTCAGTATAATTCGTGCTTACTTTTTTAATTTAATAACATATCACTTGCCACGCTGAGCTTTTGCGAAGAGATCTTTTAGAACAGTTGTAATATGTTGCTATTGCTAAGAAACTAGCTTATTGATTTTATTGAAGCAACTTCGCAACAAGTTGCTAGATTATACTAGCTGGCCGACAGATGACGGGTCTAAGGGCTCCTCTGAAATAAGCGTGACACATGTAATCTGTCAGCATGCACTGTGTCAGATACACTGAGCACCTCGTTCAGTTTATCTAAACGTATTGCAGTTCTACTGCTATACGTTTAGATAAATTCTAAGCAATTCTAAGGAATAACACTAAGCTTAACTTCTGCTCCCGTATCGAAAGTTTAAATCTCTTGCTTGGTCAGGCTTGCAACGTCAGAAAGGGCATTCGGTTAGTGAGCAGAAATTTAAACGAATGTAAGTCTCAAATAGGGGATTGACTGGTTGTGTGGTGTAGGACAGAGAGGATTTGCGACAGCCTATTTTGTATCCCAACCCTGGTTATACTTTGATTCAATGGATGATGATGATGATGATGATGATGATGATGATGTTTAGTTTAGTCAGGCGTGCTTGCTATCCGGCCTGTTCGGCTGCCATGTTATTTTTGTTATACTTGATATTCACTATCGTAAATTTCTTTCGTGATTTTTTATTGATTTTTAAATTGATTTTATTAATCATTTAATTGATTGATAAATTAATTACTTAATTGATTGATCAAGTTTAGCAAATACATAATATCTGCCAATTAAATTATCTGTTGAAATACTAACATTTATAAGCAGTCTGCGTTCCTCTATTTTGTTATACACTAAAGGCTGGTAAGGCTAATGGCAGTTTCCTCACTCGAAAGCGATGTCAGTGACGGGCGAGCCCAGGATTTGATCCCCGCACATAATGATCCGCGGTCGAATATCTTACTGACATCGCCACTGGCTCCAGCCAGTGACTAAAGTCTGATATCATTTTTAAGGAGGAGGATTTTTGAATAATTAACGAATAGACATAATAGAGGCGTTATATACCATGGATCTGCCAGTCGCAGTGCACTAAGAGAGAGAGAGACATAATGAGAGTATGGATGCGTCAACACTACTAAGGGCTGTAGATTATAATTATTTTGTTGTTTGTTGTGTCTTTGCAGCAAGTATGTAATAACTACACTGGATCTATTGAGAGACCTTGATAAGCTGCTGGCCACTGATGAACACTTCTTGTTGGGACGCTGGCTGGAAGAAGCAAAGAAATGGGCTCGAGATGATAAAGAGCGAATGTTATATGAATACAACGCGCGCAATCAGATAACTCTGTGGGGGCCTGACGGCAATGTACGTGTTCCATTGATTTCTTTAAATTATACGTAATGCGATGTGCTTAATGTAAGATGTGTGATCCAATACATGTAATTTAAGATATGTAACTCTATACTCGTAATGTAAGATATATAATGCAACACACGTAATATAAGATATTTATTGCTATGTACTAGTTAAATAGCCTACTGTTCGTTGTCCAATTGAACTTTGTGAACTTACTGATCGGTGTATTTTTGGGAGCTCAAAAGCTGACTTCCATTTGAATTGTATACCTTGTACCTGCCATATGGGAGCTGCAGAAAAAGTGAGAAAAGAAAATATTAATTATTTATTTACAAAAGTACTTTTTCTGTCCGCCTGCTTGGCTTTCTTCTGTTAAATAGTTATACTTTATTGATTGATAAGTATTTTAGTTCCATTTTAAAATTATTATTATTATTATTATTATTATGATTATTATTATTATTAATATTATCATTTTGCTGCTGTAGTGTCTAAACTATGTATTTTATACTACGTATATATTGTGTATTGTATTATGAAATATTAATCTGCTACTCGAGTGACTTCTCTGTGCACGTCGTAGCTAGGCTTTATTATTTCTCAGTTGATCTTTTTTCTTTCCGCTGTTCTGTTTTATGTACATACATGATTTAAAGACCTTCCGTGTTGTGTCCGGGTTGTTTGAAGAATTTACCAACCGGTGACTGCACGTGTCGCAGAATGCGACTAAAGCACTAAGATACATACCAACGTCAGAAAGGGCATTCGGTTGGTGAGCGCCTAGGCTCCAGAAATTGCTACAAAAATTTAAACGATTGGAATTCTCAAATTGGCTGGTGGTGTGGTGTAGGACAGAGAGGATTTGAGGCAGTCTATTTGTATCCTGATCCTGGTTAAACTGGAATTCAAGGGAGGACGATGATGATGATGATTAAGTGATTTAAAGGCTTAATTTAAACTTTGTAAAAGACATACATGATTGGAATTGTGTGATATATGATGTGTGTGTGTTTTTAGATACTGGATTATGCTAATAAGCAGTGGTCTGGGCTCATTCTTGGGTATATCGATTTATGTTGTTTATGAATTTAGCTTGATATTTAATTATTTATCAAAGAAAATATAGTTTATCTTGTTTATTAGGTGTTTTATTAGTTGTTGTTTATAGTTTATCTTAATTCATATAGGGCTTATTGACGCTAAGTTAATTTAACTTAGTCATTCTAAAAGTCATGCATAAATTTACAGTTTACTCTGCATTTACCTATTTATTTATTTGTAAAAGTTTTGAATTTGTCTTATAATAGGCTTCACTTTAATCCTCAAATTTTTTCCATTGTAGTTTATGATATATTTCTGTTGTTTGTTTCTTTTTAGATATTACTACGAAAGGTGGGCTATGTTTTTTGAGGAACTGGGAGGAGCATGGGTGAGTGTTAGTGGCAATGAAATAGAATCTACCAGATTGCTACATAGCATAGCACTAGTTCACTGCATTGTAGCTTCGAGCTACTGAAGAATAAATCATTCGAGAGCTGGACATGTCACAACGACCTAATTAAGCAGAAATTTGTGACGGTTTCTCTTTGAATTAGGCAAAGCAGTTTCCCTTTGAATTTGAGAAATTCAAAGAAAACTGCCTTGCCTAATTCAAAGAGAAACTGCCTTAAATTTCCCTTTGAATTTCTCAAATACAAAGGGACTCTCTCTCAAACTAAGAGTTTCGTTAAAGTTGAACTGGATCTTAACCCTACTCCTAATGATCCTCAATATATCGCCTAACCTCTATAGAATACCCAAGATCAATATTGATCGATGGAGTGCTCTCTCAGGAGCGTTAAAATTGGCGCCTGTTTGTGTAGAGTCCGCAAGAGACGTCCGTGACATTGCCTTATGGCAAGGAACCGGACATTAAATTCTTATTGATTGATTGATTGATTAAAACAGACTGTGAGTAGAAAACTACGCAAGAGCAATATAGTTGTGTATTGTCACTGTGGTCGTCTCTACTAGCTCTTTAATGATATTTTCTCAGTTTTCTGCCTCGATAAAACAGCAACACACTTCTGCCTGCAGCTGTTTATTTGTTTGTGCAGAATGTAACGTTTGATCAGAAGGCATTCAACGAGAAGGTGTTCAGTGGTGTGGAACAGCCATATACATTTTCCAATCACGTCTATCCTACTGAAACAATAGGTTCTTATAAATCCTATATAATTTGTTCCGTTTGGAGGCACGAGTTATTAGCCTGCTATATAATTAAATTAATTGTCATTATTTTGTTTTGTTCATGACATTTAAGTCATGGAATAGAAATAGCGCTAGTCGCCGCTTCCACTAGTGCGATGCACCAGCAGCAAAAGATTGTGACGTAGCTCTGAAACGTAGCCGGGTTATTTCTCATGGTATCTTTTTATTTGTCTACATGACGCGATTTCTTGTTGATTTAATTAATATATTTCCTATATAGTTTCTATTTATTAGACATGCATTATTTCACTGTTACTATTAACTCATTGTAATATAAAAGTGTGTTGCCCCGTGTTGTGCTCGGGTGTGGTTGGACCACTGCAGAATAGAGCAACCGCAAAAAATCTGCTGCGCGTACGTAAAAGGCGACTAAGGCAGGAGCTGAGGATGGCAAGAGGGGACCCACCTCAACATAAAATATTTACCCCCAGGATTAAACGGTAATTAATCCATGTAACTGAGGAAAGCAACCCTGGAAACAACCTCAGAAGCCACATTTTTCCCAAGCTATAGGCCACATAAGGTATGGATAAGGCATATACTTTGTGAAGGGATTAACTTGTTTATCGAAAAAGTGCTCTTACTGAGCGAGAAAGCAGACTTTTTTTGTAGGAATATGTACCTTAAACCTGCCACTTGGCAGTGCACTGAAGAAGAGAGAATATAAAAATGTACTACACGTATAGCTTTAAGCAGTTATGACGCTGCTATTTTCTCTTCCAGGTGATACGTATGAGGAAGTGTTACGAGTTCACGCCATCTATCGGCCTCTAGCAGAGGACTCGGACGGCTACTTTAGCAAGAGATACAAGTCCAGACGTGCGAGGAAAAACCGCACTAAAGCTTCTCTTAAGTTCTCATCTGCCGATTTTCTATAAATATCTCTCTCCAACAGGTTGGATCGACGGCAAACTGGCAGCATTACGAGATATGAAGCAGTAGATCGTGGGTTGAAATAGCTGCGAAATCTTATCCGACAGTATTTTTGAAATATTGACGTTAACATAGACGTAACATAGACGTTAACAAAGCATTTACATTTTTTACTTTTTTACTAGTGTGTATAATTTAAATTTTTTGTAGTAGCCTAGTAATAGTAGTCGGCGGCGGATCCAGGAATGTTTTAAGGGAGGCCCAAAATTTTTTTTAGAGTACATTTTTTGCTTACGCCCCGCCTTCTTCGGGACATGTGACGCAACCAGACAAATTTCTGTGGGGGGGGCTCAATTTATTCACTACTGAATTCGGCTCATAGAGTGAGTGTATATCCCCGTAACTTACCCCCCATTTATACCCGTACTAAAGTCGGGGGAATACCTAAAATCCTACATTTGTTTTGGAAAAAGTAGGCTAATTTTGTCACCTCTGACGATCTCGACGAATTGCAAAAGTGACCTAATCTTGGTAGTGGTGGCGGGGGGCTTAACCCCTCCCATCCAAGGCTGATTGCACCACTGCTACGGGACAGAGTTCACATTTTTTACTTACACCCTTTTTTCCTCCAATGTATAGGTTCAAGTGAAAATTGAGAGCTAGTGAAACGGTCAACATTTTTTGGACCTCCTTCCATTATACAGGGCTCCTAGTATATCCTAGAAAAAACGAGCTATTGGAAATGAGTTCCCTGTCGTACCACACCCTCCCCCCCGGCCCCCCTAACCACTGCCATTACTAACATATTTACACATCGAAATTGCCTTAGAAACAATGAAACTATACCCTGTCAGACCCTCCACCCCGGGCCCCCCTTAACCACCATTACTAACATATTCACACATCGAAATTGCCTTAGAATCAATGAAACTGTACCCTGTCATACCCTACACCCAGGGCCCCCCCCTAACCACTGCCATTACTAACATATTTACACATCGAAATTGCCTTAGAAACAATGAAAATATAGTTTAAAATTTTTATCGGCGGACCTAAGGGGGGGCCCGGGCCCCTGTCCCCCCCCCTGGATCCGCCACTGATAGTAGTAGTCTAATATGTGTAGATTTTTGTAGTAGCCTGGTAATAGTAGTACTGTAGTAGTCTAGTATGTATGTGTATATATATATGGGGAGTTGTTTCCCCGAGTTGCTTGTTGAGAATTTTTGTTAAATCGAGTGAGTGCCTTGTAAAATTGTGCTCAATTTAACGTTTCATTATTCCTATTATATAGGGTGTCGCATAAGTTCGTATACCGTTTTCAAATTGCAGTAATTCGGCTAGTAAAGGTCGCATGTTCATAAAATTTCGTATTCGTGTATAATAGATGTGAATTAGATGTTGGTGCAAGTTTATTTTCATTAGACCTGGAAATGACGTCACACGGCGCTGTCGCGCAATGTGACCCATTTTCTGACTGGCGCAGCTAGAGACACGCTGTGGCTGCATGCAGCGCGTGCCTGGAAATTACCTGATGTTGTCGTCCAGGACCGCAGTCAAGGCTAATCAACGTGTCAATGTTATTGTTCGATGAGGCCGCGTATAATTTATAATATGGATAAAATTAAAATAATACAATTACGTGCACAGGCAGTAGTATTGGCTAAAGAAGGATATTCGCATAAATGTATTGCACAAAAGTTAAATCGGAGTAAGTGTTGGGTTACGAAGTGGGTAGGTCGAAGCAAATTTGACGAAAAACTAGTGGATATGAAACGTAGTGGACGTCCGAAGATACTGTCTAATACAGCCAAGCGTCTCATCCAATCCGCAAAATACAGACGTGGACAGAGTTTGCGCCGTATTTCAAATCAACTGAAAATTCGTAATGAACGTGCTTCTAAGGACACAATTCGCAGATACATGGTTAATGACCTGAAGTGGAAGAACTGGCGTCGCAAAAAAATTCCACTGTTGACTGATGCTCACAAGGTGAAACGTATTAAGTTTGCGCGTGATCATCGTAATTGGACTGTTCAGGATTGGTCAAATGTTCTGTTTACTGACGAGTCACCCTTCAAAGTGTTTTACATACCCAATCCCAAGAACGACACTGTGTGGGGATCACAGGAGAGTAATGTTCCTCCCGCTGCTCAAATGAAGTTCAGTCCCTCGGTTATGGTTTGGGGCGGAATGACTGCACACGGATTAACGAGTCTGCACTTCATTCCGAACGGTACACGACTTAACTCGGATTATTACATTGTAAACATACTGGATAAACTCGTCAAGCCAGCGTTTCAAAGAATCGTAACCGGCGGCAACGTTACTCGAGTAAAGCTGTTCAATGACAATGACCTTGGCATCTTTCAACAGGATGGTGCAAGATGTCATACATCAGCCAAAACAACAAGATGGTTGGAAGACAACATTCCATCGTACATTAAGCCGAAGGACTGGCCACCGAACTCTCCAGACCTTTCTCCTATCGAGAACCTGTGGAGTATTCTGTCGTTTAGTGTCTACCGCGATCCAGAGCCCACGAATGTTGTGCAGCTGAAACGTCGTCTACAACAAGCTTGGAGATCAGTGAAAGTGGAAATACTTCAGACATTAATCAAATCTATGCCGGATAGAATACTCGCTGTCATTAAGCAAAAAGGAAATACTATAAAATATTAGTTTTTGCGAAAATGTGACGTCATTCAGAAAAATTTCAGTTTCTACTTAATTACTTGTACGATTACAAATTAAATTGTACCCATATATTTTATTTATCGTGTCTACATACTGTCCAAATTTGGTTTAAAACGGTTAAGTAGTTCCAGAGTTAATGCAATTTGAAAACGGTATACGAACTTATGCGACACCCTATATTTAATGTCGTCTGTGACTTTTCCAATGGCTATAGATAGTTCGGTATTGCTAGTTCCTTTATAGATAGTTTGGCAATGTTAGTGCCTTTGTTAGTTCTGTGTTATTTTAATCATACATGTACTACAAACTTGCGTATTTCTTGCATAGATCAAACAAATTCAATTATGAATATTTTAATTAAATCTCGGCTTTTTACGAATATCGGTTATTAGCGCTTTTTTTGTTTTGATATCTGGCATTTTTGACAGATTTTCATTTTAGATCTTGAAAACCGGTTGCAGACAAACGTTGAGCATTTCAATTTTGCTCCTCTTAGACTGGAATTATACATTTAACTACATTCAATTTAGAAATCCTAGTTTTTTAAAATCTAGGGACTATATTTTAAGTCTAGGGTCTTTAAATAATAAACAACTATAGATTAAAATCGACTGTAGAATGCAAAGTATACGATCTACTTTAGTTGATCGTTGAATTAAAAACATGATAAAAGATACTTATAACTATTAGTATTGCACACACGAATAATAATATTCGTGTGCAAAGAATGAGTGTGCAATATTGACCATTGGACATGCCATTTGCAGAATACCATAAAAAGAGACACTAAACGACAGATTCGTAGGCGCATATACAGTATATTGTAATCTGCATGTTCAGACAACAGCTCTTGCAGTAAACTGCAGGCCTAAAACAATGAACTTAAATAGACAATTAAAAACAATACAAACCAAAATTTTTCAATACAAACGAAATTATAATTTAATCAATTCACTTCCGCTTGCACACGAGTGCCAGAGAGAGAGAGAGAGAGAGAGACTGAGAGACGTTAAACACCAACAACTCCCGCATATCCACGAATCAGTATTAAATCATCGATACACACACAAATAAACGATAGCCGCATACTGGCATAAATAAAGATCTATACTGGCATAAATAAAGATCTATGACTGTTCCAAACATTAACTTGTCTCAACAGAACGGATATAGGAAGAGGCAGAATCATCTTGGAGTTATGGAAGTGCTCCACGTCAAAACTAAACTAGCTATCGACCAGTTTAAACAGGACTACATTTTAAGGTATATGTATTTTTCTAATGCAACTAAGAGAATGGCTAATTTCAAGAGGCTCACAATTGTCACCATTGAACTCTAACCAAACTAAACCTGGATTAATCCATTGTAGTTACTTAAGTGGGGCTACAGTTCTCATCAATTCTAAGTAGCTTTTCTGAAATCCTCAATGTCACAACTTATTTAAAGTAAGATTATAAAATGTATGAATAGACAAATGAAAGTAATATTTATCTAGGAGAAAAGTCACGTTACAAAATCCTATCTCAACTTTTAAATATACATTTTCAGTGGCACCTTTGTTTGATGCTTAGGAAGCTTGATTAGAGTCGCAGATCTACTCTTGAGATACGAAAATAAACGTTAAATACAGATTCACAGATCTATTAGACACAATACAATTAAGACTAACAGGTAATTTATAATTTCTTAAACCATCTATAATATAATTAATGAATTCGTATAAATGGTTCTTCCTGTTGTTCTCACGTACATTATTTCACAGAATCGTAGTACACAACTATTGTAGATATACTTCGACATAAAAGTAATAATATGGATTAAACGTCAACACAATAAAGGTCTAACGGGAGCTTAATTATTAAGAAAATGCTATACAACTTACTGCAGGAAAAATACTACAAGCCTCTTCATCCAGAACAGTTAACCAAAACGTTCAGAGGAAAATGAGATCCTAAACGGTGCCGATACCTTGATCAGCAGGACAAAAGATCTTTCACAATATATATTAATGTGTATATTGTATATATATTTCACAACATATATTAATGGAAGGAAAAGTCTTAAAACTGCATTTAAAGTCGAGGCAGTGGCATGAGACACACCAGGAGGCAGTGGTTAACAGAGTGAGTGCCACAAAAAAACTATCTGCTTTTTGAGTATTAATACGTGTCTTGAGAAACGAGGCAAATGATCAATGACTGCCTGAAGCTCTTAGATCAGACTATTTAGTGAGATCAAGTTCTGATGGCAGCAACTCATGCTGTGGTACTGACTACCGTACAGCACGCCCACCAATCACTGCAAGAATTAACAGAGTATTGGTGACATAGCTGAGTACGCTTCACTGCAAGAACTAACTGAGTCCTGGTGAAACAGACTCTACCCACAGCTGAGTACGCTTCACCGCAAGAACTAACAGAGCCCTGGTGAAACAGACTCCACCCACAGCCGAGTACGCTTCACTGCTCACAGTGTTAACATAGTTCTCCACATCCCACTACTAAATTCTCTTAACTATCTTAGATACTGCGGTTTTTCCCATGCAGAACAATTGTAACCGTTAGACATTTCTAATAAAAGGTTATCTCGTGTTGCAGCAGACATGCATAGGCTACAAAAAATAGTCCCGACTAGGCAAATGGCCTGTAGCCTCCCTGAGCCACAGCTGATTACACAATATTAAATAAATCGTCCACGACACACTATTTAAACCATAGTTCAGTTAAACGAAGAATGTCGCATAATAGCTTTATCACCTAAATAAGTCTAATCTCTAAATTTAGAACAATTTTTTTAATATTCAGTTTATTCACTCGACACATTGGCGCAAATCTTAGAGAATATGATTTAATAAGCCCCAGACACTGCCGCTAAAAACTGCGCATAGTTCTCAGAATTATGTTGAAATATATATTTTTTAAACTACTTTCTAAGTTAGTAAATTATAACAAAATGGTGCAGCATTTTTTTACCTCTTTAACAGGCTCAATCATACAAAGCAATTCACAAGACAAATAATACTGATAAATAACTGTTCAACTATAACTTAAACGTATACAGTAAATTCATTGTCAATACAATATTTATACTGCATTGTATTGTCTAATTATTCAATACAGTCAGTATCAAGCCTGCTCTGAAAGTTAATGGATTTATCTCGATAAACGTGTTAGCTACACATCACACGGTATTACGATTCTTCATTCGCTACTGGCAGTCTGACACCCAAAGTTTTCCATATTCCATTGAGCAAGGCCTAACAATGAAGGTCTACAGTCAATGGCCTAATGTCAAAATATAATTTGTTTTCCGTTTAGTATCGTTTATTTGTTCATCACAGCACAGAATATACAAACAATAGGAACGTGCATGTAGTTAGATAAACAAATAACAGTACAAAAGAGTAAATTTAAACATACTATATTAATTTAAACAGATCACTGAACGCAGCCGGGGACCACACACCCGCCCCCCCAGAAACAACGGCTCAACTCGGTTCGTCTAATACGAAGATTTGTCAAGGCCTAACAAATTAACCACGGCCTGACGGCCTAATGCTGTAATAGGGTAGGTTGGACCAAGAAGGGCTAACAACAGAGAAGGCTAATTGGTGCCGATGATCTAACGTACGATGAGAGAAACTTCTTTACTAGAGTCGGCTTCAGCCTCGTTATCTTCCTCAGAAGACTGGGCTTGAGCTTTCATATCGATCTCTCGTTCAGGGGTGCTCTGAAGAAATCAATCAATCAGTTAATTAATCCATCAAATACTTAATATTCGATTAATAGTTAATTAGGAAGAAGAGATGGATAGGACACATTCTAAGGGGGGAAGGTCTATTAACAGAGGTCATAGAAGGTAGAATGGTACGAAAAAGAGGCAGGGGCAGGCCAACATCAGGTATGTTAGATGATTTAAAGACCCACTCATATGTGGTAATGAAGAGGAAGGCGGAAGACAGAGAAGAGTGGAGGCGTTATATACCATGGACCTGCCAGTAGGCAGTGCACTAAGAGAGAGAGAGTTAATTATTTTATTCTCGAATTTAATATTTCGTTAATATAACAATCAATTCATCAATTAGTTTTCGAATCAAGAAGTCGACCAGTAGACATTCAATGAATTGAAAATATGTAATACGAAAATCGATTCATTTCTATAGTATAAACAAGGCATTATTTTACTATATAAATATTCCGAACTACGTAAAAAAGACTATCTTTGCTAAATAGTGCATCATATAGGAAAGAGAGTTAAATGAAATTGAAATGAGTCATACACAACTGCACTCGGTGACATGAACACCTTGCATCGTGTTCATTCTACACGATGACTAATAAAGGCTCATACCAGCACACGTTCTATCACACATATATAAACAAATACATGAATGAGAATAAGACAAAAAATAAGACGATAAGTATATAGACGAAAATATAAAACGAACGTATCAATTGATAGATCCGTGAAATAGTCTTATTTATATATTCAATAAATCATCATCATCATTATCGTCATCTTTCCTTTAATCCCAGTTTAACTAGGGTCGGGATACGAATAAACTTTCTCCACTCCTCTCTGTCCCATAACATATCAGTCAATCCCCTACACTCTCCTCTATTCGTTTTATAAAATTATCTATTCAATGGATCTCTCTCTCTCTCGCTCTCTTAGTGCACTGCCTACTGGCAGGTCCGTGTTATATAACGCCTCCATTCATCTCCATCTTCCATTTCCCTCTTCATGTCCACATACGAGTGGATACCTAAATCATCTATAGTATTCCTTTTGATATACCACTACTCTTACGGGGATTCTCCTTATGACAAATCTCTCACTCTCTCTCTCTCTCTCTTAGTGCACTGTCTACTGGCAGGTCCGTGTTATATAACGCCTCCACTCTTCTCTGTCTTCTTCTTCTTTGTTATGAAGAACATTATATTATTATTCAATGAATACGTTTAAACGTGAAAGAGACGTCCCTGACATTGCCTTATGGCGAGGACCTGACGTAAAATTGTTATTTTTTGATTGATTGATATAAAGCAGTAAATAAGAGTGTAGAGGAGGGGCTAACTGACCGAGGCACCGGCCCAGAGGGCGGGCAGCTCACGACGAGCGGCGCCCACAACAGCGACAGTGATGAGCAGACAGGGCACAATATAGAGCAGAGCAGGCTGTCCCGTCTGCATGAGCAGCAGAGCCACCCACGTCAACACTAGGCCTACTGCATAGGCTACACACACATACAAATACACGTACCTAGAGCTACCCACGTCAACACTAGGCCTACTGCATAGGCTACACACACACACACAAACACGTACCTAGAGCTACCCACGTCAACACTAGACCTACTGCGCAAGCTACACACACATACAAACACACGTAACCTAGAGCACCCATGTCAACACTAGACCTACTGCATAGGCTACACACACATACAAACACACGTACCTAGAGCTACCCACGTCAACACTAGACCTACTGCATAGGCTATACACACATACAAACACACGTATCTAGAGCCATCCACGTCAACACTAGACCCACTGCATAGGCTACACACACACACAAACACACATACACAGAGCCACACACGTCACCACTAGACCTACTGCGTTTGCTACACACACATACATACGTACATACACAAACGTGAAGCCAACCTATGCAAGTTGATACCTAGTGTGTTAGTTAGACTAACTTATGCAGGTTGATATGTAGTATATTAGTTAGACCAACTTATGCAGGTTGATACGTAGTATACTAGTTAGACTAACCTATGCAGGTTGATACGTAGTATACTAGTTAGACTAACCTATGCAGGTTGATACGTAGTATATTCTACCGGTACGAGCCATCAGATCAAATCCGTGACAGAATGATACCAGTAAACCTGCAGGGAGAAAAATAGACATTGAGATCAATTATATCTAATCAAACTTAATTTATTTATAACGTTATGTAGTTTCAAATTGAACTGTGATTCAAGGGAAGGTGATGTTGATGACGATAAGAGAGTCTTCACAGTTACACAGTTATAGTAAAGATCAACTATATAATAAATTTTCTAGTTATCTTCTTTTAACACAACGTGCTAAAATTTACTTATGAAAAACCAACAATCTGGACCTCTTTACATATATATCTTCGCTCTTGTTCTTCTCTTTCAACTTTCTGTAGTAAGCTTAACTTACCTTTTCTCACCGTAGACATATTCGATTGAGAGAGAGAGAATGAGGAAGAGAGAGAGAAAGAGGGGGGAGATAGAGAGATAAAGAGAGGGAGAGAGAGAAAGAGCAAGAGAGAGAGAAAGAGGGGAGAGAGAAAGAGAAAGGGACAGAGAGAAATATACAATAGACTCTAAGACATCTAGCCTCAGTGAGTTAAGCAGACAGGAACCTACCAGGCACTAGGATGTCCCCATAGCCAAGCATAGAGTACTGCACGCCACACACCCCGCTATCGCTGTCTCCTAGTCGTGGAGATATCATCAGCAGTGGAAGCTGCACAAACAGTAGGAATTATATCTAATAAAGCAATAGATATTGGACAGGGCTGAGCCGATAACTATCCGATCAATAGCTATTGAACAAGGCTGAGCCGATAACTAACCGATCAATGGCTATCGGACAGGGCTGAGCCGATAACTAACCGATCAATAGCTATCGGACAAGGCTGAGCCGATAGCTAACTGATCCGGTGATTTGCAGATTCATTATAGCGGACAACAACATTAAGTGAAGATAAACTCTGGCAATTTTTCTAAAGACAGAGAACTCTTTATGATAAACCCCACTGCACTGTATCAAAAGCCTATCAAACAAAACCCTATGCACGTTGCAAGACCAGTTGCTCGAATGAGCTCATGAGTAATGAGAGGCCTTAGGTCAACTACGACCATTGGTGCATTGAATGCTTACAACTTCTAACCTCTAATTTCTAATCTCGGACATTCACTGGACTGGTTATACGAAAAATGGACTAAATTGCCTAACGGTTCAAACATGTGGTATTAAAAGTGATAGATATCAACATAGTTGATCATTTAACAATAATGCGTGTTTCTTTTACTTCCTAAGCTGTACGTATCGTACGCTGCTATGCTAACTTATACTAAGAGAATTAGAGTTATGCTATAAAACTATAAGCATACAAAAAAAAAAAAAAAACTTAAGTTGTTTTAACAAATAAACAGAAATAGTAAATAGAAAGAACAACTCAGAATAGCTCGATTTAGTCGTTATAACATAAGCTTTCAGAAACAAGTAAATTAGATATATTTCTCCTCAGAAAAATCAAACATAAAGAAACAAATTAAAAAACTTCAAAATAAATGACTCCGCAGAGCAGGAAACAATGGGGAACCCAATAAAACAAAAAGTATTGGGAGAATCAAAGAAAATAATTTAGAAAAGTTTTTCCTAAGGAGCACTTTACAGATCCTTCGCTGGTAATATTGCATATTTAAGCTCTTTATTGTATTGGATAGCTCTAGTAGAGAATTTTCTATTAATGCGAAAAATGAAATGCAAAACAATACTAAAGATGTACGCAAAAGGACCTGCATAATAGATAAAAATAAAGTACGAAAGAAAAATTTAGCTAAAAAGTTAGGGAACAATTACATTACAAAAGCTAAATTTTGCTAAAAAGTTAGGAAACAAGAACATTTTGAAAGCTAAATTTTGCTAAAAGGTTAGGGAACACATTTTACACGAACTAACTTAAGAATCCTAACAAATCAGAATCTGACAATGAATTAAGAAGAAAGAAATGATAACGTATATAATCAAATTACCAAAGGAGTTTGACTGGTCCTGTCCTTGGATAAAGCTATAACTGACTACAACACAATTATAATAGCAAACTTGATTCTATTATTACTATATCATAACAGAAAAAAAAAAAAAAAAAAATAGAAAAGAAATTATTCATGATTCCTAAAAGAACAATATATATACATGTATATATAATATATATATACATGAATATATATATATATATATATTATATATATATATATTATTATATATATATATATATATATATTAATTCGTTATACATATAGATATATATATATATATATATTATATATATATATATATAATATATATATATATAAATATATAGATATACATCATATCAATATAATATATATATATCATATATCTATATATTAGATATATATATATATTATATGTACATATATACATATAGATATATATACAATATATATATTATATATATATATATATATATATATTATGTATAAATATTATATGTATATATATATATTAATATATATACAATATATTATAATATATATATATATATATAGATATATATAATATAGATATATATATATACACACGCATATATGTATATATATTGTATAATATATATATATATATATATATATATATATATATATATATATATATATATTTACTAAAATACTAACTAGACATAAAAAATTCTACATGACAAACCAGACAGAAATAAAAATTACTAAAGAGACGCATCTAAAATTCAAATTGATAACTAGACATACAGAAATTCAGTCCCGCAGTACACTAAATTTTTAGCTACATTTATACATATATTATTATTATTATTTCTATATTTGTACACTATATTGTCAAGGCCTGCAGTACCATTGTTTAGGGATGCGATATACTGCTGAGGAATATACGGGCGTATATAAGATGACAAAATACAAGAATAATGGTGATGAGTACACATGAAAATAGTATGTGAGACTTAACTATGATCAAACATACTTATGAGTCCAAAATATCAGCATAGAGCAAACACATCAACAACATCATCATCATCATCCAGTCGCAAAACAACAACTGAATATTCATCTCACATTATGTGAAGAAATTTAAGGGTACAAGATATCATTTGTCGCTGATGTTGGTTAGACTACAAAGCATCACTGTTACATAACATCAAAGCACCCAACTGGACTTAGTGCAGAGAATATTCAACAATATTACCTGTTCTGAGTTGGATTGACCACCGCCAGATGCTACCTCTATCATAATACTCTTTCCATTCTACACATAAGTAAAACAAAAATAGTATAAGAGAAACAATTAAACCAATGACTATGCAAATTACATTTGCCCCTAGATATTTTATCAAAACTTAAAATCAGTTCAAAAGTTCTGAAAGGGGATCAGGAAAGACAATTGATAGCTTATTTCTGTAGCAATAACTAAATATGCTAAGAAGTAGATTTCTACATGAAGTTTATTTCAATTACAACCAGACGTGAAGTCTAGTGATATTTTATTTAATTCAATGCTTCTAACAAATATAAATCTAACAGACTAAACTAACCCTTGTCAATGAAAAAACAAGACACAAATATTTGACAACTAAATTATTACAGGCTCAATACTGAAATTAGTAGCATTGCAAGCCTAGCAATGATATATATTCACTCAGATAATATCAATAATAAAATATTGTCCAACAAAATATTAAGGCAGACGATGATAAACAACAATAAATACAATAAATTTTACTCATTATTATAATAAAACGGGCGCTTTTCAATATTAGAACGACATTATTCAACAGAGTAAAGAAAAAAAGATGAAAAGACTACCTTGGTGAATAAGGGCGAGATGAAGACGAAGAACACATCGTAGACAAATATCACGACTAGCAGTAAGAAGCAGACCTGTAGAAAACACATCCCCTATAATGAATCATAGAGCTCAACAGAAAAGCTATAACAAATTAAACACCGGCATTCCAAGTGGCCATAATTCAATGAAATTAATTCTGGAAGATATTGATAAAGCTGGTAAAGCTAATGTTAATGTCAGTTTCCACACTTTAAAGTGATGTCAGTGACGTGAGAGCCCAGATTTGAACCACGCATATACTGATCTGCGGTCAAACATCTTACCAACATCCCAGACCAAAGCTTCCACTGATGGCCAATTTAGAATTTCTATAAACGGCTAATTTAAATATTTCTCCTAGATTATTACTAGTATTCATTATTCTAAAAATTACATCATATATTCCCTAATATTGAAGGATGAGACAGACATAGCATATGCCTCGTGATCTATGACAATGTAAAGAGTTTTAAGAGATTGCAGAAATAGTGACGATAAGGCTGTAATCATCTGCATTACATATACAAATAATAGTCAATAAGCATAGATAGTAAACAGTTACATATAGTGTTTGTTAAGCCTTTGACAATGCCTGAACATACAATATTCGCTAATTAATTAATCTCATTTTGTGTTGTGTTTTTGCGTTGAAATAGGAAGAAGAGTTAGATAGGACATATTCTAAGGGGGGAAGGTCTACTAAAAGAGGTCATAGAAGGTAGAATGGAAGGAAAAAGAAAAGAAGAGGCAGGCCGAGATTAGGTATGTTAGATGATTTAGAGACCCACTCATATGTGGAAATGAAGAGGAAAGCGGAAGACAGAGATGAGTGGAGGGGTTATATACTCTGGACCTGCCAGTAGGCAGTGCACTAAGAGAGCAAGAGAATTGATCTCAAATGGCCTTGACCTTGACCTCACCTGTTAATCTCATATAGTATACGATGCTCGACAGCAGAACTAACCTTGAAGCTGGGTAGTCTGATCTGTTTGAGCAGATGAAGACAAATAGCCACGCCCAGAATGTCTTGTAATATCCAGGCGTAACTGAAACAATAGGGAAACATACACTTGAAACATCGCCAATAAAAATGTAACGCTGCAAATTAAGTTCTTTCCTCTTCTTAAGACGCATCAGCCAGCCAGGAATCGTCGAATAACGTTTTCAAAATTGTCAATGAAATTTTAACAAAATTAAAAACACAACTTTATGTTGGACTGACGCTAACTGAAAGCGTGTATGATAATAAAAAGATTTTCTGCATAATTCTGCTATGCTGTTGTCTTAAACACTGATGCAGCAGAATTTTAGAAATGCATGGTTGGTGGAATGCTTGATTTATTCGCAGGACGTTTCCAGTTCAGTCCCTAAAGTGACAGCCTCTGACAGCTGTAGCAGTCTTTAAGAAGTTCAATTAATACATAAGCACAATTATAGTATAAATATAGAAATAAACTGCAGAGATAGCGAAAATAAGATCCTAAGTAAATATTGACTCAATCCTAAGTCCTTAGACATAAAAAAGTGTATTCATGATGAACAATAACTCATCCCTTATGCTGCCATCAATGCCCTATGATAATATCCGCAGCTTAATTCATTCATTTACAACCGACTTTAAAACTAGTGGCTAGAATAACTATATTTAATAACTACATTTTGTGGCCAGAATAGCTACATTAGCAACATACTCATACAGCATATCAAAAGATGTCATACTTATGAAACAAACATGTAACAAAACTTGTACAGATGCAAAATATCTAATGGTTACTAAAATCACATCTAAATATCTTGCAAAGAAATATACATATGTTATCGACTGTCTCAATAGCGCAATGGTTAGAGGTGTAGATAACGTCATGAAGTTTTAAATGACAGATCATGAGATGAATTAACCCTCATGGGTTCGAATCCCAGCCGCGCTGATCTGAGAGTCAAATCTCGGACATTCACTGGACTGGCTACATGGAAAATGGACAAAATTGCCTAACGGATTTAACATGTGATATTAAAAATGATAGATATCAACGTAGTTGATCATTTCACTATAATGTGTGTTGTTATTATTATTATTATTATTATTATTATTATGCTATAGTATTCTGTTCTACAGTATAATATAGTATGCTTCAAACAGTCGTTCCTAACCTGCTGTTACGTTCAACTATCCACCAGATTCCGACTCCGAGGCCTAGGCCGATGATTACGAAAGATTTGATTTCAGGTCGACTTTTAAAGCAGGGAATTCTATTCTCTGGCAATCTAAACAATTATATATTATTATTGTTATTGTTAACAGTATTAACAATAATGCCGTTAGTACCATTAATTAACGAATTCATAGCTTCAATGACTTCATGTAAGGTAAAATTGTTTATGATATTTAAATATTAAGCATAAACTTAATCGTTTTATTAAATAAGTTGCTAAAGTGTAAGTTCTTCTTGTTTCTAATAAAGTATACAAAGAAGTTGCTTAGTTTGAGTTTGATAGTAGAGAGAATTATAAAAATGAATTCATTTTATCTGACATTTAATACACTAGTACGTTAATAATCTAAAATGAAAAAAAATACAAGAAAATGATGTATGAACGGCAGATTAGCAGCTCAGTTAAGTTCATATCTAGATGTTATTATACATTAAAATTTCTAAGATTTACTTTTCTTAAATAATTTAGAAACCTTAAGAAAATTGTGCAATTTTAATACAATTGTCTCTATTCTAGTAGTGGTGGCGTCACAAGTCTGGTTACTCATCAACAATACATTCACAAATATTAAACACAGCCACAAAGAGAGATATGCACAACGTACATACATACACATATTCTCATTCTTGAAATTTACACATTATTATGAAGCGAAAGGGAATGTCAACATTAAAAAATAAATACTATTTATGTATTTACATATTATTACGTAGGCTGAACTGGTTGCATGTAAACAAGTTGTTGACAGCGGATTAGTAGGAGCCGGGTTCAAACCCAGCGCTCTTCCCGTCACTGACATGCTATCGAGGAGGAAACTGATGTTACACTTGGCTTTAGCTTTACATTATCACAATACAAACCTGCAGGCAAGAACGGGAGGAAAGAGCATGAACATCGATATGATACAGTCAGACAATGCATATCCAGCGCTCAATCCAAATATGACGATGAACTCGTATACTGCAAAACAGAAAAAACACCCACTGCCATTTTCTTACAATAAACTTTTTAAGGCCTCATTCAATTAAATTCTAATTATTTATTAGACCCTAAATTTCCGACCAGTTATTTAAGATCAGACAAATCGTAGAAAGGAAGATGAAGTGCTACAACGAAATCCTAATGTATTTTATTGATGGGTGGCGTGGGCTTCAATGCTTGTATGATTCAGTTTGGAGTAAAGATAAAGTCCTACAGAAATACGAAGTATGTTAGCAAATAATCAACGTCATTAGGAATTTTTACAGCACAGTAGCTGCATGCATTCGATTGGATGGAAAGAAACAGAATGGTTCAAGATAGAAACGGGACTTGATGCATCCGGTCTAAAATCCTGTTTAACACGGTACTGGCCTACAGAAAGAGAAGTCTGGAAAGAGATTACATCATTTGAGAAGCAAATCTAAACATCAAAATACAGAAGATGTTGAATGCGCCGATGATACTCACAGAAAGGTACAACACATCAAATACTCACCCAGATACTCGTAGAAGAATTACAATCACATCAAGTACTCACCCAGATACTCGTAAAAGAATTACAATCACATCAAGTACTCACCCAGATACTCATAGAAGAAGTACAATCATATCAAGTACTCACCCAGATACTCATAGAACAAGTACAATCACATCAAGTACTCACCCAAATACTCGTAGAAGAAGTATAGACCGAGCAGCACGCCGACCATTACAGCGACACAGATTATAACAGTGATAGCATTCAGCGGTACAGAGCCGACATCTTCTTTCTTGGCGATATTGTGCGCACTGGAGCCAGGCTGAGTCTGACCTATTCTGAGCAGTGAACTGTTCCACAAAATGAGAATAATAAATTGAGATCAGTAGAAGATCGTCAATATAATCATCATCATCCTCGCTTGAATTCCAGTTTAACCAGGATTAGGGTACCAATAGACTGTCTTGAATCCTCTCTCTGTTCTACACCACACCACCAGCTAATCCCCTATTTGACTTTTTCATTCGTTTACATTTTTTAGCAATTTCTGGAGCCTAGGTGCTCACCAACCGAAAGCCCTTTGTTGGTATGGATCTTAGTGCTTTAGTCGCCTTCTACGACATGTGCAGTCACCGGTTGGTCAATTCTTCAAACAACCCGGACATAACACGGGGAAGATGCTCGTCAACATAATAATTTAAGAAAATTATCAGATCTCAGAAACGATGTATTTCATCAATGTCCTCTTTGAGTTTGTATAGAATTCTTCTAATAAACGTAACATTAAGAAAATCTTAGAATTCACAACTCAACATTATAAAACTATATGCAAGCAAAAGCAAATCTCATAAAACAAATTCTCAATTTTAAATTCTATACTGACCATTATGTCTAATCCTTTTACGACAACATCAAATTAAACAAGGGGCTCAATTACAAGGTGTAGATAGTACCAAAATATCTCTGTCATGTCCACAGCCATATAAATTTTAAAAAGATGAATTCAATCTCATTAAGACACTAGTTATTCTAATGATAACATATTAACAGTATTAATAACATCATAATAATACTAGGAAAGGCTTAACATCCTTTTCCTCATCCAAGGATGATGTTAGTAACGCCATAAAAGTAAACATCATTACAGATCAAATAACCCAAACCAATATGCAAAAAGACAAATGCTGAACACAAGTAAGACATTAAAATCAGTGCAACAAAGCGACAACAAAAAGAAAGCATACATTTGATATCTGACAACTCCCGACCAGTAAGACCCCACCGATAGAGAGAAGATAGCGAGAAAAGCAAGCACTAGAATACTGTAGTCAGCTCTCTGAAAGCTTGGCGAATATATCTTTACCCGTAGTGTACCATTGGATGACTGAAATACGCAGCAGAAACTTTATCGAGTCAATTTCAAAATGTCATTACAACGAGTTATTATATTAACTTGCAAAACACCAACAATTTGGAACAACAAAATGTTAATCCTGATTCTTAGGTTCAACTAATTAAGTTTTTAGGAAATCAATGATTGATAAAATTTCTACGGTCTAAGTATTCAATTAAAGAAGTGACATAATAATTGACTGAATAATAGAATTGACATAATAATAGAACTTTAAAAAGCATTAAGGCATTCTACAAGATCCAAAGAGAATAACCTCTCTCTACCCCTGCCAAATTAGAAGCAGATCCAATGTATATATTTTCAAATCTATTATTTTTATTTATTAGTGTAGCATGATAGTCTTAATCAAGTTCTCTAATTCAAAGACCAACAAATTGATTCCATGTGAAACTAGGAATTTTACACTCAGAGAATAGCCTTCAGCTTATAATATACGGCTTCCATGATTTCATTTGCCTTCCATAATATCTGCAATTGTCTGCTCTTATGGTCCACGAGAAGGTTACGCTTCGCCCTCTTTTAAGATTCCCAGATCCAGTATCAGAACAATAATACTCTACGCAAAAATTGTAGTGCAAACAATGTGAATAGTATTAATCGCTAAGAGAATGGTTTCATTAAATCATATCTAGCAAGTCTAATAAACCTTTATTTTGGATGCTAAAATAAAAAACTGTCATGCGACTGACGTAATTAAATAGAATTCCCTCAGTGGTTTCAGTCTACACAATACACGTAATTCTACATCTATTAGCTAGCATAGCATAGCAGAATAACAATAAACTTCAGCCGTAAAATTTGCGAGAAATCAGGCAATCATATGCATAGCGAGCATCAACAGCATTACCTCAGGATCTGCCACAAGCTTTAAGTAGTCTTCATGCAGCATAACTCCTAGCGTTATGTTTACTTCACTGAAGTCCACAGGCTGAGAACCATTTGGCACGAGCTGTGCAAACACAACGAGCAGAGCTAAATTCCGAAGCTTTTAGCACCAAATCAATCAATCAATCAATAAGAATTTAACGTCTGGTTTCTCGCCATAAGGCAATGTCAGGGGCGTCAAATACTAACCAGAAGCAAATCGCAAGACATACAATTTACATATTCCAAGGAATAAAGGTAAAAACTGCTATGTCAATGTTTTTTTTCACAAAACGCTACATCAAGTACTCTTCATAAAGATTTTGCAGGTTAGCACCAACATCTTGATTATCTAAACAGTCGAAAATTCAGATTAAACACTTAGTTTCTGTATTATAGTAAATTAATTAAAAGTACTAGTAAATTAATTAATAATAAGTACACTTAAGTAAACTTACAGTACTGGTAAGTTATTAATAAATAAAGTAGACTTTTCAACATAGAAAAAAGTTTCTAAATGCCTACCCAAATACTAAATACTAAACACTACACACAGAATACATATAGTTTTGACTATAATAAATTATGAATAAGAACAAAGGGCATTAAAACTAAAAATGTTAATAAATGCCCAATTAACCAAATTCAAATATTATAAAATATACTATATGCTTTATTTTAAGCCTTCGATCCATCAGACCAGTGAACGTTTATATAGTTTAAAATGCATTAATTAATTACGTAGTTGACATTATATGTAAACTTATAAAGTAATAATAACAATAATAATAAAGGTTTAACGTCTGTTTCCTCATCCAGGGATGATGTCAGGGACGTCCCCAACAGCACACATCAATTCACCCAGACCAATCTGCAAAAGAAATGTGCTGAGGAGTAGTAAGATCCTAAACAAAAGCCAGTCCGGTGATCTACAACGGCAGTTATAACAGTAATAGGCATCTTACCAGTTCATTGGCAACAACAACAACAGCAGAGGCTCCCAATCGCTGGGCCCTCCGCGCCTTGTCAACGAATGAGCAGCCGCCGCGTACGACAACGACCGCTGAGCCCTTGACGCCAGGCCCTGGTAGATCAGCGGGTTGTGTGTAGCACAACTCTCGATGCTTCGACCGTGTAAAGTCTACAAGCGTCACCCAGTCCTACAAGATACAATATTAATTCATCATCATCATCATCATCTTCTCTTGAATCCCAGTTTAACTAGGGTCGGGATACGAATAGACTGTCTCAAATCCGCTCTGTCCTACATCATATCATCAGCCAATCCCCAATTTGAGACTTTTCCTTTCGGTTTAAATTTTTGTAGCAATTTCTGGAGCCTGGGCACTCACTAATCGAATGCCTTTGCTACAATATTAATTAAGAATTAATAATTAGTACCAGATGGAAGACCAAATGGGTAGCATGCTTGCCGGACAAGCAGGAGGCCTTGGGTACGAAACCCAGCCAGACAATTGCTGAAATTTTACCATGTGATATTAAGCAAGCATTAAAATTAAGCTTTTTATATATTGAGTATTAAGTAGAATTAATCCATTATCAATTAATAAAAGCATTTAGAACTTAGACTCAGAGCTATTACAGTAAGAAGCCCGTAGTCATGAAATACATTTCTACTGTCTTGTGATGAAATGCCTTGTAATGAAAGGACTTCCTTCACATCATCCTTTGCAAAAGGCTCATTTATGTTAAAATCAATTCATAGTAATATTTATTAAATGGTTAACTTTTATGTGCCCTAGTCCAGTGCCACAATTTATAATTAATTATAACTATTAACTATAAATTCCTACCCCAGACCTGCCTGTAAAAAACTATTGACATAAAACAATTCAATTAGACAGGCTCGTACATTTTGCTGTTACTACTATCGTCGACTAAATATTACATTATTACTTTAAATGTCCTAGGTTGTAAATCATAACTAATCCCTTTTATCTACTAACTAGCTAGAATGATAAATATATAAAGAAATTTAATTAATAAATATACCTGGATGGATACATCTAGCAAAATTATCATTTACTATCATTCATAAATTCTCACATTTATTATTATCTATTATTTTTTATTATTATTTATTATTATTATTATCATCGATATTTTCATTTATTATGTAAATCATTACTAAATCTAGAGCTCTATAGTGGCATCTTTTATATAATATTATATCAAAAATCCAGTAGGATGCAGTAAGCTTTATATGTTTATCACAGTTTGGCTAAGTTGCACTCTCTAAAATTATTAGTTATTGTAGATTACTCTGTTGGGTTTGAGTATAAAATAAGTATATATGAAATAAACATACTTAGAACTGATTATTAGAACAGATACTTATAAATGACTTTCCCAATAGTACAATTATTGATCATGTACAAATTATTAAAACTTTCACCTTTTATTTTATATCATTCTATAATAAATTATTAGATCTTTCACCATTTCCTTAATATCATTCTCTAATTATTAAATCTTTCTACACGACTACTAACGGACTCCTCGCGGGAGACTGGCAGTGGAAGAAATATTGGGTTGTACGCCATACAGAACTTATCCGAATATTTGTCGCCCCGAGCAATCACAGCTGCATAATTTGTCTCCCCTCCGGATACCTGTGTCAAAAATATTCTTATCTTGAAATAAATGCTAAATATTTATACTCAATATTATATAAATACATCCTGAAAATAAGTGGTTTAAAAATATTATTTAGCTGTATAGATACATGCATTTAGTTTCTAAGAAGCATACATTTCTTTCAGAAAAATCTTGTCATAAAACTACACTGACAGCAAAAACCAACTACTGGCCTGATAAGAGCCAGTAGTATATATAATATATATATATATATATATATATATATATATATATATATTTTGGTCACTGCAGATTCAAGGCACATAATCCTGTGGGCATACAAATATCTAAAGCACGGTTAGGGCTACTGCAATAACTTACAAGCTCTTCTCAGACCAATTATGATTGATTCCGTTGAATCAAACATAAAGATGGTGTTACATCATTATCATCATCTTCCATTAAATCCCAGTTTAACCAGGGTCGGGGTAAGAATAGACTTTCTCCAGTCCTCCCTGTCCCACACCATATACTCAGTCAATCCAATATTTTTCATGTCCTTCTTAAATACCGCATCCCAAGTCAATTGTGGTCTACTTCTCTCTAGCTTAACATCCAGTTCTTCCCTCCAAACTCTCTTTACTACTTCCTCATCTGCCTTTCTCACAATATGCCCATACCATCTCAATCTTGACTGAGCCAGCCTATTCCCGATCCCCTCAACATTCAAATTCATCCTCACATATTCATTTTCCATTCTGTCCTTCCTAGGTCTTCCACACATTAGACGCAACATTCTCATTTCTGCCACATGCAAACTCTGCAAATGTTCCCTTTTTAGTGTCCAACATTCCGAACCATACATCATTACTGGCCTTACCACAGAACTATAAAATTTGCCTTTCAGTCTTAGTGGGATTCTCCTATCACACAAAACTCCACTTGTGTGATAGGAGAATCTTGAGAAGCCCTCCACATACCTTCAATTAATGTACATCGTAATTTAAAAAGATGATGCTAAACACAAATTACAGAATATGATCATCTATGATGGTGTTTTTCACTCATAAACCATAGTTCTAAATCATTAGGTAGTTACTAATCACCCGGTATACTTTGACACCTGTCAAAAGTTTACTCTCCGATCAGCTAGACTGAGAAATTCAGTTGGAATTGATTCCAGGACTTCAACACTGATCATGAAAAAATGTCCTAGTATTATGTGTCGCTCTACAACTTTAAGCCATTTAAACACTTAAGGAAATGATCATAATTGAAGTGAGAGATGATTTGGGTTTTTAAGGTAGTTTTTAATTATCGTTCTCAATGTCTACATTTGTCAACTCTCAAGAACTGGTCTGTTTTCAGGTCTTGTCTTACATTTTCAAAAAGACAATCTATAACAATCAGTGAATATATTAATTAATAAGCTCCTACAGCAAATAATTAAACAATCAATCTGCGTCATCTTACGAGCATCATTTTTAAATTATTGATGATTTTGTGTACACTATATTATACCCTTAGCAAATGAAATTGAGATAAAATTGAAAAAATCCAACAACACTAGACTTATTAAAAATATTAGCATTAATGTTTAGAGAAATTGATGATATCCTTTCTTGTAATAAATAAAAGCAATATAATACCTGCTGAGTAGAATAAATGACTGTTAGCAAAGTTGCAATTCCCAGTATTTGTCTCAGTGTAAAGTTCAATCTGCATTTACCCATTTTTGTACAATGAACTGTTATCGCTATCTATTATCCAAAATTCTATAACCTGCAATCTGTTCGAAGTAGCAAAGTCACTCATTAATTAAATTTAATTTTTAACCTGCACATAGCGAAACAAATCAAACAAGAAAGGGTTTCAGGCTATAGGATATTATCTCAAATAATATTACACAAGAAAATAATGCTATTAAACGCTTAAAAGAAAAGGTTAAATCGCTCAAGTTACTAATGGAACAG
The DNA here is from genome assembly GCA_905160935.1 of Enchytraeus crypticus. Classification (NCBI taxonomy): domain Eukaryota; kingdom Metazoa; phylum Annelida; class Clitellata; order Enchytraeida; family Enchytraeidae; genus Enchytraeus; species Enchytraeus crypticus. The sequence continues at coordinate 1,173,880 of CAJHZI010000253.1, read as the reverse complement.
CTAGTTTCAATAGATTATGAAGAAAAAGTGGTTCAAATAATTTTTACATGGTAAAAACCTCCAACTTAGGAAAGAAACTCAGTAAACAAATGGCTCTATTATATAGGTCAATTTAGACACAATTTTCACTATCCAAATAAATTTATTTGGATCGTGATAAAGGTTGAGCGGCCGCAGATCTTTTGTTTACTGCATTGTCTTGTCCAACTTACTTTACACTATCTCCAAAAATATCATCGTAATAATAACAATAATTAAATGTAAATCGTAAAGATAGGTACCGATGCGTTAACATCAGATAAAAGTAAAGTAATTATAACTGTAATAAGTTTCTCATAAGATTCAGTTTACTCTAAAATTGCGAAAACTGTTAAAAGGTAAACAGCCTAATATAAAGCTATATCTTGTTTACACTTCTAATCCCTTACTAGCGCAGGGCTTCCGTTAGGCGTCTTGTCATCCTGGACTCCTGAAAATAGAGCCCAAGGGTCGAAGTTCTTACTGTCGCTTTAACACCAACAATTTCTTTCCGCGGTTCTACACTGTGCGACATATTTCACAATATTATTTTTAAATGCTAAATCGTCTAATTTATACATATTTCTGAATTAAAAGCATCTATTAAGTTAATTTTCTTAATTACTAATGTAAATGAAATTCAGAAGATTCAGAAAAGAAAATAATTTTGGATTTTTAAAGGAAGACTTCTAATCTTACCACACAAAAGCCACTCCTTGGCTTTTGTCCTCTCAGACAGGTTTTTACCTTTCAGGCTTTTGTCGAATCTATAGACTAAGCTTATATGAGGTCGACGCACTATCGTCCGCTGAATATTAAATATATCAATAGAGCTAACACTGCGCGAAGGCATGGGTCTGCACAACAACTATGCGCCTTTCTTTACATATACCTCCTGGTCCTACAAGTCGCTATCGACCTGGGCTGATTCAACCTAGCTGTGTTAGCTTGACAGATTGTCTAACATAATTCTCACAATGAAGGGCGGCCAAATGTATTTTTCTACGCCTCTAGATGTATTTTGTTGCCATACAATTAATCACGACTACTAAAAAGTTGTATACCTTTTTAAAAGTATCATACAAAAATCCGTGAATAGGCCTACGTGTAGACCTACATTTCAGTGTTGGGAATTTACACATTTTTAGACATTATAAAAGTGAACTTAATTCTCGTAACTATTTTACCTTTATCATAACTTTGATTTATATATATATATATATATATATATATATATATATATATATATATATATATATATATGTATGTATGTATACTGTACACATTAATAAAGTTATTAATTATATGCAAATTCGAATGTCACGTACATATGTACAGGGTGAGTAAAAAAAGATTACACCTGCAAAAAGTTTGAATATCTCAGGCTATTTTTAATATTTTCCAATGAAACTTTAACAAATTACTAAAGGACTAATTTCTGATGGGGTGACCAATTTTCATCCATTTTGATACATAGATTGACCAGTTATGCAAGTTTCAGCAGAGCAACCCCCCATTTTTGCCTAAAATGGCGTTTGCTACAACGGCAAGGGCAGATTGCACTTCATTGACGACGAGAAGGTAAAGGTGAACTCTCAGTATTACGTCAATACTTTACTTCAGGAGCTGTTTGATTATTGCTACGCTCTTCTACCAAATTATTTCATCTTTCAGCAGAATGGTACTCCGGCTCATGCATCTCGTCATGCACAGGAATGGATCAGCGAGAGAAACCCGGATTTCATTAAGAAAAATGAATGGTCTCCAAACTCTCCCGATCTAAATCCTCTGGATTACTATGTCTGGGGAACCATGCTGCATCTCTATCAGAAACACCAGCCGAAGCCTAAAAACAAGACAGAACTGCAGGAAGTGCTACAATCAATCCGAGAGAGAGTATCCAAAGCTGGAATCAACAAGGCTGTCCTAACATTCCGAAAGCTACTGCAGTCCTGCGTAGCAGCGGGAGGAAAGCATATCGAATAGTCAGTAATGCTAGCTGATACAACTTGTTCTTTCTGAACCACTACAACGGCCCTTATCATGGCCAAAATAAAAATCAAATTAAATATAATTTATTGTAGCGAAATTGGACTTTCGCTTTGATTACGCTTGTTGCATTAAACCAGTATAAATTCGTACGCTTCCGCAAACCAGTAGAGATTAAACGTAGCGCCAGTCTAAGGATTTTTCCAAAATATAAAAATAAACATAGATATTAATATTAGAGATTAGGTTAGGTTAGTAATTAAAGGAAAATCCTAATTCGTTAGCGATTCTTGTAAAATTAGATATCACTGGTTGTAAATGCTATAATGTACGTAGTTGGCTTACATTATAGCAGAAACGCGTTATATTAAATATGAGGAAATGTCAGTTAAGCGCTATAGGAGGTTATAGACGGTTTTGTCTAGATTTGTGTTTATTTCGATAAGGTTTTCAGAATCGATAGGAAATAGAGATGATTGGTCGCTAGAATTTAAGCGAGAGAACGACGTTATCACTGCGGTATATTTTCGCGCTAGATCGTACAATAGGTTTAATTAGAAAAGAGCACAAATTAGGTGATGGAATAAGAAAATACCCAGGATGGTAACACAGATTAAATATAGCGTAATTTAGGCCACACCTTCAACCAATGGAAGGGGGGGATACAAATCGAGGGTTTAGTAAGGCGTTACGTGATTGGCCTCGTAGTCATCCCATGTTAAAATTTAGTATAAAAGGCCGTGTTTCTCCATGCAAAATCGCTTGGGTTACTTCGCGGTAACCGTGGTCCAGACGCAGTTGATTGTGATTGGAGCCACTTATCACGAAGAAATAATGTTCAGACGCAGTTGATGTGATTGAATATTATTAACTGACCACTTTAAAGCACATTTCGTTGTGTGGAGAAGTAGAGTAGCTACTATAAAGCTTTAAAGCACAATTCGTTGTGTGGAGAAGTAGAGTAGTTGTTATAAAGCTTTAAAACACGATTAAGAGTGTAGAGAAGTGTTCGGCAGCCTTACGACTTTAAAACACAGTCGCATTGATTGTGCCGAGTTGTAAAACGGGAAGGGTCCCATTGTGCGAAGACCTGTGGTTTAAAAACAGGCAGTGTTACAGAAGGGGGGTTGTGCTGGGGAACCCAGTGGATAGGGCGCCCCAGCACTAATAGTAGGGGTGTCGTATTTTCGTGACGAGCGGCCAACTTCTGGACGGTGACTTGCTAGCAGTTGCCGATAGGAAAATTGCGCCAATCTGAGCAATATACAGGCACAACAGCATTCAGCTGTGGAATTTGGCTGGGTGGGACATCAAAAAGCAACCCTCATAGAGTTATATATATAGGTAGTCATAGGGATATATATGTATGTAGTTATAGCGGGCGTATAATTTAGAGCTAGCGGTACATTTCTCAAATTAAGAGTTAGAATAGGGAGAAAGAAAAATACATAATTGCCCAATAGGCGGGTTCTGGTCCCGATATTGGATGACCTAGGATCCCAACAGAGACAGGTGAGTCTTGTTTGAATTAGGATTCAAAGAGTTGCTGGCGGGTTTTGTCTCGCTATTAAGGTGAACAGAAACACATTAAATACAAAAGAGATTTAGATAGGAAACAAATAGGGAGGACTGCTATTTACTTATTATTAGCCTTTACCAGTGTGGTCTCAGACCACGCTCCACACTCATTAACAGTAGGGTTAGGTTAGACGTGTATTTTTCGTTTGACAAATTCCAATCACCATATTCAATTCCCAATCATTACTAATCAAACCAATCAAATAAATTCTACGTCTTTACACTTTACAACAGATTAAGGGGAGATGGCCGACCAGAACATGGATAGTAGGCCAGTGTCCCGAACCTCCTCGATGTCGAACGCGGGACTTATCCCCGATTCGGGCCGTGACGACCTGGCACGAGACCTGAATACCCACGAACCCACAATTAGGGCAGAGGCCATAGCCCTAGCACAGGCGGGAGACAGAAGCAGTCCCACCTTTAATCGTGACGATCTCGGCGCAGTAGTAGAAAGCGGACATTCACAATTGGCCGAGTTCCTAGGCCTTTCAATAACAAGGAATACACAAGCCACTGACCCAAATATCCGAAGGCCATACTACCACAGCACGCCGGAGGTCCCAATTAGCTCAGTGGGTGGATGGGGAGGCCCTAACCAACAAAAACATTTAATGTTGGAGGGAGCTGAGCAATACCGGCATCAAAGACCAAGCTATGACCCCAAAGATATGGGAAGTGGGCACGTACAAGCCGAGCGTTTCGCGACATTTATATTTACAGTACATTAACAAATGGTGATTGCTCTGCTAAAACTTGCATAACTGGCCAACCTATGTACCAAAATGGATGAAAATTGGCCACCCCATCAGAAATTAGTCCTTTAGTAAATAGTAAAGGTTTCTTTGGAAAATATTAGCAATAGCCTGAGATATTCAAACTTTTTGCAGGCGTAATCTTTCTTTTACTCACCCTGTATATAATTTTATAGGCTATCTCGATCAACAGAACATGAACACTAATTAAAAATCTATCTATAACTAGTATTACCTCATATAACATAAACGTGTATTGTAGGCCTACACGTAGATCAATATCATTTTTATATAACTGCTTATATAAATGGCTGTCCTTATATGATCACAGGTTCGAATCCCGGGGTAGTTTAACATCAGAGAGTAAACATCTAACAGTCTACTATAGTACGTGTCCTATCATAGGCAACGATTCTGAATCACCATCATCTTCCCTTTAATCCCAGTATAGGTTATCTAGGGTCGGGATACGAATGGACCTTCTAGATCTCCACTCATCTCTGTCCAATACTATGCATATCAATTTCTCTTCCATTCGTTTTAGAAATTTTGTAACAACTTCTGGAGCAGCGGAGCCTAAGGCAATCAACAACCGAATGCTCCTACTGACGTGGGTTTGGACTCAAAGGCAACGATTAGGCCTAGTATATACATGAATAATTATTATAAGTTATAACCATGAAGATAAAGGGGGTAGGCCTAATAGCGAAAGGTATTGAATAGGCTTACTACAAAAACAACAACTACGCCTATAAGCAATTAACTCTGTATGTTAGACAATCATATTTGAGTACAAATTAACGGCATGCCTAATTAATGGTTTAAACCAAAGATAAAAAATAAATATAATTCTTTAATTAATTAAAAATTATTCAATTAATTCAAATTAATTAATCCTAGTAATTCTTTATTCTATGGTTTAAACACACTGTAAAAAATATTTAAAATACTGTATTAAAAATATTTATATATCGCCTTGGAAGATCCTTTGACTTTAGACTACGAGTTTAGATAGGCTATATGCTTACTGCCCATCACTGAGGTCTAAATACTGAGGTGAGCATTGGTCCAGCTCTGAGAATCTCTAGTTGAACGAGCGCATAATCTACAAAGAGAGGAGAAGCTAGCTTAACTGGGTTGTGAATACTAGAAGCCCTATCTAACAGATAACTGGTTAACATTGAGGAAGCTAATACCAACTTAATTTAGTCGCCCTGTATCTCATATATCGTCACTAAATTAATTAACAAAGTAAGCTTAATTCTGTATTATTTAGCGTCACTACGTTAACAAAAAATTGATAAAAATAAGGACATATACAAATTATAAGGCAATGATGGAGGAAGCCATGGAAGACTTGGAAGAAGAAATAAAAGTAGGAGGGAAATTGTTACAAGATGTACGATTTGCAGATGACCAAGGAATGGTAGCGGGTAACGAGATTGGACTGCAGAAGATAATGGATAGGCTGAATGATACGGCATTGAGATATGGCATGAATATTAATATAAAAAAGACCAAGGTTAAGAGAGTGTCCAATAACAAAGGTGAAGTTAATATCACAATACATGGTACGAAATTGGAACAGGTAAGGAGTTACAAATATTTGGGTCCTACTATAACCGATGACGGGAAATGTGAGACTGAAATATGTAGTAGGATTGCACAAGCAAAAGCGGCCTTTGGTAATAGAAAGAACTATTAACAAAAGTCTGAAGAAAGATACAAAGATAAAGATAGTGAAAACTTTGGTTTGGACCACGCTATTGTATGGTTGTGAAACATGGACCTTAAGGAAGGAAGATATTAGGAAACTGGAGGCATTTGGAAATGTAGATTTGGAGAAAAATGGAGAGAATTAGTTGGACTCAAAAGGCTACAAATGAGGAAGTTCTAGAAAGAGTTGGCACAGATAGACAGTTGATAAATGTATTGAGAAATAGAGTTATAAACCTATCACTTTGAATGTTGAGGTATAGGCCTATTTACGAAGGCTTAGGTTCAAATCCTCTTACAGCTACAGAGATGCGGAAGATCTATTAAAGCAACTCAACATATCATTTAACTCTACAAAACTCAAACTAACACAACAAAGTAAAACGAATAATATTGTAGTATTAAAATAAAGATTAGAGATATCGGTAACTAAACATAACTGTAGGTTCCTAACTCAAAAGAAACATTTAATACTTACCTTGCAGGACGTAGAAGAAACCGTAGGAGAATGTGTACAGTACAAATAAGCCTAATGATTACCAGTTACAGTAAAAGAGAGTAGAAGGTCCAGCCAGCCTAGGCTCAATCCAATATATAGTGAAGGCCTCTGGATGTAGCTAAAGTAGATTTTAAGCCTAGTGGGCGTTACTTTCTCACACAAACTATAGGTTTATAAATGTCTTTTTTATCAATATCAGTTACATCCACCTCTATCTGAACTACGATGGGAAAGGAATGTTCCAAGCACTTCTAGTGCTAAGTTTTCTAATGAAATTGAACTCCAAAAATTTCTACATATCTACATGTGTATAGCAATAAATTCTAAAATGTAAATCAATATCTATAACTATAGGAAGAAGAGTTGGATAGGACACATTCTGAGGAGGGATGGTCTATTAAAAGAGGTCATAGAAGGTAGAATGGAAGGAAAAAGAAGCAGGGGCAGGCCGAGATTAGGTATGTTAGATGACTTAAAGATCGGTTCATAACCAGTTGCAAACGGTCACGTGATCGCAGCGCCTCTGAGGCCGGTAGTATAAAAGCCTAGCACTCAGAGCTGCAGTCGCATTTGTCATCAGTTCACTGAGACGGTAACAAGGGCCGCAAGGCTCTGTTACGCCTTGAGGCGGTAGACAAGGGCTGACCACAGTCAGTCCCGTCTCTGTCTGACCGTCGATCTCGAGACGTTCTCTTCCGAGATTGGTGGTACGAGCTTCGGCTCGTTAAATAGGGAAAATACATCAGGGGTAACCCTGGAGCCCGGGGCACTGGGAGCACGCGGAGCACTGGGAGAACCCGGAGCACTGGGGCTCAAAGGGCGCTGGGGTGCGCTCGAGGATAGGGCGTTCCCGGGGTGTGCCCGGGGTATATCCGGAGTGTGCCCGGGGTGTGCCGGGGTGTGCCCGGGGTGTGCCCGGGGTGTGCCCGGGGTGTGCCCGGGGTGTGCCCGGGGTGTGCCCGGGGTGTGCCCGGGGTGTGCCCGGGGTGTGCCCGAGGTGCCTCCCGGGTGCCTCCCGGTGGGTCTCCCGGGGGTGCCACCCGAGGTGCCTCCCTAAGTGCCTCCCGGGGGAGCGGCGCCTCCGGGGGGTGCGCCTCCCGGGGGTGCGCCTCCCGGGGTTGCGCCTCCCGGGGGTGTGCCTCCCGGGGGTGCCTCCCGGGGGTGTTCCTCCCGGGGGTGCAATTATATTGGACAAGTATATAACTGCTTCCTCATTAATGTCTGACGGCTTTCAAACAATCGTATTAATCAGTGCCATTTTATTAAATTGTTTCAGATTTCCTCATTATTCGTTCAATATACATGTACATGTAGGCCTATATTACTATATTCATAACTCATTCTCAATTTATCTCGCGTCCTCTCTCCCTGTCTCTCCCTCCTCTCTCTTTCTCTCTCTCTCTCTCTCTGTCTTTCGCTAGCTATATATTGGCTGGCTATATATATATATATATATATATATATGATTATATATATATATATATATATATATATATATATATATATATATATATTATAATATATATATATATATTCTCTATTATAGTATAATATATATAATATATACAGTGATGGGACATCTCTCTCTCTCTCCTATATATTATATAGGATATCATATATATAGATTACTGAGACTCTGTATATATTATATCTATATATATATAATATATATATATATATATATATATATATATATATATATATATATACATGCATATATACAGTGATGGGACAATGACAGTTTTTGGGTGACTAAAGCGTATTGAGGCAGTGACCTGTAAAATACTGTCTCAAAACTGTCTTGACGCAATTAAGGGTCTTGACGCAAACTAAGGTCTTGTGTTGGTCTCGTCCCATCACTGCTGATAATTAATTGCAATTTTATATCTATTTCCTAGAACCTCGGGCCCCTAAAACCCATAAAAGCAGCTCTTAAATGAGGTATTATAGCTTTAAATAAGTAAATAATTATGAGTTCGTTTCTCTATACCCAAAAAGTGACATTTACACAGCTCAACAGCAAGCAAGCATGCATACAGTAGCCAATTAATTAAGCATTGCGGAACTTTAAAATTGTGGCGAAGTCCATGGCTGTACTCTATGACGCGGTCCCAGTCTTGCCACTTACGTACTGAGTGCTAAATATCTAACGTCGAATTGTTCTATATCATCATGGATGATCAGTTGTGGCCGCTTTAGTGAAGAATCTTTGGATCCGATGCGTAGCGACAGTAACAACGCTAAGTTTTGACGATTCACTTTTCTATTGTTGATATTTATCAGATATTCAAAATGGCTGAGGGAGGCGAAGGGAAATTTATCGCCTCCCAAGTTAACTCTAACGCCGGTCTTTTCGGTCTCATCGCCGAATTCAACTCCTGGACGGCCAGTCGATTATCCGTACCGTCGCCCGGCACGTCCGCCGCTTCTAGCGGCCCTAATTCTACCCCGGTATTCCAGCTTCAGGTCAGCCCTTTAAGTCATGCCGCTATTGTTTTTATAAAGTTCATTGCTCTGAAACTTGAAATTCTAGATTTTTGTGACTGTGATGTAGTGATATTCTATATTATATATTGACACACCCAACAGATATTTGCTATATTAACTGTTAATGAAATTTTCACTCCGGGTATTTAAAACATTTAGCAAAATTCTGAAAATTGTCCTTTTGTTGTCAGTATAAAATTTTCTATTTAGGTTTTTATAAACCTTTTTCTTTATTTACATTTCTGAGCTCTCTGTCCTTAACTTGTTGCTCTTAGAATGCTTACATTATTTGTTACTTTATACTAAATTTATTATGACATCCATATATTTTGAATTTACACAATATTCAAATTTAAAGTATTAATACTAAATATTAGAAATAAAGTTTGAGATTGTAAATTAAATCCCCCAAATAAAATGGTAAAATAAATAATAAATATTTTATATGTTGTAGTCTACACATGAAGATCATTCAGGAATAACTCTGTCTTTCCTCATCTCAGGCGAACATAAGTTCAGTTTACAATGTCCACCAGGTAAATATAATATTGATAGATTTTACGATGTCCACCAGGTAAAGATACTGATAGCTTTTACCGTGTCCACCTGGTAAAGATACTGATAGCTTTTACTGTGTCCAACAGGTAAAGATATTGATAGATTTTACTATGTGCACCAGGTAAAGATACTGGTAGCTTTTACTGTGTCACCAGGTAAAGATATTGATAGCTTTTACCATGTCCACCAGGTAAAGATACTGGTAGCTTTTACTGTGTCCACCTGGTAAAGATATTGATGGCTTTTACAGAAAATTATATATGTATGCGGAATTAAGCTTTAAATGTAGGTTTAGATGCTGTCTTCCAATTTTACTGTTATACTTGCTTACTGAAATTTTATATAATTTCTAAACATAAATTTTATTTATATATTGCGTGACATTTTATGCTTCTTTATAATGATGTAACAATATTTAATTATTTGCTTTTTGTTTTAAATTTAGTAATATAACTTCTATTTGCAATATTTTGCAGGTTATCCGAACTATGTCGAGCATTTCTACATACCCGAAGCTGATCCCGCTATAAAGCTGTGGGCCAACGCTTTAAATGAGTTTCTACTCGATTCTCCAAAGAAATTAACACTGGCACAGATTCTTGACAAGTTTGTAGTCCTCATACTTCTCTGATATAGCCTGTGCTTTTTCCTTTTTCAATTCTTGTCAACCGAAAGATTTCTGAAGTAAAGCTGAAAAACGGTTGAAATCTTCTAGCTTCAAACTCATTTTTCAATATGCGCAGTACTTCAATGGCTGCAATTGAAGAACTGTTATTGTAAATAATAAATTTTAGGTTGTGAACTGAATGTTAAAGACATATAGCCTTTTTTTAAGGAAGTAACTTGTTGATCGATTAAGCCCTCTTTATGGAGTATGAATGCAGTCTCAGAGAATGAATATGTAGCTTGCACATCCGACTTAGCGAGCACTAGAGAAAGAGAGAGAAAGAGAGAGAGAGATATACCAATTGACTCATTTCTAAATCAAAGCATAAAATAACAAACATTTCTTTTTTAATCAACTAGTCCAATTTTTTTTCTAATCTAACTGGTCATTTCTGCGAAAGTTGGGTTGGTTTATAAAAATTGCATCACTTTGCTGTTTCTGCTAAAATTTTGTAAAGTGTGAGAATGAGTTGTCTCACATTCTGACGTAGTGTACTTGTGGTACACATGCTTGTAAATAACTGTCTGTTAAGCTGTGTCGAAAAGACGTACATTTGTAAATCTTTAGTTAACTGTTTTGTTATTTATTCTAGAGCTTCATCAGTTCATTGGTACGATAGGAGAGAGAGTCACAGTAACTCTGAAGTAAGGATTTGCTAATATAGCTTTATTGCAGTGATGATTATTGCAACAATGGTGCTTCTACACTCTGTACTATCTCAGTGATTGTGAATACTTTATGTGAGCCTGTGATTGATCAATTTTGTCCTTTGTTAGATTTATTTTGATACCTAGTTTGCTTACTTTTACTGGCAATGAGGCTTATATATTAACCATTTTACTGCAACCCTATAGATTCTGGTGAACTAATCGATATGGAAGAAATAATCGTTGAATTATTGTGATGTACCAAATCGTTTCACTGCATGCACTGTGACAAACATGGTACTAGAAGAGGCACTTATGAAGACGATTCACTATCAGCGAAAGCTCTGAAAAATTTACTTTGTTACTTTATAAATACTGTAATAAATTTTTAGTGGTTTGTACTGCTGAGCGAATTTAGGTACTGGGTGATTGATATTAATAATTAAATTTACTTTGTTATTTTTTAATTACTGGAATACTTTTAGTAGTGTTTGTACTGCTGAATGAATTCAGGTAAAATTAAATAATAATTGTTGAGTACTAGTTATTATTTAATAATAGTAATTACATTATTGTTGTTTCGTAGGATGAGTGTAACATGGAAGAGTATGATGAAGATGATGATGATGAAGTTGAACCTGAGGTATAATCTATAAAATTGAAAGGAGGCAAAATTTTTAGTAGTTACTAGAAATGTTCAGTGATTTCTCTTCCTGATTGAAATATCTTTGAAATTATTTTATAGTCTTTTGTATCTGTCATTGTATTGTCCTGTGTATGCTATGTTTATGCTGTAGCTTTACGCAGCAATGATACTCATTTGAGTTATTGAGAAATTTTTTTAGAAACTCTACACAATAACAGAACAAGAAAGGAAAGGGTGCTTATTGTATTAATATTTATAGCTACATTAATGTTATATATAAAGACTATAAGTGTATTAATAATATGTTATTCACAGTTTTATTTTGTTTTATTTTATGTGTAAATTTAACATAAATTTGTATTCATATCTTCTTTAGTTTGTTTGGAGTATACTATTTCTTTCAACAACATTCTATAATAGTATTTGCAGTTGATACAACAGTGAAGGCCAGCTGTCTATAGGAAAAGATATGCATCAATCCCAATTAACGATAGTATTATTCTGAAAGTTTACTTAAAGACGTAGTCTAATGCATCTTTCTATTTCTGTATAAATATAAAGATGCACCTCTAGTTGCTTGATCTTATCTAAAGTTGATAGTGATGTGGACAATATAGTATGATGACACTAAATAATCTGTGGGTAATGCTACCTGGCATTTGTTGACTCATCTGGCTGATTTACTGTAGATTCCAGTCCTCTCCGAGGATGATTGTTTTACAACGGAGTGGGAACTCACGGTGGCTAGAAAGAAGGTTAGGGAACGTTGTTGTAGGTTTAAGTGCATTAATGTATTCTTTTTTATATATATTATACGTTGAAGAATGTTATCAGGATGTTTTTTTCCTAGTAAACTCGATGGTTGTTTTAATGATTGTTTCTTTGCACTCAGGAACACTAGTGAATAGTTACTCGAGTGATTGGATCCAAATTTAAGCCATAATTGTACTGTACGTAACAAGAATAGGTGATTAGAATAGCTTTATACCTTATACATTGTTTTATTTTATTAGAAATTAATATATTTATATATATTTATTATCTTTGTTATTATGGCAATTTATTTAAATTTAATATAATAAACTGAAGCTGAATGTAAAATATATATCTTTTGTGAGTGCTGAAGCTGGTAAGTGAGCTACTTGAACTGAATGGTCCAAATGACGGCATCAATTGTTACAAAAGTCGCCACTAGGCGGTGGTTTGATTGATATCAGTAGTAATAACCGGGTTGTGTTTTATCATTTAGTAATAACCAGATTGTGTTTTATCACTAGTAATAACCGGGTTGTGTTTTATCATAGTAATAACCAGGTTGTGTTTTATCATCATTAATAACCGGGTTGTGTTTTGTCATAGTAATAACCGGGTTGTGTTTTATGCACAGAAACGATGGGCAGCTAAGGAGGAAGAGATACGTGATAGATTGAAGAAAGCCAAAGTAGGACCTGCAGCGGGAGAAGCTGCGGCTGTACCCAGTATGTACCGATGTTTTTGTTTGTTAGACGAATTGCAGTGTTGCTTTCTTATCTTTCAGTGTTGCTGACGTCCCTGACATCATCCTTATATGTGGAAATGGATGTTAAACCATTATTATTATTATTATTATTATTTTTTCTCTCGCTTTCTTTCGTTCTCTCTCACACGCTTTCTTTCGTTCTCTCTCACACTATATCAAATCTCTCTCTTTCTAGTTCTCTACTTCAATATTTGTAATTTAATTTTTGTATTTTATTTATATAAGTTTACGATTTGGCCCCTGTTTTAATAGATCTGCGGATTCTGTCTCTGCCTAGAAATAGGTGAATTCTCTGAAAGGTTGCTTGTGCTGAAAGGGAGGGAATGATTCAACTTTTAATTAATAATAAAATTGTAATTGACAGACGTTGATATTTCCTAATGCTTAGCTTCTTGCTAATTTTTGTTGGTATAATTTCTTAGACCTTTATAGTTCAAAGATTGATTTATAGCTAGTTGGAGTTGTTGATTTATTGGTTTGTTTGAAATTGATTTACTAGCTAATGATTTTGTATATAGCTGGATTAGCTTTTGAATAAATGATAATATGATAGCAACAAAGAGATAATGCAATTGAGTTATTGCAGTATATTTAATGCTATGATATTGATTGATTGATTGATCAACTTATAGTGACAGGATCAGACAAGGATCAGGCTAAGCAGATATTCACAAGCTCGGCCGCCTCTGGTATACTAACCAACGACTTGCTGAAGATACTGCAGAGTGATAAGGTAGAATTTTGCATTTCCTTCTCGCTTTGGTGCTTTTTTGTAAATTTGTCCAAATCAATCTATCTGATGAGAGCCAGTGAGAAATAGATATCTGGCTAACTCTATATCTATTTATTTATTGTATTATATTATATTCTATTCTTCTAATTCAGTTAAACTGTGATTCAAGGGAAGTATTCCATTTTTTGGCCCTTTCCCCGATGTTCATTCAATTTCTGTCTTAGCATTCGTGTTATAACAGCAGGAAGAAAAAGAATAACGAGGGGAATTGGCGAAGAATAGAATCTTGTGAAGGAATATCATAGATAAATCTTTTACTGGCACATGCCCCCGATCTTGATTTCTCTGATATACTAATTAAATAATATTGTAATAATATCGGCTTAAGTATAAGGCTTAGTGAATATTTTGATTACATTGTTATCAAGGGTTTTCATTGAGAAAGCTGCAAGGTTTTAACAAATTTTCTACAAATCATATAGTGATGCAGAGATCTCTCACTCACACTTTTGCCTCCCTGTGTGATTTATTACATAATTTATTTTTATGTAATTGTACGAGCATTTTCTGCCTGTGTTTCTGTGTATACCCGTGTTGTGTCTGGGTTGTTTGAAGAATTGACCAACCGGTGACTGCATGTCCCGTAGAAGGCGACTAGAGGAAGAAGATCCACACCAACATCAGAAAGGGCATTCGGTTGGTGAGCACCTCCAGAAATTGCTACAAAAATATAAACGAATGGAAAAGTTTCAAATAGGGGATTGACTGATGGATGATATGATGTAGGACAGAGAGGATTTGAGACTGTCTATTCGTATCCGACCCTAGTTATACTGGGTTTCAAGGGAAGTTGATGATGATATTTCTTTGTACACACGCATACGTTTCTCTACATGTATTTATATTTATGCGACAGACTGTTGGCTTCTCGGCCGACCCTATTGATGACAACATCTATCAATGGTGCATTCGTCTCTACGACTTTCATCCTGACAGGTAACCCTCTATCCAATCTGATCTGTTCCGGTGATCCTGCTTTATTCCTCCTCTCCTCTTTTAAAAGCTAAATCCAGGTGTAACGTACGTTTCCTGCCCGATAGGGCGCTAAAGCTAAAAAAGCTGGTAAAGCTAAGGTTAATGTCAGTTTCCTCACTCAAAAGCAATGTCAGTGACGGGTGAGCCCAGGATTTGAACCCGCATCTACTGATCCGCGGTCGAGTATCTTACCGACTTCGCCATTGCCTCCAGCCGATAGCTCCAGTCTATGGACGCAGGTAGCTCTGATTTGAGCCCTGCATCTACTGATCAGCTCTCAAATAACTTGCCAGCATGCCACCTGTTCAGCCCAAGTTACTACTTAATAAAAGATGTGATACAATTATATTATATAACTATATTATAATTAATTATAGGTTAATTCTAATAAAATTAATGAGTAATTATTTAGCTTTCCGTCATGATGGAGTCAAAATACTAATATGATTGTGTAGTTTTAATTAAAGAAATTACAATCTAATATTAAAATGTTTGACAATATGTTTGTGTTGGCTATATTTCACTGATATTATGTATTCCTTATAACTAATAATAATAATAATAATAGCACACATTATAGTGAAATGATCAACTACGTTGATATCTTTCACTTTTAATACCTCATGTTTAAACCGTTAGGCAATTTGTCCATTTTCCGTGTAGCCAGTCCAATGAATGTCCGAAATTTTACTCTCAGATCAGCGCGGCTGGGATTCGAACCCACGAGGGTTCAATTCACCTCAGGGTCTGTCATTTAAACTTCATGAAAAACTTTCATTTAAACTCTGTCATAATTATGCTTGCAATATTAACTTTCCATTACTGAATGCTGTATGGATGAAGTTTGCATTATCATATAATATGGTAAATCTAAATCCTACTATTATTAATTTTTTTATTTTGTTTATTTATTATTTTATTTATTATTTATTTATTGAACTCATTCTGTAAAGCAGTCTCATCAAAGACCGATTTCGGCCATAAGATGCTATACAAGTTTTAGTTGCAAATGATAATAATAATAATAATAATAATGATAATTGGCTGGAGCCAGCGGCGATGTCAGTACGATACTCGACCGCCGATTAGTATGTGCGGGGTTCGAATCCTGGGCTCGCCCGTCACTGACATTGCTTTCGAGTGAGGCAACTGGCGTTAACATTAGCTTTTTGCTTTTAGCTTTAATAGTGATAACAATAATAATCTAATCTTTTTTATCAAACCTCAGGTTCTTTACACCGGAGTAAAACAAACAAACAATAGTAGCACTATCAACACTTATTACGGATGAGTTTGATTGATGTTTTGCAGTGGACTGCAGCGAGATCTGCTTCAGCTACAGGAAAAGTTTGGCTATAACTGGATCGAGCTGCAGATGGTTTGTATTATCTAGTACATATGTTTATTTAAAAGTCTTCAAACTCCGACAAACAATTGTGAAAGCAGACAAGTCAACAGTTCAAAGTGTGATCAGAATGTAGCATCAAACAGAAAAGAAAATTTTGCTCACTACGGCCATCAGAGAGGGCACTTGAAGTACCCTATCGAGCTGACCACATCTAGAACAACTTCAGTGTTTAATAAAATGACTTATGCCAAATTTTCATTACTCTCAGTTGTGAAGGGATATCAGTGATTTATTGTCGATGGTTCAGAAAGGATTTAGCTGTGGTATGATTTTACTCAAGTGTTATGGCATTTATTGCCTTCGAATGTATTCGTAATAGTATACTGTAGATTTCTTGGGATGGGATACGAGCAAACTTGCTGGGCCTTAGCTTTGTTAGATTGTTTGAGATAAGGCGGTGTATTTAATGCTATATTACTGAGTATTATTAGTGTACACACTAGGTCTTGGAGGATAATTAATTTTCTGTGGCTATATAGTACAAATGCATCTTGCGAGTATCTTTGTTTTGTATTCTTGTTTGTAAAAGTTTTTTGCTGTGTATAGATAACTTAGACGTTTGGATTTAAATGACTGTTGTGAACGCTGTGCAGCTTTGATGTTATTTTGTACTGTATTTTTTGCAATAGGACTTTACTATTGATCTCTACCCATTCTACCCTCCACTTGTTAAAGTCATTCGACCTCGTCTTCAGGTATCAATCAAGAAACTTCTGTGTAGCTTGAAAATTTATGCTTTTTTCTAAATTTCATATGTAGATAGCTAAATCTCTAAATAGTTTGTTTTAACTGCTAAATGTCGAAATAGCTGATAGCTAGTTAGCTAGACCTAATTTCCAAACTTAACAGGTTAATTTGAGTGAGTGTATGTTATTTGTCACACCTTTCAATGTAAAGGCTTTGAATGTCTCAATAGCGCAATGGTTAAGGGTGTAGATAACGTCATGAAGTTTTAAATGACAGACCCTGAGGTGAATTGAACTCTCGTGGGTTCGAATCCCAGCCGCGCTGATCTGAGAGTAAAATCTCGGACATTCACTGGACTGGCAACACGGAAAATGGACTAAATTGCCTAATGGATATAACATGTGGTATTAAAAGTGATAGATATCAACATAGTTGATCATTTCACTATAATGTGTTATTTTGTTATTCCAGCCATTAGAAAACTTGCAATTAGGTCAGTTTCTTGCGCTGGTCTAGAAAACGTCTGAAAAATAAAATAGCGATAAACTTGTTAATACCAATGATATATTATCAATCAATTTATTTTAGTAGTATATTGTAGTTTGTGATATCTATATTTAATTTTGTTTTTTGTATGAAGATCTCATTCTACAGTTTGCAATAACGAGCTTCACTTATAGTTATATTTTGAATAGTTATATTTTGAGATAGTGTCATATTAAGAAGAGTGACTACCCTTATTATCCATGTTATTTGACGATGTTCTTTAATTCCAAAAAATCATATAATAGGTTTGTTTTACTTCTTGTCTTATTTTTGCTATACTTTTATAAAGGACTCGATTTTGTGCTAAAAATATTGTGTTATTTTGTATTCCTACAGCCTAAACGTAATCATTGGATTATCTTTAGTTAAGAAAAATAATAGGAATACTTTTAGTCTGTCAGGACAAAATTAATGGTTAGTCTTAGCAGACCAGTTTTAATTTTTAAAATGTTAAAAAATGTTGTATTCCACGTGTAGGACTCTATGATGCAGCGTGTAACAAACATGGAGATGCTGAAGCTGACGTACTGGAACCCGGCGAAGGACATGAAGAGCATCCTAGCTGACATCAAGCAGTTCCTGCAGCAGTGGGCGAGGATAGAGGTCGACAGCGAGAGGAACGACCGGAGACGCTACGCCCATGGCTCCTACATAGACATCGAGCATCACCTTCTGCGTCTGGCGCTGGTACGTTGATCCGTCTGCATCTTAATCTGCGTGAATCTTAATCTGCGTCTTAATCTGAGTTAATCTTAATCTGCGTCTTAATATGAGTTAATCTGCATCTTCTGTAGAGCTGTTAAGAGATATAAAGACAGCTGGTAGAGCTATTGTTAATCTCAGTTTCCTCACTCGAAAGCGATGCTCGTGACGGGCGAGCTCAGGATTTGAATCCCGCACATATTGATCCGCGATCGAATAACTTAGCGACTTCGTCCCTAACTCCAGCCAGTGTATATGAGCTAAGTATAGAAGCTAAGTTGATGTTATTTTCTGTAAAAGATGGCGTCAGAGACTGTACGGTGGAGTTTGGATCTTGTTACTGCTTGTTTTATTTTTTGCCCACTTTGTAGCTTCAGTTAATAATTTCTATAAAATCAGCTGAGTTTTACACCGCGAGTTCTTAAGTGCAATTGCTCTACTATTAATAATAAATATTGAATCTCAAGTTTATCTAGTCGTTGATTGAATGTGTAACTAATGGATGACTGATATAGTTAGATGTATTTATTTGTGGGTAAGTTGGACAAACCTGAGCGATAATTTATAATATCCTGTAGTTGTTTGTGATTAGTAGATTGATTTGGATGTTGATTTGCTGTCTGGTTAATGTTCTGACGACTATTTCAGGTGAGCGAGATAAACCCGCGGGCTAATCTCAAATATCATTTGGATGTGGAGAAGATGCCGAGTATGAAGCCATCATCAAGTCTCAGGGTTTGTCTCTCTGTATCAACTTCATGTTATTTTAAAAAGATTACTCCTAAAAACAACATATCTTATATTGAATCCGAAGTCTAGTTTAATGGTAGCTCCCTGTCTCGAAATCTTGTCAGTATCTCGGCAAACCTGGGTTTGAACTCGGCACTTGCTGATCAACATTAGACAACTTACCGATATGCTATCGACTTAAGGTTAAGTAAATATTTTAATTAAAGTAAATAGAATTTTATCAAATAAATACAGCTCTACTGCTGACTCTAAGTTTGTTTCACTAGGGTACTTTCAGATACTGGCTGGTTCAGATCCTAGCCTGACCGTCACTGATGATATCCCATGTGATATGAAGACAGTCGTTCAACTTGGCTTTTTATGGAGCTTACCTTCTTTCGACCTGGCGTTATTGGTTTATTGCTGTTTCACTGATATGACACAGTTGTCTCTTAGCTTCTCTGATAATAAGCAGTGGGTGGGTCACAAGTTGTTTCTCAAACTGACCATTTTGTATATTAAATAAAAATAATTAGCTTTAGCCTGTACTGTAGATATTACTAGTGTTTAGCCAATGACTTTCTACTGTTGTATTTATGTTGACGCAGACTTTGATGGGACCAGGAACGGGTGACGCCAACAATCATGCTGATCATTACTATGTGAGTCTTGCTAAACAAATATCATGTCATATTGCGTATAATCTGGGTAAACAGGATTGTTTTCTCAGGGAATGACGCCTATACCTGCCCAGTAAATGTTAGGCGACGCTGAGGAAGGCTTAGGGGCCCACCTCGTCATATGCAGAATCCCTAAGAATAATGGTATATCAAAAGGAATGTTAGATGGTTTGAAGATCGACTCGTATGTGGACATGATGAGGAAAATGGAGAATAGAGATGAGGGAGGCGGTATATACCATGGACCTGCTAGTAGGCAGCGCACTGAGAGAGAGAGAGATTACATATAATTGTCATATTATTGGCTTTCACACAACGTCCATTCAAGTGATCTTTCTGTCCCTTGCAAGAGCACGTTTATTACGAGGGGTCATGAACGTGATGTTAGGTTCGTTATTAGGACATCTAAGCTAATTCTAAATGAGCTAATGCTAGTAATATTAGTCATCCTTTGGTCAGGTCAGTGCGGTGGCTTTCTCTGAGAAGTATATTTTTAGCTTCCGAGTTCGTTTTTATCTGCATTTCTCCTGTCAACATGTCCCCGGATTTGCTTAGCATATTATTGATCTATGATAGTTACATTTAATTTTGTATATCTGTTTTATTGCAGTCTTGACCTAAGAGATGATTGTATTTGATGGATGAAAAATATGACTGAATGGATAAATTGCTCACCTGCGAAACAAGCAACCTGAGTTCAAATCAATTTCTGCCAATAAATATTAAAATCAATACTGAATTAACAAAGGTTAAATAATTGAATCTTAAGAGAAGCAGAGGTTAGACCGAGATGAGGGATGTTAGATGATTTAAAGTTCCACTCATATGGGGAGATGAAGAAAACGGAAGACAGTGGACCTGCCAATAGGCAGTGATAGAGAGAGAGAGATGAGCAAGCTGCAATCCATGCAGTATGCCTTAGCTGTGTTTAGTCCAAATAAACAAATGAACGTCTTGATAACGAAACAAACGTTTAACTAGTGTCTCCTATAGTTGCATTGTGCTGTTATATTTATTTTGCAGCATAAAGATACGAAACGAAGGGATGAATACTGGGCAGCCGGTGTGGGCTTTGGGCATCACAACAGACCTGGTATATATCTAATAACATACAATATTAGCTGTTAAATAGCTATGTTGAAATTGAAATTGAATATATCCTAGATTTACAGTAATTATGGCTCTAAGTTGTACATACTACATCGTTTCTTGTAGTTAAATACATACATTGTGGTAGAAATTGGATAGTATTAAATGTAAGCGACTATTGGGGACTATCACTTGTCAAGCTCTACAATGACAGAGAAAATTGCTGTACTTTCTTGCAAGAATTTAAATTAACCGTTTTGTATACTATGTGATATCTGGTGCCCAATATCATCTTATTTTATATTCATATTTATTTAATTATCTCTTTACAAAAATTTGTTAATACATAATTGCTACTTTTTATTTTAAATTAATATTTTGCAGAATGGGATATTAGAGCATATGTTGCCGCTCAAAAGGAGAAGGATAAGCAGGTATATTACTAATCTATTAGCAGATTTTATTTCCATTCGTTAAAAGGCGACTTTTTCTTAAATTATTTTTTGTTCCTTTTGTCTTAGTAGTGCATCCATATATTTATTGATATTTTACTTTATATTTGATAATTTTATTTTTCCTTATATTTTATTTTTCCTTATATTTTATTTATATTTAAATAGTTAATTTTCATCTGAGAAACTCGAAAACTTTTAAAAGCATTATTATTTGTAATAGCTGAAAGCAAATCATAAATCACACAAGCAAATCATTTAGATTCCCTATTTCAAGGCTTATTGTTGAAGATGGTTTTTGACATGGCATTTAACCCTGTATATTTCACGCCCGTGTGCAACCAATTTGGCATTCAGCAGATATATTTATACGTACCTATTAGTCGTTATTGAATTCTATTTCTTAAAAGATTGTGATATTGAGTATAAGTTTCTTATTTATTTTGTGTTAATCAAATTTGTTGTATTTTATAGTATTGACGAATATATTGAAATTGTTGTACTCTAATTAAACTTACTGTACTCTATCGTTTTTATGAATCTAATATATTTTAATGTACTGACGAATTTGTTGTGTGTTGTTTTATTTGTGGTATTTTATTGACAAAATTATTTTATTTTAATTTTATTACTGAATTTATTGTACTATATTTCATCGAAGAAGTGATTGTCTGTATTCTAGTATAAAATTGCTTATATTTACTATTTTAAACGTATCGTACACACAGATAGAGGCTGTTCTACACAATATTCTACACGAGCTAAAGGTCCTATATGCAAACCATGCCCCCCAGCTAAAGCCTCGCTCTGCTATCCACCCGCCTCTCTCTGCTGGTGTGGGAGTGGGAGGAGCCTGCACGGGGGGCGGGAGCAGCAGTGGCTGTGCGTCAGGCAGCAGCAGCAACAGCAGCAGCGAGCAGCTGCCGGTGCTGTCATGTGACAGCCCCGACAGCTGCGTCAACATGGATCAGTCGCAGTCTATAGATCCTATCGCCGATGCCTATACTATACTAGAGGGTTCCGCTCTTATTCCATTCGCTGAGGTTCTTGCTTCTTGTTTTTATCATTTTCTTGTAAAATATTCTAATGTATGATCATTAAATTGTTTTGGTTTAGTTTATGTTATTATAAGTTTCTTGCTTTGAAATTTAACAACTTTATATGTTGTAATTAACTGTCCTCTACTATAATGATTTTTCTGGAGTTTTAATTTTGTTTTTAATTTTGTAATATTCACGCCAAGAAATTGTAAAATGTTTCTGTAAGACAATTTTAGAAAAGTTTCAGTATTATTTACAAAACCTATTTACACGAAGTAATTTGAAGAAATATATTCTGACAAGGTTCATTTTTTATGTCTTGTGCAATTTACAAATTAGTTATAGAATCATTAAATAGTTATATATAAATTAGTTAAATGTAGTTAAATTTGTTAAATTAGATAATTAGTTAAGTAGTTATGTAGGTTAAAATGATTATATAAATAGGTAAATAAAATCGATAAAGAAAATAAAACTGCACTTCAGTTGTAAGCACTCGTAGTAAATTTTTGTTTCGATTTTCCTGAGGCATCATCAACAATCAGGGCTAGTTTCGGGGCTAGGAAAGCAATTGGGCTAGTTTCAGGGCTACGAGAGCAATTTGGATAGTTTCAAGACTAGGAGAGCAATTGGGCTAGTTTCATGCCCTGACACTATCCCGGCAAATGCTGATGATGCAATTGCAGGAGAGTGGTAATGATTCTTTTACCATTTTGCAGACTATCAGACTAGTTTTGTTGCATATTATTGAATTTTAGTGATTTTGTATGTACAGCATTATCTAAAGACAGATTCATTCCTGGAGATCTGTCGTCATACAGCGGTCAGTGTGCAGATATCATATTTATATATTCAAGTCTTAAGAACAATAATGTAGGATTATCTGATACAGCGATTTGATAGCGAACTGTGTGAGACTTCATCTTTCTTGCATTTAAATTTTCAAGTCATCTAAATGAAGAAAGCAATTTTTAAAGTTTTAGCTCTTCTTTTTCTTGTATTTGCTAACTTTAAAATGCCTAATTTATCGTAACAACAATATTAATCGTAATTATGATAATAATAATTAAATTTATGACTATTTTCTCTGAGGATAATGTCGGAAACGTCCCTACTTCTCGTTTCACTGTAAATTCAATTCATCCAAAGCGATTTGAATGAACCCAAAGCTAAGTGTTGAAAATTGAGATCTTAATAATTTAGATAACTCAGTTCCATGATTCTGTAGAATCAATATGTTCTTCTTTAAATCATTTATAATATAAGTGACTTAAATATTTATGTTTTATTTCAGGTATACCGAATGGTTGTCGATATCGTAAAGGAACTAGGTACTCTTGCGTCTTATTCTTTTATTTCTTGTTCTTTGTTCAACTTATTCTAATTGATTTTCCCTTCAATATCTCTGTGGATTTTGTGACTGTTAATTAAATTCTATCAACGCATTATATTGTATTGTAAAATAATATATTTATGGTGATACTATTTTTTTGATAATTTGTGTTGATACTAGTATTCCACTTAAATTGTGTGTTGCTAATGTATGAGTTTGACCTAGACGATAAACATGGTTTAAGATAAGTTAGATAATTATAATTGGTTTTTAGGGATATTATTTGGTTCAAGACTTTACGGTGTGATAATTCTAAATTGTTTTGCTAAATGTTGTGCATGCTATGAGTTCCTGTTGAGGTTGTTCTGTAATTTTATCTATTTTAGCTTTACAGCCTATGTTTGTTACTCTGCTTGGCAAGTTGCCAAATCAAGAACGGTCTCTCTATCAGCTTCTCTCAAATCTAGAACAAAAGGTTTGCTTTGCTCTCCGAAATATTTACGAATAATGCCCTCTTTAGTAGAAATATAAAGTTGAAGCTGCTTGTCTTGTCCTCGAATGCTACTGTAATAGTGATTGTAACATGTCAATAATATTTCTGGACTGTTTTTTTTCCTCACAATATTTTAAAATGTTATAAGAAAATTTAGGCTTTGTTTAACTTTTGGTTTTTTAATAACTTTTTTTAGTTTTCTGTCTCGAAAGCGTGTCGGTGATGGTTTCCCTGATATGTGCCTGCTCAGCCAGATTCATTAACTGATCTAACAAGACCAATATTTTCTTGCATAACATTTGCTAGCTGGCAATGGCTTCATTGATTGATTTCTGTTTTGCTTGCTTGATTGATGGATTGATTTTTCTAACCTGGATAATTCTGTTACATCACACCTGCAAGGCTGGCAATAGTTGTATTGACTGATTTATTGTATTGATTGATTTATTGTATTGATTGATCCTGGCTAACACTCTGTTACATCACATCTGCAAGGCTGGCAATGGTTGTATTGATTGATTGATTATATTGATTTATTATATTGATTGATTGATTCAGGCTAACACGCTGTTACATCACATCTGCAAGGCTGGCAATGGTTGCATTGATGGATTGATTGATTGATTGATTGATCCAGGCTTACACTCTGTTACATCGCATCTGCAAGGCTGGCAATGGTTGTATTGATTGATTGATCCAGGCTTACACTCTGTTACATCACATCTGCAAGGCTGGCAATGGTTGTATTGATTGATTGATTGATTGATTGATTGATGCAGGCTAACACGCTATTACATCACATCTGCAAGGCAGGCAATGGTTGTATTGATTGATTGATTGATTGATTGATCCAGGCTAACACTCTGTTACATCGCATCTGCAAGGCTGGCAATGGTTGAATTGATTGATTGATCCAGGCTAGCACTCTGTTACATCACATCTGCAAGGCTGGCAATGGTTGTATTGATTGATTGATTGATTGATTGATGCAGGCTAACACGCTGTTACATCACATCTGCAAGGCAGGCAATGGTTGTATCCCGAAGCCTCCTCGTAAGGAGGAGCAGCCAGCCTCTAAGAGGAGCAAGGACAGAGCCAACAGCCCCCCCGAGCATCCCCACGCGACAGGGGTGGACAACCATGGTGCAGCCACTGCTGAGGAAAAACTAGCCAGGTTAGCTAGAGCCTGTACTGCTAGATGAAAGCGTTTATGTCCTGTATAAATACACTAAGCAGGAGGTGATCGGTTCAAATCCCAGTCAGTCTCTGACTCTATCTCATGTAGCTGGGGAAACAGATGCTAAACTGGGCTTTACAGCTTCTTTGTATTAGCTGAATTAAAATTAAATTTGAAATGTCAAATGTCATGTGTTTTAAGGACTACAATTTTTTGATATGCTTTGTAATTTTTCCAACTGAATGGTTATTATGTCAATGATCATTTTATTTCTGCTACTTATTACTACTGCTTTCTTTATAACGCTTATTAAGTTATAGATTTTCTTATCTATTTCATGTCTCATTAATGTGTTATGATTATTAATCTCTTATGATTTTATTGTGCAAGACAAACTCATTAATTTAAATTACGACATCATCAGATACAAATGCCACAGATGGTTGACAGAGGTCTTTGCAGTTTTTGGAGTCTCGGATCATTGTATCTTAGATAATATAATATGATCATTGTATTTCTTCCATGCTCTTAGTTCATTTCCCATTTGACTACTACATTACAAATTGTAAAATGATGTGTACAGCTTTTTTGTCTATATTTAATATTTTAATAATAATAATAATAATAAAGGTTTAACGTCTGTTTCCTCATACAAGGATGATGTCAGGGACAATTTATGTACATTGGCGTAGTAATAATTTAAGGGCAATGTCAGGAACCTGATTCTACAATTTTTAACCTGAGGTAAAATGAGGACTGATGTCAAATGGTCCAGTATTCAAATTCCTAATAAAATGCCTCTAATAATTATTTTGGAATTTTTACCTGTCCTCGATTTGATAACTTCAACGACTGTATTAAATTAAATATTAATTTAATATGGAAAGAAATAAAATAATACACAGATATACAGTAGAACGAAAATTAAATGATTTCAAATAACATGTGTAAGCTAATTACATATAACTTAAAATTATACTTTCTATCGAATTACAGTTCACTTTAAATATCGTTAAAGTAAGTACTTTATACTACATACAATTACTTTTGACATACGAATTACTAATACGCTCTCTAGCATAAATTCTTACACTTTACTTCACTTTCCTCTCGACCATTCGCCAATGAGGATACCTTCTAATATTATCCCTACGTTGGAATGTTTCTATGGAACTCTCTTCCCTCTTCGATCTTCTATAAAATCACTCCCTTCTCATCGACTGTTCGATGGACTACAAATTAGTTCGAATAACCGAACCATTCAAATTGCTCTCAATTTGTCTCCTACTGAGATTCCTCAAATCTTCTAAATCTCTTTTCAACTTGGCACGTTTTACGTCCATGTTGTCACTCTTCCATCTTAGATCTCTCCATTTCCTATTTAGGCATGCCCTCATTGGTCACTTGCTCTAGCTTAGCTACCGCCTAGGATCTCACTTTAATAAAACTCAATACTTTAAATCTTAACTTTACTTATCCAGCAGTATTATTAAATACTTTACTAGAAATACAACTACAAATACAAATACATACTAAATGTATATACATGTATATCGAATCAAACCTTGACAGGCATATAACATAACGGCACACTGGGTCAGGAAGTACAGATGCTTGTTTAAGACCCATTTCATCCTTCCTCTCCACGGTTATTAGTAATCGTTGCCTTTTGATGGCACATCAATTGCAGCTGGCGCAGATTTAAGAATAACCTTCCATTACCCTGGGATTTTTTCCTTCCTACGCTTTTATCAACACTCGGCCTTCCAAGGTGGTCACCCAGAAAGTACTAACCGAGGTCGATGCAGCTGCTTAACTTCGATAATTGACGCGCAACTATACCAAGTGCGCTAATTCCGCCATCAAGGCAATGTGAATTATATCAATATAATTGAAATTCTGATATACAGTGCTGAAGTCATCCATATGTTCTTACTCTCCATTATGCGGTTAGCTTAATGCAGGTGAAGCATTGATCGAAGCCATTTGATCTAACAGTAATATAGCAATGCTTGTCATCTTCTTAATTTTTTAGTATGAAATTTAGTGTTTTATCTGAATTTAGCATTTTCATTCTTTGCACTTTGTGCTGGCATTAACATTGTGAATAATACTATAATATACTGACTGAATCGATTCACTCTCACAGAAATTACTTGTGTTTGTGTAGGGAGTTCCAGAGTCTTTTCAAAGATGTATCAGGTAAAATTCGGCATTTATATATATTCTGTATTTTTTGATGATTAGTGAATCTACAGTATGTTGTTTTGACTATAACTTCTTGTTAAGTCGTCTACTGTACTTTAATATTCACTCGGATTTTGTTATCAAGGGATAACATTTAAATAATTATAATTGGATTCCAATCCAAAGGCAAATGCATGTATGTACTGTACATTTTCAGTGAGATTGCATTTACTATAATGTATTGTTTTGTATTGTTTTATATGTATTGTACATAATTAGTGGGATTGCATTTATTGTAATGTATTGTTTTGTATTGTTTTACGTGTATTGTTTATTACCAGTGGGATTGCATTTATTATAATGTATTGTTTTGTATTGCTTTTTAAGTATTGTACATTTTCAGTGAGATTGCCTTTATTTTAATGTATTATTTTATATATATCGCACATTTTCAGTGGGATAGCACTTATTGTAATGTATTGTTTTGTATTGTATTATATATGTTATAATGTATTGCTTTGTATTGTTTTATATGTATTGTACATATTCAATGGGATTGCATTTATTGTAATGTATTGTTTTGTATTGTATTATATATATTGTAATGTATTGTTTTGCATTGCATTATATATATATTGTAGTGTATTGTTTTATATTGTCTCCTGCAGAGGCTTTCCGGCGACTGAATCTCGACCCTAATTCGTCGGTGGAAGTGGAGATAAACTGCCACGAGACGACGACGCACGGAGAGAGTCACGTGGAATCGATGGAGATCAGTGTTCAGTCTGATAAAGATTTGCTCGAGGCCAAGTACAAGATGGCTATGGGTGAAGTACAGTTCTTGCCAATAACAATTGATGGTTTGTTTACACTGCTTACTCTCTTTCTTCTCTCTCTCTCTTTCTCTCTCCCTCTTTCTCTCTCTCTCCCTCTCTCTCTCTCACTGTCTCTCTCTCTCTCTGTCTTTTTCTCTCTTCTCTCTCTCTCTGTTTCTCACTCACTCTCTCTGTCTCTCTCTCACTCTATCTCTTCAGTGTGCAGAAAATACTGCCGATGCTAAGTCAGAAACTCAAATTCTTCCTCGAATTCTATTTGTATTTGTACTACATATTTCTGTTTTGTCTAGCCTTTCTGTTTAATAATCAGTTATATTATCATGCTCGTATACCCAACTTCTTATGGCTCTTACAGCACTAACGAAGAATTGAATAAAAATGGTTAGAGGAAGATTGAGACTTAGGATGATGGATGATTTATTAAATCATCCCTATATCCATGGTTCACATTTAAACTGTGCTCACTTATTGCATTTATTTGTTTGTTTGCATTGCTTGTGAACTGTACAGGGTTGAATGACCCTTTTTGGTGATCTAAATAGATACAAATACAAATAAAAAATAATAATTTGTATATTGATATGATGAGAAAATCAGAGGATAGAAATGTGGAGGAGTTACATTCCATGGACCTGCCAATAGACAGTACACAAAGAGAGCAAGATTCCCAACTTGTTACGTTCAAAGTAGCTGATTGATATATTTAAATATCACCATCTTTAGATCGCTTCTTTGTGAGGTCTGATGTTTTTAAAGTCTGCTGCTGTAGTTTGCTTTCTATAATTGTTTTCATTTAGTTAAAATGAATACTTAACAATAATAGTAATAATAATAATAATAAAGGTTTAACTTCTGTTTCTTTATCCAGGGATGATGTCAGGGACATCCCCAACAGCACACATCACTACAGAACAAGTTAATGACAACACATAATTGTCGTCTGAAAATAATTTTGCGATTCTTTAAGTTTACAAGTCTGTTGGGTGGGATAATGAATATAACCTATTAACTATATAGGCTATAGGGATATAGGATTGAAAGAACCTATTAACTATTGGCTATATGGATATAGGATTGAAAGAACCTATTAACTATTGGTTATAGGGATATAGGATTGAAAGAACCTATTAACTAGAGGCTATAGGGATATAGGATTGAAAGAACCTATTAACTATTGGCTATAGGATTATATTGGTTGATTAACTTTTAGTCGACGCAGCAAATGGTCATCACTTTGCGAAAGTGTTTAAGAAGCAGGAAGCTCTCAGCCAATCACAGATATTCAGAATAGCGCAGGAGTTAACCTCACTAGCTGTCTCTCTACCGTTAAATCTCTGCTCGGCCATATTCCTTAGAACTGTACGTATTGCTGCTAACTCTCTCAGTCTCTCTCACTTTCTGTCTCTCTCTCCTTCTCTCTCTCTCTCTCTCGATATTTCTCATTTCACTGCCATTCTCTAGTCAAATGCGCATATTCCTGCTTTTGTAATTTGCTCCTGCCTTATTGCAACTAAGATCAACTGTATGTCCTCATATCTAAGGGCCTTTATATGTAAAAAAGTTATTTAAGATATTAAATTTAAGAAAGTTAAACAGCTGTCACATCTTTTTAAACTGTCAAATCTGTATAAGCTGAAACGTCGTTATAAACGGTCACATTTTTATAAACTGTCACTTAAACTGTCTGTCAATTCTTTATATACTGTCTGTCACTTCTTTATAAACTGTCTGTCACTTCTTTATAAACTGTCTGTCACTTCTTTATAAACTGTCTGTCACTTCTTTAGAAACTGTCTGTCACATCTTTGTAAGCTGTCACAAAGCACTGTGACAGCTGTACTCGTTATGTTTCATATCTCTGGGATAATGTTGTAGATGGTCCACCTAAAATTCAATCCCTGGTCTCCTGCTTGTTAAGCAAGTTATCAAATCAGTCATCCAAGTGCTTCATCAAAAGTGGAGCCCTGTAGCTCTCTGGGTGACATGAGACTTATCATGAGACTATAAAAATATAAATTCCGTCCCTTGTGGATGGATTTTACAAAATGTATTCTGTGTTTAAATTGTTTATATTGATTGTCCGTACAACTGCACTGGATATTAAGAATATAAGTCTTGAACCTATCCTTTAGCGGTAGACTAACTAATGAGATCAGGAGGTGTGTCTGAGACTAATTAATTAATTGATTGATTAAGTGAATGTGATAAATCAAGCAATCAAACTTGAGGTACAACTGAGAATGAGTTGAGTATATGTGAGTAATTGTCTTGTAATTTGTTGATAACTGTTGTGCTGTCTGTGTGGTATACAGGATGATGAAAAGCTGACTTTAATGAAGGCCTTGATAACTGGGTAAGTTATTCTATTTATTTAATTTAGTGCACCAATCTCAATCGTCTTGTTAAAGCTAAAGAAATTATTGAATGGTTGACAGGCACGTCACTGACATCGCTTTCGAGTGAGGAAACTGACGTTAACTTTAGCTTTACCAGCTTAGCTTGTACGAGGGTGGAAGTTCAGAGCCTATGCTAATCCCTTTTTCAACAGTTTTGCAAAACCCGGGTGTCATTTTTGACTGGTGAAATTGACAGTATTGTAAACTACTGCTTTGTATTGTGGATTGTAAAGCTAATTTGTATTGTGGATCTATATTGAGGATTAGTTTGAATTTGTATTGTGGATTTGTATTGTACATTGTGTTGTGTATTTGTATTTTGAATTTATATTGTGAATTTATATTGTACATTGGTTTTGTGCATTTCTATTGTGAACTTGCATTTTGAATTTGTATTGTACCTTTGTGTTGTGTTTATGTATTTTGAATTTGTATCGTTAATTTGTATTGTGAATTTGTATTGTTGATTATTTCCTATTAACTCTACTGCTACACTGTGTGTAGACCTGAGGATACGCCGTATTCTGGTGGCTGCTTCCAGTTTGATATCTTCTTTCCGTCAGGATATCCTAAAGTACCGCCACTTGTTAACCTGCAGGTATGTCTCATATATATATATATATATATATATATATATATATATATATATATATATATATATATGTACTCTCTGCACACTCTCTCACTGTAAGGGGTCTTATTCTGAGGATTGAGTTGAATAATATCAAGATCTTATAGTCCAGTGTGGATTCTATTCAGTTCTATGTCACAATTCTCTTATTTTGTCAGAATTGATTTGAATACCCTGTAAACCAGCGCTTTAATTTAATTTCATTAATTTCATTTAAGCGCGTGCCTCAGTTGCGTTATTGAATATCAATTGTGCTATTTAATAAGAGACAACCTGATAATTATTTATAGAGTCGATTGTATTGTGTTACTGGTAATGCTTAAGCTAAGCTAAGGTTAACGTCCGTTTCCTCACTCGAAAGCAGTGACGGGCGAGCCCAGGATTTGAACTCCGCACATACTGATCCGCGATCGAGTATCTTACTGACTTCGCCACTGGCTCCAACCACTGGGTTTAATTGTTTAACAATATTATAATGTCTAGCAAGAATTTGCAGTTCTAGTGTCTAATAACTGATATATTGGCGGTGATTGATACCAAGCATCATGCTCGTTTTTTTACTTTTGCGACATTTGTAACATTTTATTAACTAAATATATTCCTAACGTAGTGGTATAGTTTAAACTTTATCGTTAGTTTTTCAATTGTTAATTGTGTGATTGCTGTTGATGTTTATTGTTCCTGTTTTACAGACTACGGGAGGCGGTACAGTACGCTTCAATCCTAATCTCTACAAGTAACTATCACTACTGAAACAAAAAACCTTTAGTTTTTGAGTAAATATTTTTGTATGTGGTAGAATATCATATTTTGTTCTTTAGTTTTTGAGTAAATACTTGTGCGTGTGGTGGTATGCCATTTCTTAGATATAAATTGTTTGAAAATGTAATTTTTATTTAGCTTATGATTATTATTATTGAACTCTTTCTGTAAAGTAGTCGCGAACACCGATTTCGGCCATGACACTGCTACATAAGTTTTTGTTGTTAATAATAATAATAATAATAATAATAATAATAAGTGGATCGTGTGGTAGAATTGCCATATTTAGTTTGGAAATCCTGTTCATTTATTGTACAGTAATCTATGTGTGAACTACTTAGAGCAGTGCTCACTCATAGTCAATCAATCACTCACTGAATCAATTAAGCCGTGCTGAACAACCTAATTTTTTATTAAATTGCATAAATTGAATATTAATACATTAATTTATTGATTAATTGATTGTAGTTGTGGTAAGGTTTGTTTATCACTGCTGGGTACTTGGGATGGACAACAAGGTGAGCAGTGGAATGAGACGACCTCAACAATCCTTCAGGTACTACTTTCTCTCTTCTTTCTATCCTCTATCTACTTCCACTCTTCTTTCTATCCTAGTTCTACTTTCCGCGAACATATTATGTCAATAGCAATCATCACTGTTTCTATCGTGACCTAGAACTTGTTTTGTATTTAATGATCATCACAGCTGTATTTTCTTTCTCTTCTCTAAACAGTATCGTAGTTCTTTTGAAGCTAAAAACTGTCATCAAAATTGTAAAATATAAAATTGAAGCTGAAATAAGTCATTTTGTCAAATATATCCATCAATATAGTCAGGCCTGTAGTGTAAATGTGCTATTTCTTAGTGTATTCAATTGAATTGCAATGATTATTAAGTTGATTGATTGGCTGATTGATTGATTGCTAGGTGCTAGTATCAATACAGTCACTCATCATGGTGCCAGAGCCGTACTTCAATGAGCCGGGCTATGAACAGGAGATAGGCACAGAGGCAGGCGACAAGCACAGCACAGAGTACAATCTAGGTGGGTGTGTGGTGTATGTGTATATATATAGAGAGAGGGACATATACATGTGTATATATATATATATATATATATATATATATATATAGGGTGTCGCATAAGTTCGTATACCGTTTTCAAATTGCATTAACTCTGGAACTACTTAACCGTTTTAAACCAAATTTGGACAGTATGTAGACACGATAAATAAAATATATGGGTATAATTTAATTTGTAATCGTACAAGTAATTAAGTAGAAACTGAAATTTTTCTGAATGACGTCACATTTTCGCATAAAACTAATATTTTATAGTATTTCCTTTTTGCTTAATGACAGCGAGTATTCTATCCGGCATAGATTTGATTAATGTCTGAAGTATTTCCACTTTCACTGATCTCCAAGCTTGTTGTAGACGACGTTTCAGCTGCACAACATTCGTGGGCTCTGGATCGCGGTAGACACTAAACGACAGAATACTCCACAGGTTCTCGATAGGAGAAAGGTCTGGAGAGTTCGGTGGCCAGTCCTTCGGCTTAATGTACGATGGAATGTTGTCTTCCAACCATCTTGTTGTTTTGGCTGATGTATGACATCTTGCACCATCCTGTTGAAAGATGCCAAGGTCATTGTCATTGAACAGCTTTACTCGAGTAACGTTGCCGCCGGTTACGATTCTTTGAAACGCTGGCTTGACGAGTTTATCCAGTATGTTTACAATGTAATAATCCGAGTTAAGTCGTGTACCGTTCGGAATGAAGTGCAGACTCGTTAATCCGTGTGCAGTCATTCCGCCCCAAACCATAACCGAGGGACTGAACTTCATTTGAGCAGCGGGAGGAACATTACTCTCCTGTGATCCCCACACAGTGTCGTTCTTGGGATTGGGTATGTAAAACACTTTGAAGGGTGACTCGTCAGTAAACAGAACATTTGACCAATCCTGAACAGTCCAATTACGATGATCACGCGCAAACTTAATACGTTTCACCTTGTGAGCATCAGTCAACAGTGGAATTTTTTTGCGACGCCAGTTCTTCCACTTCAGGTCATTAACCATGTATCTGCGAATTGTGTCCTTAGAAGCACGTTCATTACGAATTTTCAGTTGATTTGAAATACGGCGCAAACTCTGTCCACGTCTGTATTTTGCGGATTGGATGAGACGCTTGGCTGTATTAGACAGTATCTTCGGACGTCCACTACGTTTCATATCCACTAGTTTTTCGTCAAATTTGCTTCGACCTACCCACTTCGTAACCCAACACTTACTCCGATTTAACTTTTGTGCAATACATTTATGCGAATATCCTTCTTTAGCCAATACTACTGCCTGTGCACGTAATTGTATTATTTTAATTTTATCCATATTATAAATTATACGCGGCCTCATCGAACAATAACATTGACACGTTGATTAGCCTTGACTGCGGTCCTGGACGACAACATCAGGTAATTTCCAGGCACGCGCTGCATGCAGCCACAGCGTGTCTCTAGCTGCGCCAGTCAGAAAATGGGTCACATTGCGCGACAGCGCCGTGTGACGTCATTTCCAGGTCTAATGAAAATAAACTTGCACCAACATCTAATTCACATCTATTATACACGAATACGAAATTTTATGAACATGCGACCTTTACTAGCCGAATTACTGCAATTTGAAAACGGTATACGAACTTATGCGACACCCTATATATATATATATATATATTTATATATATATATATATATATATATATATATATATAATATTATATATATATGTGTGGAGACAGAGAGAGAGAGAGAGAGAGAGAGAGAGAGAGCGATCTAAAATGAGTAATAAGTGATGCAATTATGAAATGCAAAGAGAGAGAGAGAGAGAAATATCATTTTTCTGTAAGAAATGAAATGGTATAAATAGGCATAGACGGTATAAATAGGTATAAACGCTCATTTAAAATTTATTAATGGAATACTTATTTTAAAATTGTATAGTAGTAAGTCTAAATCATAATATGTCTATTAACTGCTTCAGTAATATTAAAAGTTAAAACTGTCCTTATACTGCTGCAATAATACTTTAATTGTCATTTTACTGTTTTAATAGCATTTTCTAAAGTTAATTTTTCAATGACTTACTTTTATGCAGTATCTTAATGAACAGGTTTTCTGTTGATTTATCGAGAGCTAATTAGAATAGCTAATTATATCAATTCTTGCTATTTACACTGATATATTTATTATAAAGAGAAGCCAGTGATTTCTGATCATTGATACTCATTATTATTACTATTCCGATGCTTTCAGATATTCGTATCAACACTATAAAGTACGCTATGATTGGTCAGCTGCAGAACCCGAGCTTTGGGTTTGAAGACGCTATTCGGTCACACTTTTATCTCAAAAGAGATCGAATACTCGAGGTCACTGTTGTTTGTTTCTATTGGACTTACTCGCGATGCGTTGCTCTGTTGTGTGCCGCGATTGATTGCTGACGACTTTAACATATCATAGCAATTTAATTGTTTGACAGTTATTTTTATATATTCTGAATGTTTTTTACGTAAAACGTCTAATATTCTGAATGTTTTTTACGTAAAACGTCTAATAATTTCTCTTTCCATTTGTCTATCTGCTTCACTCCCTCCCTCTTCGTCTCTTCCTCTCTCTCTCTTTCTCTCTCTCTCTCTCTCTCTCTCTCTCTCTCTCTCTCTCTCTCTTGATTGATTGACTGGTTGATTTATCGATTGATTGATTGATACGTTATAGATTACTTGATTGATTGACTGATTGATTGATTGATTGATTGATTGATTGTAGGAGGTGGAGGAGTGGGTGCGCACGAGTAAGAGCACTAAGCTGGAGAGAGCGGTACAGAACCTCCGCTCAGAGCTGCTCAAGCTCGAGCCTCCGCCACGAGTCGTCAATCTACTCAACAACCCGTCGACTGCACCGCCACCGGGCTCCCTACAGATCCCCTCGTGAAGTGTGCGCGTGCCAATGACTGACGGACCACTGCAGTGCATGCTTTTGTTTTCATGTATGTGCACTTGTCTATAACTGATGGACCACTGTAGTACGTGCGTATGCTTGCATGTATGTGTGCGTGCTAGTTATTGATGGACCACTGCAGTGCGTGCGTGCGTATGTGTGCATGTATGTGCACGTGCCAATGAC
Organism: Enchytraeus crypticus; assembly: GCA_905160935.1. NCBI lineage: Eukaryota > Metazoa > Annelida > Clitellata > Enchytraeida > Enchytraeidae > Enchytraeus > Enchytraeus crypticus. Next base: position 1,137,702 of record CAJHZI010000253.1, on the reverse strand, counting down.
TGATGGACCACTGTTGTGCGTGCGTATGTTTGCATGTAAGTGCACATGCCAATAACTGATGAAGTAGTGCGTATGTGTGCATGTATGTGCGCGTGTGCGTGGTACTAGAGTCTGCTTGTCTTATGCTTGAGAAGAAACGCACGTGTACAGTTATGAGTGGGACTGAATACGAGTTATTTGATAGTATTTTTCTATGTGCTCGACAGAACTTGTAAATATTACTTGTGTCAGTCAGTGTATGGTTTTATGTATATTCACTGCATGTCTGCAGGAACGTTAAGAATATGTATATATATTTATTTGTATAATATAATTATATAGATACCATATATACTGTGTATACAGTGCGTGTGTATGTATATATATATATCATGTATGTGTATATATGTGTATGTATATATGTATATATATATATATATATATATATATATATATATATATATATATATATATATATATTGTATCTATCGAGACAAAGGAGGCCAGTAACTGTGCACTTTGAGCTGCTGCACGTGTTGTATGTGTTGGGATGTGTACGTATTTCTATAATTCCGTGTGGAAGTCACATTGCATGTGACTGTCGTTCTCTGTACTGCCGCTATTAGACTACTGAGAGTTGAAGCATTTAAACAGCCGCACTCATTCAGCCTATCTCCCTGTTTACAGTGCACTATACCGGTACCTAGCACTTGCTGTGCCTACCATACTAGCACCTTCCTGCTGCTTCTTACATCTTCATACGTCTGTCACGCCAGTTGAAGTTAGAAGTACTATACTTAAGTACTTAGTACTATATAGTACTAAAGTACTATGAGTACTAAACAGTGGTACAGGTTCTTCATTTCCGAGCTAAAACCTACAGTTGTGTCTGCTTTACTTTGTTGCAGATGTGTGTATAGATGTCAGATGTATTCCTTTCTATTTACTCTCATTTTCATAATGGCATATATGCTGTTCTATGGCAGATATTTAGACACTACAAAAAGTTTTGCGGGAGTATTAGTTTAAAAGTAACGATATACTGATACATTGATTATAAATAGCATCAAAAAGATAGTAAAGTCTGCTAATTTTGGAGTAATTAAATATAAATCTTGTTCATCCCTCTCACTTGCTTTTTGCTACGTCTTTTTAATTTTAAGTGGTCTTTAATATTGACTAAAATAACTTTCAGCTTGTGAATTAACTACAGAATCTTTCTCTACTTATGGTTAACTTCAGGCATTTCACACTCTTTAATACAAGTAATCTTTTGCTTTTTTCTACGTCTTTTTAATTTTAAGTGGTCTTTAATATTGACTAAAATAACTTTCAGCTTGTGAATTAACTACAGAATCTTTCTCTACTTATGGTTAACTTCAGGCATTTCACACTCTTTAATACAAGTAATCCTATGGAAATTTTGCAGAATAAATAACAGGCCAACTTTAGATGTGTAGTCTTGCGACTTGAAACCTGTTTCAATCCCTAACTAATATCTCATTGAGAGGATAAAACGAACATTAAAGTAAATCTCAATCTCAACGTTTTTGCTATTGGTGTCGCAGACTTTATGGTGAATCGTACTTTAACATTGCTGACAAAGTGACAAGTAGCATTAGCCTCTGTCTCACCACCTCTGAGTGTTTGGTTCAAATTCCTGGTTTCAGTGATGTAACTGATGTAGCTGTTTTGTGGGTCGTCAGGTGCATCTAAACTATTGGCTTTAGCACTTTAAAGAATTAATCTAAGCAGTACATTCTCACTAAGACTCGTTTAGAGTTAATCTAGCCTGGGAATTGTTACCATAGCCTGATGAGTTTTTTATTCTATTGTTCGTCATGTTTAATTATAATTAAAAAATAATTATAAATTTTTATTAGTAAATATGTTTCCAGGATCATTTATTTTCGGTTTCTAGTCCATGATTATTTGTTGAACGTATTTGATTTTATAGACAGTGTGTAATGTTTACATTGAAATTTTAGCCATTAAATACATTCATGTATAAAGGAAAGAATGCAGAGTATTATGTTTCCCTTAATACCATCTGTATGTATGTAATAATTTTATTAAAAACTACTTATATAATTAGTCTTCGTCATTGTGTTTTTACAGAATCTGACTGAACTGAGTTGAAATTTTGACTATTGTGGGCTGATGCACCCTGTATGATACATTAAACTCGCTTTTATATTTGGCTGTAGCTCTCTGTATGTTGATGATTTCTAGCCAGAACGTCAGGAAGCTTACACTAAACATACAGGGTTTCTGAGCTTACACTAGTACAAATCTCAATCGTATTGTCTGCTGTAGTGTTCTTGTGTAGAAAAACAGGCGTTAAATGAAATCTTAATTCAGGTTAGATCTGTAGAGTTTTAGACGTTATGGACGGCATGCTTCTTTTAATAATCGTTGAAGAAAAGGTTATCTTTTGTCCTGTTTACCTTTTATCGTATTTACAACTTCCGGTTTGAAGTTATCTCAAACCTGCCTAACATATAAATAAAAGTGTTAAACTTTTGTTAATACTTAAATGTGTAAATGAAAAAATTGGTGTAATTGTAGTTAATAGAAAATATAATATTGTTTAGGATTCAGATCAGCTCTAAATGTCTGCAATGCTTACTGCTCCTTAGCATTACCTCCTATACATATACCGCATATCTACCTCCTCACATTTTTAATTTAAAGAGAACTTAATTCTTAAATTAATTCATCACTGTTCAACAATTTTATTTTTAAAATAATATAAGTCGTCTATTTCGACTTTTTAGTCTAAATATGTATGATAAGAGTTCCTAATGTTATCTTAAATAAGTATATAATAATATTAATAATATAGAATTTTTTATAATTAATATTATATTATTTTTTAAAGTTGATCTTTGTGCGGCTGAATAATTGAGGTATGTGGACCAATTTCTCAAAATTTGAAAAAAATCATTTTTTTCTTTTTATTAGGATTTTCTTGTAATCTTCTTGTGATGTTATTACAAGACATGTACATACTGTATATGTAATTGTTGTGCAACTTCTGTAATTTTCTAGTTAATAAATCGGCATGAATTTATGTTTCTATAGCCTTCTTGTTACAATTATAGTTACGTAACATGTACTTTACTGTTTTGAATGAGTCCAATCTGAATTCTGAAGAAATCTGCTAAGTTTTATTGTTAAATGTTAATTGATAGAAGTTCATGACGGAGTAACTTGACTTGTAATAAAATTGTTACTTGTTTTGTAAGAAAAATTGCCATAGTGATTAAGGTCTTAGGAGGCCTAACTTTTGACTGATTTAATTTTTGCCGTAAAGCTGTATTATTCTGACAGTTACTAAACGTGCTAAAGGTATTCAGGAATTTTCTTGATTTGTAGCTAATTATGACATCTTTTGTACATGAGGGTAATGTATCAATAATAATAAAAATATTTTCTTTTCGATTCTCATTGCGTGTTCAATATACTTTAACGTTGATATTAATAACTTCACCAAAATACTATGGATTATAGAAATTTCTCACAAATATCACAAATTTTATAGATTTGATCGATTTGCTGACTTGATTGTTAACTTATATCGGTTTGACGGTCACTCTGTTTCTCTATTATAAGTCTAGAGTAATTACTCTCTCTCTCTCTCTTAATGCACTGCCTACTGGCAGGTCCATGGCATATTACTCCTCCACTCTTCTCTGTCTTCCGCTTTCCTCTTCATTTCCACATATGAGTGGACCTTGAAATCATCGAACATACCTAATCTCGGCCTGCCTCTGCCTCTATTTCCTTCCATTCTGCCTCCTATGACATGTTTTAGAGAGTAATAGGGCCTACTATATTCAGATATTTCTTACCTGTGAGGTAGCTTATAAGAGTTATAATTGACAGGGCAGGACCTTAGCTGCTGTAGGCCAAGGTTGAGGTAGAATTTTCTGTACAATCTGAACGAATGATAAATTTGATATTTTTGAAATGACAATAAATTCAGGTAAAAAATTAAGTAAAGTGCTGAGGTATTCGGTACACTTACAATCTTGACCTGGATTTAATCAATTTAATTTGGCCGCTGACTTTGAAGTATATAAGTATAATGTATTAGACATTATACTATAGTATACTTAACGTATACTATAGTCATCATTATCATCTTTAAGGGATGATGATGATGACCACAGTATACATTATGTATACTTTAAATTGCCACTGTGCCAGAACGTACTGACAGCCTATGAGTGCTAAGCCGGAACGAAGAAATTATCACTAGTTAATTGTCTGTTCCAAAGCTGTAAAGCTAAGTTTAACGTCTGTTTCCATGTCACAGGGGACATTGTCAGAGACAGCCTGGCTGGGATATATATGTATATATATATATATATATATATATATATATATATAATATATATATATATATATATATATATATCATCATCTTCTTCCCTTGAATCCCAGTTTAACTAGGGTAGGGATATATATATATATATATATATATATATATATATATATATATATATATATATATATATAATATCGAAATTATCACGTCGGTTGTGGTTTTAAGTAGGCTAGATTACATTTTCTTTAACCATTCATAAAATACTTGTGAGGCTTAACACTCCAAGATCGATTGATTGATTATTTGATCGATCGATTTCTTGATTATTGTTATTTGGAATAATAAACAATTAATCGGTATCAATAATTATTGACCGATTGATTGCTTTTGTCAAATCCTTTTTATTGTTCTAAATAAAATGAATAAATAGTGTAAGAGTGTTACAAATGTTCTGTCTCATTTGTAATAAACGTTGTATCTGTTGTCTAAATTGTAAATTGTATTCTACAGTATTGTAAGAGTTAATCAGATTGACACTTAATGTATATGTAAATATGTGCGTATGTCAAGTATGAAGTTGAATGTTATTACTGTTATTTAAAATAATCGTGCAGTTTGTGGTATTAACTACAGATTCTCTCTTTCAGTCATGCCCGTCTCTGTTCAGCTTTGAGGTGACATTTTAAAGTTATAAGACTTCGCATGAAAGAATCGATTGGTCAATCAATCAATAAAATACAAGAAGTAAAATGAAAACAAAAGCACACCGTGACGCGCATCTTACATTACGATACGACGGGATTTAGCGCACTCAGTTTATTTGCGCTTCAATAATTGAAGTTAAGCTAAATCGGCCTTGGTTAGTACTTTGTGATTGACCACCCTGGAAGATGGAGTGTTGACAGCTTTAAAGGAAAAATCCCAGGGTGATGGAAGGTTATTCTTAGCTCCTCGCCGGCTGTAATTGATGCGCCATAAAAAGGCAACGATTACTAATAACCATGTAGAGGAAGGAGGAAATGGGCTTAGAAACAAGCCTCTGTGTTTTCCGGCGCAATCTGCCACCTTCCTTACTTTCCTTCTGCTCCTGAAGTTTGACCCCTGATAAGTGAAGACAAGTTTTTTTTATTCAATATTATGTTTAGTGTATTTCATGTATATTTGTGTTGACATGTAATTGAAGGACAGATTGCTTAACTGGTATTTTCTATACATCTTATTTAATACATAGGAATTGTTTACTTACAAAAAAGACAAACTCGTGGTGTTTGTATCGACAAATATTATGATTGTACTTCGCTATTGAAAGGGTTATTTAAATGATCGATGGTCTAATTTCGTTAAGGCCGATTCCCCCGTGCTGTGCTCGGGTGTGGTTGGACCACTGCAGAATAGGACAATCGCAAACAATCTGCTGCATGTGCGTAAGAGACGACTAAAGCAGGAGCAGAGGATGTTTAGAGGGGACCCACGTCACCTTGAATATTTTCCCCCAGGATTAAATGGTAATTATTCCAACTAACTGAGGAAGGCAACGGGAAACTATCTCAGAAGCCATACTTTCCCAAGCTGTAGGCTACACATGGTATGGATAAGGCATAGACTTTGTGAAGGGATTAACTTGTTGATCTAAGGAGTGCTCTTATGGAGCGAGAAAGCAGACTTTTAGTATGAATATGTACCATGAACCTGCCACTTGGCAGTGCACTGAAAAGAAGAGAGATTCTGTTAAGTTTTATTATCTCACTCGAGCGTGCTCTGCTTATCTAGTGGCATGCAGTTTCTAGGCTCATATTCCTATCCACAATCAGCTTTCCTGTTCCGTAAGGAGCATTTAATCGATCAATGAGTTAATGGTTTCACAAAAATCTATGCTGCATATTGACCTTCATACCTTACAACGATAGCAGCTTGGGAAGGTTTCACAAATGCACATAAGCCGACATGTTTACATGAAAGGATCTTCATGAATTTGCAGGAATAAATAATAAGCTTAACAATTTTTGCTAGAGCTGTAAGCTAGAATAAAGAAAAATTAATACAATTGAAGATAAGACTCCAGTTTGGCCTACAAATATTCAATACTTAATTGTAGTAGGCTACATCTAATTAATTAAATAATCAATTAAATAATTAATACGCATGACTATTAGGCCATGGAGCTGCTCGCTTAATTCACTTATACCCTTTACAAAGATGAAATTGGCGTTAAATACTTTCCAAAAGTTGTGTTAACCCTTTTAAACACAAAATTTACAGCGTACAGTGGCATTCAGTGCCATTGGGTGGAGCAGGTCCCCCCCCATTAGCCTTGTCGGGAAAATTGCATCCGAAATCTTTTTGAGTGCACTGTATATCATCTTTATCATCACCATCTTCCCTTGATTCTATGTTTATCTAAAGTCGGGAATCTAAACTTTCCATTCGCTTTAGAAAATTTGTAGTAATTTCTGTATCGTATATAGGCGCCCACTAACTGAATGAAAGCTAATGCCCTTTCTGATGTTGGTTTTGATTCTAGTGCTTTGTCGCTTTTTCCACACGGGTAGTCCACGTTTGGTCTATTCTTTAGCAATCCGGACACAACACGGAGTAATTTACCTTTATTTGTATTTTCACTTTGTTCAGGTAGTTGTATTTTCATTAATAACAACAACAACAACAACAACAACAACAACAATTAGAGTGCTACTGTCGTCATTGACAACATCGAGCACTATTGAGACAAAATCAAGCCGGCGAGCAAAAAGATGGTCCAAAACGGTGCAAATTCCAAAATCCAGATAATCAGTCCAAAGTACAGGGTATTAAAGAAAAGGAGGTTTAGGCGCAGGTCGCTGCTCATGGACACTGGATGGAAAAGAGAGATGGAAAAGATAGGTCTTCAACTGCCTATGGAACTGATGATAGGAAAGCAAAGGCCGATGTGCTTCAAATGAAGATTTCCGAAGATTAGATGGAAGAGATGTGGAATTCTCTTCCATCTAATCTTCGGAAATCTTCATTTGAAGCACATCGGCCTTTGCTTTCCTATTATCAGTTCCATAGGCAGTTGAAGACCTATCTTTTCCATCTCTAATATTTATTAATATAAATATGTTTATAACTAACATATTTATTAATATAAATATGTCTATAACTAATAAAAGAGTAAAAAGAACGTAAGGAAAAAACGCTGTCCCGGAGAAGGCGTGGGTAAAAATGTGTATACTGTCCAACAGAATATCAGGCCCCTCCATAAAATTTTCTGCTTCCGCCCCTGAATGAAAAACTACTTGCAAGTAGGTGAATAATTTTTGCTTGATCAATTTTGTTGAGATAAATGGCATCTCTGGAATATACAATATGGCGGTTTGGCATTGTTTGTAAATAAAGTAAAATATTAATGAGGATCAAATGTTCATTGTAAACTTCTGTTGTCTTCTAATATCCAATTGTTATAGATGATATTTAAGAGGTTTTTCAGAATGCATCTATATTAATATACAACATATGATGTTTCCTGTGATTTATTCAAATTAATGTCCAAACATCTTATCAGGATTTTCAATATATGGATTTCTTGAAGTTTACCTTAGTATTAAATTATTCCAGGTTTTGTTAGCTTTTTAAAATTGCAAAAATTGAAATTTCTGTAATTCAAATAACAACAATACAAAATTCAGACTTGAGTAGATTTTGCTAGCGACTCATGGTTTTGCTGCACAGAGCTCAGGCTCTTTTATGAGAGCCTCTTTCATATTTTGTGTGCATGATTACATGTATGTTTCTGTCACCTGTATAATTAATCAATGCTGAGATGAGCAAATAGACGATATGAAGCTTTAAAGGCTAACACTGCTTAACTAATTTGTTTCCTGAATTTCAATTAATTGGTATGGCCAAATACTTTTTGCTACCCTCATATGGATTCAAGATCCTATGATATATGATTAACTTCAATCAATTGACTTTAACTTGTATTATTTATTTTTTAGATGTTTGCTGTGCCACCCGTAACATAGATAATTTTGTGATTCATTGTTATGCCAGTTAAATCGGATAGTTCTGTGACTAGTATTGAAGGTTCAATGATGTAAGTAATTATTTTTTCTTGTCTTTGTGCACCTTGCAATATTTTATGATACTGCACTGTTGGGGCAACGTGGTAGTCGTAGATGGCTAGATTCAGAAAATAGAGGTTACTTGTTTAATACTCAGTCAAGACAACCATCAGTTTATATTTTAGCCATTTTTATTGGCTCACTAAATATCAATAGTTGAAATGCTGATATTCTACAGACATCAAAGTGAGAACCAGTTGGCTGTGTATGGCATATGTAAAATAAGCAGTAAATATTTTATCTTTATATAATGACTAAATTATTGTCTCTTGTGAAGGAATTAACTTGTTATTCAATGGAGTATACCATATGAAACATCAAAACAGACTGAATAAGAATATATACCTTAGACCTGCCATTTGGTCGACTAGAGAGTGAGAAATAATGACTGAAACTTTATTCTATCATAGTAGTCTTATAGACTTAGTAATCACAAAATGCTACATAAAAATAATTCATCATCTAGTAATTTTGAGCTATTGCTAAGTGCAAACACTGTCTGTTGTCTTGATACATTAACATGAATATTGTTCAATATTGTTAATGTTCAAGTCCTTACACATCAGCTTTTTGATTGATTGATGTAATTAAGATCCATTTAAAGTTTGGGGTTCAAATCCTGGGCTTTCTCATCATTGATATAACTTTCGAGAGATAAAAATGACGTTAACACCAGCATTGTTTACAATGTCTTAATAGCGTAGGGGTAACGTCATGAAGTTTTAAATGACAGATCCTGAGGGGAATTGAACCCTCGTGGGTTCGAATCCCAGCCGCACTAATTTGAGACTAAAACCTCACACATTCACTGGACTGGTTGCACAGAAAATGGAATAAATTGCCTAACGGTTTAAACATGTGGTATTAAAAAGTGATAGCTATGAACATAGTTGATCATTTCACTATAATGTGTGTTAATTTTTTTACTTTATCATTTCATCGTTTTTAATTGTGCCTTTTTAACGACTGACAGGCGTCCAGTGCCGTTCATGGGGCAGCCGGATTACAGAATTCATGAGCTCAACAGGCGACTTCAACAGAGAACTGAGGTGAAATGTTTAGTATATTTAGTATTTAGTATTTATTTACTCTTAAATGTAATATATTGAATGATATAACACCCTTAGGGGATAGGGATTGACTGATGATATGACGTAGGATGGAGAGGATTTGAGGCAGTCTATTCGTATCCCGACCCTAGTTAAACTGGGATTCAAGGGAAGATGATGATGATATAACACTCTTAGATGCTACAATAGCATACAATAATTGAAGAGTGATAAATAAAATGTGCACTGCACATGGTCGAAAAAGGAGACATAAAACTAGGTCCAAACCAACGTCTGAAAGAGCATTCCGTTGGTAAGTGCCTGGGCTCCAGAAATTGCTACAAAATGTTAACGAATGTAGTCAGAGGATTGACTGATGATATGGTGTGAGACAGATAGGATTGGTATTCCTATCCTGACCCTAATTAAACTGGGAATCAAGGGAAGAAGAAGACTAAGATGATGCTGATAGATAAGTGCAGTACTGTTTTATATGATACTGAGCAGCTCAATGCGGTTATAGTGTACTGTGTACCTCAATCCTGCAAACTGGTTTAGATATTTCTTATTGGTAACTTTTTGATTCTGTACTTGCAAGTCTATGTGCAGTTTCTTGTTGCTAAACTCATTAAAAATACTATTTCTTTGTTAGCTTTAAGAACATTCAACATTGGTTACTGTTTTACTTTAGAAATCTGATTTCCCACAACTAGCCTCTTCTAAACTTCTATCCATAAGTTTTAATCTGCTCAATTTATCAACAATTTTCAAGTCACTAACTACAGTATTTCTATATTCATTCACAGTCCTTTAGCCAGAGCTCTCTATCTTTTTCCTACTGTTTTTTTTTAATATTTTCATTTCGCATCTCATTTTAGACACCTCTATTCTCCCCATTGGAGGAAAAGTGATATTACTGATTTTTATTTTGGTCATTGAATGCGCAGTGTATAAATCTCACTCCCACTCTCTCTCTCTATCTATCTCTCTCTCTCTGTCTCTCTCTCTCTCTCACTCCGTCTCTCTCTCTCTCTATCTCCCTCTCTCTCTCTCTATCTCTCTATCTTGCTTGTATTGTATGGATTATTATTTACAAATTACAGGACAGCGACAACCTGTGGTGGGATGCTTTCACAACGGAATTTTTTGAAGATGACGCCATTCTAACGCTGTCACTCAGCATGGAGGACGGACCTAAACGCTACAGTATGTGCAGCTCCATTTGTAACTGTAACCTATATGCAATAGTATAAATATAACGTTATTCTGCATGTTCTATATTAAAGCGTATTCCACAAATTAAAGTATGTCTTTCCTACACCAGAATCTATCGACTGATCGACTCATGAGTCTACTGTGATATTGCTTTCTGCCAATTTGCGCTGTCAATAGCAAAGATATGATTACCCGTGGAAAGGATTAATAATAGCCTGTCAGGAACCTGTAAAGCGGTCTCAAAGACCTGACACCGACTATGACACCACTTTAGAAATAGTCAGAGGTTATTATTATTATTATTATTATTCTTATTATATTGCTTCATGAAATTATTTCTTGGAGATTTTAGCAATTTCTCTTCTGAAGAAGATAATATGAATGCTAAATATAGGATAAATATCAAAATATAAAATACAAACATTTTTTAAATATTATAAATAGTCTTGAATTCTTATAAAATGTAAAACTAGAGGGACCCCTTTTTAAAGTATTATAGCTCGATGTTCTATGAAATTTTTAATTCAGTATTTTTCAATTTTGAACAAACTGATCTTGCTTTATAATAGTACATAAATAAGTTTAAATTTTCTCTTTTAGTACTGTACTATAGATTTCTAGTTCTCTTGTAGATAAATCTTTGGCTGTAACCATGATGGATGATCACATGACATGATATGACATTTCTCGATAGTAACAGATGAATTTAACTAGACATAATGAATAATTAATTGATTAATTAATTGTTAATTAATTAATTAATTGTTAATTAATTAATTAATTCTCTATCAATTTTATATTTTCAGCAATAGGCCGCAGTTTGATTCCGCGATATTTCCGCAGCATGTTTGATGGAGGTATAACTGACCTGTACTACGTCCTGAAGTACTGTAAAGAATCTTTTCAGAACACTTCCATCATCCTCGACTGCGAGCAAGCAACCGTGATTACACATCACGGAAAACCTGTTTTTACAAAGGTCTGTGTCACACTATGATAATAACTTCATTATTCAATATTTATGAGACAGATATAAGAATGAAAAAGTTCTATAAACTGATTTATGCTGAACATCTATTTGAAAGAGGATTGATTGATTTCAATTTCTTAAAGGCTAAAAAAAGCTAATGTTAACGTTAGTTTCCTCACTTGAAAGGAATGTCAGTGACCTGGTGTTTTCTTGTGGTCAGGTGGTGACGGAAGGACGTCTTCTGCTGGAGTTCACTTTTGACGACCTGATGAGGATCAGATCCTGGCACTTCATGACTCGTCAGCACCATGAGCTCGTGCCGCGCAGTGTAGCGGCGGTGCAGGTATGTCGCTACCCTTAGATACATACCGGTGGGTGTCTCTGAAATAGCTTTCCTGAACCTGTAAGAGACCGGTAGCCCACTTTCCCCTCTCTTCTTGCTTCTTCTTTTAGATAAAATGTGATTGTTGTTGTTCTAGTATGGTAAAGTGGTATGCCCTGCTGTGTAGCCTTACAATTTTTCTCTAGCTTAATTCCCAATCATGATAATCTAGTTGTCTTTAAGCTAATATCTACAGATGCCTTTAGTTTTTTGATTTAGGTTTTATTTATCGATTTAAGTATTCAGCTGTATCCTGTTTAATCATCTTTAGTTATTCTAATGTCTCATTTAATGAACTTTTGAAGTAGAATCAAACGGGTCAATACTAAAGTCTCCCTCTACTCATCATCATCATCATCCTCCCTTGAATCCCAGTTTAACCAGGGTCGGTATACAAATAGACTGTCTCAAATCCTCTCTGTCCTACACCACACCACCAGTCAATCCCTATTTGAGACTTTTCCATTCGTTTAAATTTTTGTAGCAATTTCTTGAGCCTAGGCGCTCACCAACCGAATTCCCTTTCTGACGTTGGTATGTATCTTAGTGCTTTAGTCGCCTTCTACGACATGTGCAGGCATCGGTTGGTCAATTCTTCAATAAACCCAGACACAACTCGGGGAAAAGTCTCCCTTTACTAATGCTGAAAATTTTCAAATCGACAGATTGTTATATTTGAAGGCTGTACAATTCAGTGTCTAATATTCTAAATTTAAACAGTGTGCGCACAATATATTATTTATTATTGACATTCCTGACGTAGCCTTTTGGAAATTACCTGAATGTTATATCCATACTGATTGATTAATTTTTGTGATATTATTATTCATATAATTTAATACATTACTATTACTGTATTTTATCTGTGTTGTGTCCGGGTTGTTGAAGAATAGACCAACCGTGGACTGAACCTGTCATTAAAGACGACAAAGCTCTAAAATACAACCACCATCAGAAAGGGCATTTGTTTGGTGAGCGCCTACGATCCAGAAATTCCTATCCAGAAATTTTCTAATCCCACCCCTTGTTAAACTAGTATTCAAGAGTAGTTGATAATGACAATGTTGATGATGATTATTATATTTATGCTTCTCAGGAACCCACGATGCTGGAGCACTTATCACAGAATATCACCAGACAGGGACTCACTAATTCCACTCTCAATTTCTTGCGTGTACGTTAGAATTTTCTCTATTTTATTCTCCTAATGGCCCTAAAATTGGCTCTCATCCTCAGTATTCAAGGAAAAGTCTATCTTTCAGAACAACCTAAAGGTTGCTGGAATTTTCATTTATGGGAGAATAGAAGGAAGAAAAATAAACATCGAGGAAATAGCTAAGAATAGAGTTGCAGATGGAGAAACATTATAGAGAAATCTTTGGCTGGAACCAACCCTAGTGTGATCTCTTAATCCTAATTTAGGCTTTGTATTATATTAGAACTGACACAGAACTTAATGTTTTGAAAAATGTGTTAGTTGAAACTGTGAATTTCTAATGTTTTATGTGTGTAATATTGAAGCCGATGCAAAAGCTAATGTGTTAACTTAAGGTTCTAGATATCATCATGATTATTCATGTTTTAGTTGTGTGTAATACTGGAGCCGATGCAAGAGCTAATGTGTCGACACAAGGTGTATGGTCTGAGTCCACGGGATTGTCTCAAAACGACTCTTTTCCAAAAATGGCAGCGTATAGTTGCACCACCTGGTGAGTTTATTGTTCATTACGACTTTTGATGATTAGTTCTGGTATTCAGCCAGTCTGTGGTTAACCCCCAGTGATTTAGACTTTTAGATGGTATTGACATTTCATGTTATAAATTCCAATTAATTTCATGTTATAAATTCAAGTTAATGTCATGTTATAAATTCCAGTTAATAGCATATATGCAGTCAGTTAGAGTGAGATTGACCTGCAGTTACCAAATAAATAAGAATGTTATTTACTATCTCTCTCATTATACTTCCCATCATAAATATAATATATTAAACTTCAATTTCTCTGATAAAAATAATCACTATCATATAATAAGTGGTAAAAGTTTCTGCCGTAATAATGATCTCTCTCTCTCTCTCTCTCTCTCTCTCTCTCTCTCTCTCTCTCTTAGTGCACTGCCTTATAGCAGGTCCATGTTATATAACGCCTCCATTCATCTCTATCTTCCGTTTTCCTCTTCGTGTCCACATACGAGTAGATCTTTAAATCATCTATATACCATTATTCTTGGGGATTCTGCTTATGACGAGGTGGGCCCCTCTGCCTTCCTCAGCTTCGACTAACACTTACTGGGCAGAGGCGTCATCCCCTGAGAAAACCAAGCTATTACGCAAGAATGTAATAATGATATCAATGATAATAAGAATCCACCACACTGTGGCATTGAAACTGCTGCCTATTAGTTAATGCAACTCCATACTATTGAATTTTGAGACTAACATACCAGTAATAATAATAATAAAGGTTTAACGCCTGTTTCCTCATCAAGGATGATGTCAGGGACGTCAACTAACTAGCTTTGACTAACTAACTTTTAGCTAACATTTTAGTTTTGTTTAACTAACTTTGAGCAAACTGGCTGCTTGTGATTGTAGAGACGTCAAGACCAGCGGCTAAGAGACGTAAGAAGAAAGGCTCAGCTGCTGGAAACGGAAACAGTTCCACCCATGCTGCCAGTCCATCGCTTGACGTCAGATCCAAGAAGTCACCTTTGCCACCCGTGTTCAACAACATGGTCGAGGTTTGTTGTCCAATCTGTTGCATTAGACCTTCTTCTTCAACAACATGAAGTTTGTTGTCCAATCTGTTGCATTAGAGCTTCTTCTTCAACGACATGGTCTAGATTTGTTGTCCAATCTGTTACTTTAGACCTTCTTCTTCAACAACATGGTCGAGGTTTGTTGTCCAATCTGTTGCTTTAGACCTTCTTCTTTGAGGTTTGTTGTCCAATCTGTTGCCTTCTTCTTCAACAACATGGTCTAGATTTGTTGTCCAATCTGTTACTCTAGACCTTCTTCTTTGACAACATGGTCGAGGTTTGTTGTCCAATCTGTTGCTTTAGACCTTCTTCTTCAACAACATGGTCTAGATTTGTTGTCCAATCTGTTACTCTAGACCTTCTTCTTTGACAACATGGTCGAGGTTTGTTGTCCAATCTGTTGCTTTAGACCTTCTTCTTCAGCAACATGGTCGAGGTTTGTTGTCCAATCTGTTGCATTAGACCTTCTTCGGATCAAGCGTTTATGTTAATTAGTTGTTCCTTGTGACACTATTTTCCAATATTTATTGAAGTTTTATACATTTGAAATCAATTAATTTGCTTTTTTTCCTTCTCTTCTAAAATTATGGCTGACTATGATGGCTTTTCATTGTATCTTAATTTTTGAGGCAAACTCTGTATTTCTTCATAATCGTTCCGACTAACGATTCATTTTAGTGAGCCATCACTGCGATTAGTCAATTCTCAGTTAGATTAGGCAATGAGTAATCAATTGAATGTCAGGATGCATGCATTATTATCAGAACGATTTGTTTCTTGATTGACCAATTAAAACTGGTCTATCATGACCAACCATTAATTTGTCCGAACTAGTCTATCAAGAGTACCTAACTAAAAATAATCCAGCGATTAAATTTAGATTGACCTAAACGTTATGAATTGACCTAAACGTTTTGCTTCTCATAAACATTATACACATGAATAAATGTGTATAATGTTTATGTACATATATGAATTTATGTTAATGACGTAATTTCATATGTAGAATGCAGTACTAGTGGGTGATACCACTTTGATGGGAGTGCATTAGGTATCATTATGTTGTGCTTATAGGATGTAATGCTAGTGGGTGAGCCCACTTTGATGGGGGGTGAATTGGGTGATGAAGATGAGAGACTGATCAGCAGACTAGAGAACAACCAGTTTAAACCGGATCCGAACGACCTACCAATGCAGCAGCAGCAGGGCAGCTATCAGTCAGCAGCTTTACCCTCCATTGTCTCCCTGCCCATGCCAGCTGCTGCATCATCACTAACAGCTGCAACTCCTCAGTCAGGAGCTGGTAATAATATACCATCTAATGGGTAGACGCTTATACTCGGAGTCTGAATTACTGAAGTGCTGGCTGAATACTGACTACCAGTAGTTACAAATAGGATGTTTTGTTACTCTCTGAATTTGGCTGGATTTAAAAAATTGAGTTCTATCATGTCATTGATTTTGGATGGTGCAACATTTGAGCACAGTATGGGTCATAGTCTTACAGTCTGTTGAAAACAAACTATTTATTTTATTTCTTGTCCTTAGGCCTCATGTTCAGATGTGAGAGAACGCTTAGAGAATTTTCATTGCTGTTGAGTGCTGGCTATTTGATACATTAATTTGGTACTAATTTAAGCACATTATGAGATATTGTCTTATATTCTGTTGAAAACAAACTATTTATTAGATGGATAGATAATATTTCTATTTCCGCCGAGACAACAAATGTATATACAACACAAAATGCATAAATACTACTACCCATATCTAAAGCGAGAAATATCGGTCGTCAGGGAAGATACAGAGAATCTTATTTTATTTCTTGTCTTTAAGTTCTGGGGTGGGAGAACGCTTAGAGTTGCTGTTGATTGCTGGCTTTTTGGTAATTCATGTTCTGATCATACGTCATTAAGATAGCATTTGTGCCGCAGAGACATGAATGACTTGTCTATGTTTTAACTGTCATTTAACTGACTTTGAGATATTTCATTGGTAGCTTTTTGTTGTGTATAGTCTGTTTAATGTATTTCTGTACACAGTAATTTTATTTATTAATTTTTGTCATATTTTCGTCGGTGTAGAATTTGTTTTGTAAGTATTGATGTCAGTTTGTAGAAATCATGTGCAGTCAGTTTGCGTGTTTATGCTTATGGATAGAAGTAAATGCCTGTGAGCTGTATGAGAATGTTTTACTATTATTAATTTATGCAGGCTCGATTCCCCGCCTCTATTTTATAATCTCTTACATTATCCATTTGGTAGTGAAACTAAATTTAAAGTAGTGAAACTAAATGAAAATTTAGTTTTAGCTCATTTTGTCAGTATATGTAAGTATAATATGTTAAATGCATATTTCTATGTGTAGTATTATGTGCATATTTCAGAGCGATGAACTATTAGAGGATATTTCTAAGTGTAGTAATTTAAGTACTTATTTCACACTGCTGATGTGTACGTTGATGGGTGAATGGAACTTTCATGGCCTGCGCTTTTAGTGCTAATTATTATGAGCGATACTATATATCACCTCAATAATGAACGAGACATTTGATCTTCAGCTCTACAGCTGTAGAACCAATTCATTCTTCTCTCACAAGATCCTTCTTCTGATAGATTAATATTATTTTCCAGGGATAGCTCAAATTCTATATCTACTAATTTGTCTGAAGGTTTGGATGTGCTTTCTCTTTTTCGTTCCTATTTGTGTTCTAGTATATCTTATCATCTGTCGAACTTAAAGTAAATCCTGATTAAATGATTGTTTCATGAGTTGATTTATATGTATGCATTAGATTTTCTCAGAGTCAGGTGACATATCTATTGTATGGCCTGCGTGCATGCTGATGAATCTGTAACGATCAGGTACATGGTACCTGATGTATCATGTACCATGTATCAGTTGTTATGTCTGATTACTTAATTTTTAAAATTAAGTTAAATAATTGTTTTTCTAAGTTATCGTGATGAATTTAGGTAAGAATATGACTGTTAGGTCTCTAACAGTTGTGACTGAGTTTTGGTTTTGTGTGAAATTAAAGTAATCAAATGAAATAATTAATAACAAATGAGCACGCTTTCTCTGATACAGATCTGTTGCATTCCAGTGATTCAAATGAAAAATCTCTTCACTGTGTCTGTTAAAAATGTTTTTGTAATAAATCAACCATTCTTTTATTGCAACTTAAGTTTGCAAAAGTTAAATATAAATAATGCTTTTGAAATAACAAAACCTTTTATCTCTTCAGAAATTTACTATATTTATGCGCAATGGAGTGAAAGGTGTAACCCTCTTTAGACTGTTTAAGTTATCTCTGATTGTGTAAACTGATTATTAAGCAATTTAATTGATTGATACCCAATAGTGTAATTTTTCCATCATAAGATTTTATATGATATGTGTTCCATATTATCAGCTTAAATTAGTTCTATAGTTTTCCTGATCTGGTTTGTATTAAATATGGGCTAATAAATTTAACCAGAAATTGAAATAACAAATTAAAATTCAGGTATTTATAATTATTTATTTATTCTAGAACTGATGTTAATTACGATTATTTTTGTATGTGTTTTTCATATTACATTTTTCATAATCTATTTACTTAGATTTTATTTGTATGTTTTCCGTTGTTTCAGTCTAGTAATTGTTTTTATGTTAATTTTTTAGTTGTGCATTTTAACCAGTCTATTTAAAACCACTGTCGAATAAAGTCTATTCGTCTATTCTAGTCTTCTTGGAATAGAATTGTTATTTTGAATAGTGTTATTAATTCCCATTTTTCTAACCATTTTTGAGAACAGCTGAATCTCATGATGTGTCGTAACATGTTTAATTATCATGGTTATATTGACGTTTAATTTATCATTACAATGTTGGGCTCTCTTATGTCTTTGACGTCGCCTTCGAATGTTGAAACAGGGGTTAACCCCTCCCAGGTTGATTTGTAGTACTAACTCAATGGGTGTTGTCGTAGAATTCACGTCTAAAGTTAAAGAGTTCAAATATCATTAAAGTTCAACAATAAATAAATTTTTTACTCCTGAACTGAACGGTTTAATTAAAACCTGATATATATTACCTTAGTGTTATTCATTATGTGTCTGCTAGAATAAGGCTGTTTTTTAGATTTCCGGAACCAGAAAGGATTTTCATATATTCTGCTATATTTTATTGTCCTACATTAGATTAGAAATTTATTCTCTCATTCCAATTCGATGTTGATTGCAAAAGCTGCTTACCGTTGTTATGAGTAATCATTAAATATGTTGAGAGTAATGGGGCTCATGTCTGCTTGATTAGATTACAATCAATGTATATTATAAAATATATATTATTTTCCGTTATGGTCAGGATAGTATAAAATGTTACAAATGTTAGGTCTAATGCGTGTTATTTTAAAATGTTAGGATGTTACGTCTAATATGTTGTAAAACTAGGAAGGACACAATGGAAAATGATTATGCGAGGATGAATTGAGTGTTGATGGGATCAGGTATAGGTTGGCTCAGTCAAGATTGAGATGATATGGGCATATCGTGAGAAAGGCAGATGAGGATGTAGTAAAGAGAGTTGGGAGGGAAGAGCTGGATGTTAAGCTAGAGAGAGGTAGACCACAATTGACGTGGGATGCGGTGATTACGAAGGACGTGAAAAATAAGGGATTGACTGATAATATGGTGTGTGACAGAGATTATTGGAGAAGGTCTATTCGTATCCCGACCCTAGTTAAACTATGATTTAAGGGAAAATGATGATGATGATGGTTAGAATAAAATAAAAACAGAAAGCCCTTTCGTTTGTTTACCTAATAATAATATCAACCAAAAATAAAAACTTTTTTACTAATATATTCTACGAACGAAAATAATTTATAAAACAATATATACAAGAATACAAACCAAAACATCTAAAAAACATTTTAACTAGCAACATAATTAACCTAATACACGCACAATGGTTTATGGCTATGACGTGAATCAATGTGGATCAACTTTCTTCTTATATTATTCAGATTTACGATACAGACGAAATTATAATATTAATGAAATTGTTAATTTAATTAAACATTTAATCAGTGGTAGTAACACTCTATCTCGATTACTCAGCCGTATGGAAGGTCCAAGAATTATATTTGTACTCATAGTCAGCTTTGGACCTTCTTTCTGCTCGCCGGCTTGATTTTGTCTCAATAGTGCTCGATGGTTGCCATTGATGACTGTAGCACTCTAATTGTTGTTATTATTTCATTCACTTGATCAACTTGGAAGTAATCGAATAGGTTACGCCTTTACCCAGTCGTAAATAGAATTTAACTTAGGAAAAATCTAGTTACTAAAATAGTTTTCCCTTGCCTCGGCTCGTGCTTAGCCGCCTCTTACGACACTTCTAGTTTAACGGTGGTTCTACTGGTAGTCAGTGAACCTGACACAAACTTCCTGTGAGCACACTAGGATCAATCCTATATGGAGTAGTGCTTTCTGTGCTTCATGAATGATTCCGAAACAGCAAATGAATAGGCAATATTGCATAGCACACACACACACACACACACACACACTTCACACACACTTTTCACATACACTTCACACACACACACGCAAATATCTTTTGATCCACTAGCTTCACACATGACACAACGCACGTGATTACAAAGTTTCCTTGCTGAATTACTGTTTCGTTTTCTTCGTTTTTCATTCTCGCATTGATTGCAGTTTTCTTTATTTTCTACTAGTCTTTAACCTAATACACAAATATTAGTAATCTTTGTCTTTTGATAACGCGGTTCTTTGTACGAATTTATGACTAGCACATCGGGCTCGGTTAGTACATGGACGGGCCCTCACCTTGGAAGACGGGTGCTAACAGCTTTGAATAACCTAAAACCCAAGGGTGATAGAAGGTTATTCCTAACTCTACGCCGGTTGAAATCGATGCGCTTTCAAAAGGCAACGATTACTATTAGCCACGGAGAGAAAGAGGGAATAAAGAAAACTACAAAAACAGTAACTTAAGTAAGGAAACTGTAAACACGTACATCTTATACTATACGAACGAAAATACAAATAGTCAAGAAGATAAAGAAACTACAAAACAGGGGAAATTCAGAATAATTTCACCAAAATTTATTATGGTGATTATTGCATAGTATCACAAGCACTTTTTCTCCTAATGCATTGCCTAATGGCAGGTCCGTGGTTTCTAACTCAACTAATTCTATCCTCAGCTTTTCTTTTCAGCTTTAAATAAGAATTTGTTATCAAACCAACCTACATATCATGTCTTGGTCCGCATCTCAACTCCTAAATCTATCGCAAGCACTAAATTCAGTAAAACAGTGTTATACAAGTACATAGAAAAATGTAGTCAGTGGATTAAATTACATAGAATTATAGCACACAATGATAATTAATAGGCCATTTGCTAGCGTGTAATGGCAAATTTTATGCAATAAATAAGAGATACTAGAACTACTGCAACAATACTACTCTCACAACATAAATAATACACTGATGTTAGCTAACTATGTACAAATGCTCCTACGAAAGTTTTCATCCACCAATTGTTTTATGTTATCAAATCACTAAAACATAAAAGTTTTTAAAAATAAAATGGATAAATGAATTATACCCTCATAAAATCTTATCAAATATATGGTTGAACACAAAAGTTTGGTTTTACGATTTCATATATTGAATATTAGTGCATTGTATTGCATTGTATACAAATAAAATCATTAACTAAACGAAATTCTGTAAAACAGAAAAATAGTATAATCATATGCTAGAGAAAGTTTTAAACATCGAATTTCACATTTTCACACTTATTCACACAACATTCTAATTTACATCCAAATGTCACAGTGGTATCAATCATCAAAGTTATTAATGAAATTAATTTATCACGAATTGCACGCTAGCTTTGCAAATAATTTATACAAGTTATATTAAAAACTTAAGCACTTTAAATTTCACATTAATTCACACCATTCAGAAGTCATACTAGCAAAACAGAATATAAAAGACTTAGACATTTTGGTCGCCCATAACTTATAAAATGTTCACTTTTACACAGAAATGTACACACAAATCACAATCTCTCTACATTTTAAAATAAAAATAGGATACAAATTTCAATTACCTAACACAAATCACTCTCATAAAATTCTACAAAACAACGCTAAATGCAAACGATTAAAGGCATATTGCAATGAAATAAAGAGTACGATTAAAACTGCGAAAATAGACCTGATGTCAGTGGTAACTGATTAGAAACATACAATAGTAGCATAATGAAATCACAAAAATGATTAGCATTTAATTTGTAGCAGTCATGATACACTACTATGAGATCATTATTTAAATTCTTTTTTACATTAATGAGCATAAAAATATAATAGTAAAGTTTCAGCAACCATTTCCGCAGCCAAGAATGATGTCAAGGAGGTTCAAAAATGTTTAAACATTGTTTCACAGGTCAAACGGCACCATCAAGTTCCTGCCACAAATACATCAATCAGTTTCAATTACTACAAGTATTTTACTATCAACTTAAATAACTAGACAGTAATCTCAAATCTCGATCACTGAAATCCATGTAATAAACGTCTAGTACTTTGTTACTTTTAGGCAAAGCTTGAATGAATTAATGGCAACTAAGCAAAAGCTTCGAAGCTTTTAGTAATGAACACAGTACGTTATCATAAACATTGGTATTTAGCACATAAAGATGTGCTATCCTTCTATCAAAGTCATCTTTCTCACACACATAATGCCATTTAAAGAACAATTGATGTTCGTGCATATACAAAGTTGAAACTCCCAGCATAAATTAAAATGCAAAGATGCTGGCTATCACAAATTAAATATTTAAATTATGACTTTATCACAATACGAACAGATTGTCTAGCAGTACACACTTATATCTAAAATGCTGCTAGATAAATCTAGCAAGACAAATGTTCACTATTTACAGAAACTCGCTTGTTAGCTGGTTTCTACAATTAAGTTAATAGCAATTGCAGCAACAATAGTAGCTTACCCTAGCACTGCTTAAGAAATATACATGGCAACATTCTAATGAGTATCAAGAGCCAATGATATCACATTTCCTTATCATAGCTAGTAAATAAACAAATCTTCATCTTTCACAACACTATACAAGTAAATATTTAGCCAACATGGCACAAATTTCAAATTTCATGGTGAGGGTGTTTAGATTAAATGGTACTTATGTCGATAAGTACCATTTAATCAAAACATCTTCACCATAAAATTTGTTTTAGTAAGGCAGTATTTTCAGTGGATAATAAACGTACAGTTAGTTGACTTCAGCAAGTCTGCATTATTTTTAATGCAGCCCAAATCTGAGTAAGACTTATAAGTGAGGACTTAGGCCTCAGTTTCGACTAACACTTACCGGGCAGGGACGTCAGAGGTATATCATTCAATAATTACTAATAAAATTAAAATTAAGAAATCAAGCAATTCTATGACTCTGATGTTCATTGTCCCAGTATAGACAGTAATATTATAATATTATTATTGAATATAATAATAATATAATAATAGTAATAATAATAATAACAATAATAATAATAATAATAAAGGCTTGACGTCCGTTTCCTCATCAAGGGATGATGTCAGGGACGTCATATTATTTAGAGATATTATTTTTTATTATATTATATTATTGTGAATATTTCTGAAATTGTATTCTAGAATCCCACAACTACAGGACTCAACAAGCCAGCTAAATACTTTGACCTCTGAACACTCTGACTCACAAAGAACGAAGACCACCAATAGCAACAAACAAACCTAAACTGACTTGATGCTATTTATGCTCACTCCTCGTGTAACCCCTGCCCTTGTCGCTTACCCACGAGTTAGTCTTAGCCCTAAAGTGCTTGAGATCATCGAGATACTGTTCGTGCAGCATGGGCAGATAGCCCTGGGGGCTGCAGAGCTGCGGGTAGGTCTCGTAGAAAGTCTTATAGCCCCCGTCGAGCAGGTAGATCTCCGGGTAGTGCAGCTGAGGGTAGCACTCGCTGTGAGCGTCCCTGTCCCGATTACGTAGAAACCTCGACCTAGCACAACGGTCATGTTTTTCTCTTATATATTCTCTTATATATTCTCTTATATATTCTCTTATATATTCTCTTATATATTCTCTTATATATTCTCTCATATATTCCCACTGTTGTGTCCGAGTAGCTTTAAGAATAGATCAACCCTGTAAGGCAAATGTCGCAAAAATTGACATAAAAATAAGATCCAAAACCAACGTCAGAAGGGGCATTCTATTTGTGAGTGCCTAAACGCCAGAACTTGCTACAAAAATTTAAACGAATGGAATCGCATTGTTATTGTACTTTTGGTGTGGGAAAGAGTGATGGGGATGATCTATTCGTATACAAGAACGGCTCAAACTAATCTTTGACAATTCTTAACATGACAGAATATGAAAATTAAAGGATAAACAGATAACGTGAGAGACACAGACAGAGAACGATATTTCTAGACAGACAGGTAAGCAGACATACAGCTCAGGACCGCGCTGTGATGAGAACTCACAGTGGAACACAAACAGCGTTCTCTTGCCTGCCACTGAGTTCTCTGAGGAACGGTACTGTGTGCTCTCCAAGAACTCTCGTACTATATCCTCCTTCAGGTACAGATTCTCTGCCCCCTGATACACATTCAACCAAACACATCCTATAGAATGTCTCAATAGCTATATTAATTAATAGCTATTGAATTAAATTAGCTATTTTATTATAATTATGACCGGCACCGTTTACTATCTTTTTCTTTCTCTTCAGCACATGTTTTTCAGATCGTTTTGGGCGAATCGATTTGTAGTGACATGTGATGGGGGAACGTACCTGACATCATCCTTGTAAGAGGAAATGGATGTTTATTATTATTAAAAATTACTAGCTATTGAATTAAATTAAATTAAATATTAATTCAAGGGTAAACCTTATTCTTTTATATTTCTTTTGTTTGCCTAATTCAGTTTGTATTTTTATGTTGTCTTATTTTCCTTGCTTGTACTACTACCACTTGTTTGGTGAATATAGATTATACAGCGTAGTGGTTAAAGGTGTAGATTATGTCATTAAGTTTTAAATGACAAACACTGAGGTAAATTGAACTCTCGTGGGTTCGAATCCCTGACGAGCTGATCCGAGAGTAAAATCTCGGACATTCACTGGACTTGTTATACGGAAAACAGAATAAATTGCCTAACGGAATTAACATGTGGTATTAAAAGTGATAGATATCAACGTAGTTTATAGTTTCAAAAAAGATGTGTTATTATTATTTTTAAATTCAGTAATAAATCAATAATGGATATGCTGCAATAGACATTAGAAGATCTACGGTAACACTAATCATATGTAACTTCACAAGGTCAATACAAGAAGCTTGCAGACAAACATTGTTATATACACACCAATGCAGCCAAGTGGTACAAAGTTATACCGGTACAAAGTAGTCAAGTGGTACAAAGTCATACCGGTACAAATTAGTAGAACAATATACTAGCCGTGTTTGTTATATTCCTAAATTATTATATACTAGGAAAAATATTTGCTAGAATTTTCTTCTTGAAATTTTAAACGATGTGAGCTATACTTCAAATAACAACATTTACATAAAAAGGTTAGAAGAGAATAATTTCAAAAATCCAATAATTATAACATTATTTAAATACTTATCATACAGCATATCAAAATCACAAATGTCATTTACAATAAACAATTTGAGAGCATGTACGGAAATAAAGGCCCACAAATGGCACTTGCATATTCTGAATTTAAAAATAAACGTTCACATTAATCATTAATTATGTTCACTTACATTTATTACAACAATTATAATATTATATAAAACATAGTTTTTAAAAAGGCTAATAAAATCTACCTGTATGTGACCTCCATGGAATTCATAGGGATATCGTGAATCAATGATCACGAATCTCTCAACCACGTGACTGTATTCATTGTTCATCAGCTTTGCCAACTGTCAACAACAACAACATGTAGAAACAGATGTTATCAGCGAACAACAACATGTAGAAACAGATGTTACCAGCCAACAACAACAACATGTAGAAACATATGATGCTAGAGAACAACAACATGTAGAAACAGAAGACGCTAGACAACAACAACAACATGTAGAAACAGATGACGCTAAACTGAATGGTCGTCACTTCTCATAACATTTCCGCACCAGCACAGCCTTTCCTCTCGCATTTTCTTCGCTGTTGCTGCTACTCGCATTCGCCGACAGAAGTCTACGTTGGGGATGTGGTCATTAGCAATCAGACTATTAGATTGATTGAAGCAAGCATATTCAAAGTAAACTATAATAAGAATCGTGGGCATTCGTATGGCCTTAAACCATACATGGGAACTTCAAAGTGTAATGAATGTACATAACAAGTTAGTTACATATAGCATAAGAAATTTAGCTAAAAAGATAATAAAACGTAAAGAAGGATGGGGTTGAAATTTAGGAGAGACCGAGATTTAGAATTAAATTCTTCATTCGTATGTGGATATACAAAGAAAAGCAGAGAAATATCAGCCGCAGACCTGCCACAATACAGAAACAAAGAGAATTCCAACAAAATAAAGTTCCAACATCAATACCGTAGCACAGGAGATGGCTTTAAGATCCTGATGTTTTCCTGGGACAAGAGGCAGACAGTAAGATTTACTGAAGTCACCGATGAGATCTTGTTGCGTATCCGCCCAGCTCAGAGCCTTTTTGATCACCAGCTCTGCCTCGGAGTGGCATCTCTGCATCTTACGCGCCGGTGGAGCTGCGCTTCCATCCACTCCCACCGCGCCAACGTTCTTGCGCTTCATCTGCACCGGGGTGCTTTGTTCCTCCCGATGAGACTCAGATCTCTTGAATCTGCGCCTCTCTTCATTCAAGAACAGCGCTGCGCCAAATTTCCGCGCACCTGAAATGAGTCGACTGAAGGTTGGGGCGCTGGGAGTGCGGAAGAGTCCACAGGGTGATACAGCAACACTGGAAATGCTGTGATCTTCCGGCGATGCTTTAAGTCCTCCATCGGGATCCAGTGGAATCGGATCTTCACATCCGGATACCTCGAGAACAGGAGAAAAGAACAAAGCTCTGAGAGATTTAGGACAGGAGGTAGTTTGATTGGATTCTTCTGCAGCGGCTTCCGGACTGCGTTGATTGAAGCCTGACTCCACTGACTGCAGTCGATCAGGCAATTGTAGTGATGCGTGGGGTCGCAAATTCTATGAGCACAATCAATTACAACTAAATAGACAAGAGATGACCTAAGCGCCATCCACGACAAAATAGAGCACCAAAATAAATTAAAAGCCGAAGTCTATCAGAAAATTCTGGTGGTTGGTATGAAGCACATGATATAAATATGCGACTAGATAAATGCAAAAACTCTATAAACAAGAAAGGCAATGACTCTATCTTGGATCCAATGATTCTATTGGTATTTGATAACAACAACAGCAAAGCCACAGAGAGTATTATTGTCGTCCTTAATAAAATAGAGCACAAAATAAAGCCAAACCAAAAACTAGTCAACGTTTTTACCACGAAGCCAAAGACAACTTTATAGAAATTTACAAATAAAAGATCATTCAATCAAGTACAGATAATAATCTAGATATGAACTCCACCATTCCAACCCAATAGTAAAATATATACGATAGGCAAATGACAATTTTAAAAAACTGTATTAAGCAAAATAAAATTGTGAAATAAAAAGTTCACTATACATACTGTATCATCTTCGGGAGAAGAATTCTCTTTGACCAACGAACAGCTTTTAGAAATTCCTCCAAATCTATGATTCGTTGAGTCCACTAACGCTCGCTCTCGTTTTGGCTTCTTTGTGGCAAATTTTACGAGAGATTTACCGCCACAGACATTTTCTTTATCCTCAATCGAGCGTGATCCTGGCGTGGAACTATCGAGATTTAGCTTCGCTGCCTCGTAGGCTGGTGATAAGTGCAGAGCTGCGCTGTCAGACTTACACATCCTCGACAACCCTCTGACCTCTGATCTCTTGCAAACAGCGTGGCCATATACTGGGGACGGGGTCAGCTCAAAACCTCCAAACGAGATCTACAACACAAAAACCATGCACTAAAAGCCGAACAGAAGCCGTCGAGGGTAAAACTAAGATTCTATACAATTCTTTATAAAGAACAATTGAATAGAGCCGTAAGGCTGTCTTCTGTCTCTCTCTCTCTCTCAGTGCACTGCCTACTGGCAGATTCATGGTATATAACGCCTCCACTCATCCATATCTTCCGTTTTCCTTTTCATGTCCACATACGAGTGGACCTTTAAATCATATATAACATACATTTTAATATACCATTATTCGTGGGGGATTCTGCTTAAGACGAGGTGTACCCCTATGCCTTCCTCAGCTTCGACTAACATTTACTGGGTAGGGGCGTCATTCCCTGAGAAAACAATCCTGTTTACCTAAACAATGCATAACTTCTGAGGTAAGAACTACTGGTCATCTGGAGTGCTCATTAACGCGTACGATAGAAGACTTTTAGTATGAATGTGTACATTGGATCTGCTATTTTAATTAGTGTTAAAGAGTCAGAAAACAATCGTTAAAGAGTCAGAAAACAAAAGTTAGTAATAACAATCGAACTGAGTTAATATGTTTTGATTCAATAACAAACTTCCAAATACTAACTTTATTTGAAATATAAAAATTAACGGCCTCTCTTATTATTAAAAGTAGAGAAATGAAATATGACAAGGAAATAAATAGAAGAATAGCCATGGCTAAGGAGGCATATAACAGAATGTCAAAGATTTTCAGAAGCCATAAATTATCAATTTATACCAAAAAAAGACATCTTCAATGCTATATTCAACCAATATTGTTATATGGAAGTGAAGTTTGGACAATCTCTTCTGCAATGGAATCTAAACTTGAGGCAACAGAGATGTGGTTCTATTGAAGAATGCTACGTATATCTCATAAAGACCACGTTAAAAATGAAGATGTTTTACAAAGAATGTCAACTTGTGGTCTTTTAAACCGAATACGACGACAACAGATGAAATTTTTCGGACACATTATGCGGAACAAAATAGTTGAATATACCTTAGTGACAGGAATAATAGAAGGAAAAAGATGCAAGGGTCGACAACGAATGACGTTTATTAAGAGTCTTAGCAAATGGATGCAGTTAACTGAAACAGAGATGATCAGAGACATATGGAGGAATATGACCATGACCGCCCAGGCTTGGAACAGGCACGGCACATAGAGATGAAGAAGAGAAATGAAAGTAAAATATAACAAACTAATTATAAATATTACTACTGTTATAATATTACTATCAACTATAATATAATCTATTACTATAATAGAGGCAGAGGCAGGCCGAGAATAGGTACGTTAAATGATTTAAAGACCCACTCATATGTGGACATCAAGAGGAAAGCGGAAACAAAGAAGAGTAGAGGCGTTATTTACCATGGACCTGCCAGTAGGCAGTGCACTAAGAGAGAGAGAGAGACTATAAACTAGCTGCGCACTGATCCACACGTTACACAATTGATAGCTCAGGGGTCTAGTGAGTCTTTATTTAAGAAAACTAAACTAGGGGCTGAAGAAGGCAATGAATAAACTTGGTTGTCGATAAATTATTTCTCAGTATTAAACAAGCAGTGAGAAACTGAAGACACCTCTTTTATTGTAATATCTAGTCTCTTCTATTTTACAGAAACAGCTCAGCAGCTACTGTTTCATATGCAATGATAGCGGTCTCCACAACACTAAAGCTGTGATCTCGCTAAAGTTTTGATCTCGCTTTCTCTTGTGGTCTATGTGTACTCAGTCTTCATCGTGGGTGCTTTGACGCCTGTTTGAGTAGGGTCTGCAAGAAACGTCCCTGACATTGCCTTATGGCGAGGAACCGGACGTTAAATTCTCATAGATTGATTGATTAAAGTAAGTCTGAATAGCAGTTAAAGCTGAGAATGTATTTTATTTAAAAAAGTTAAATTTGATACAGTACCGGCAAAGAGTGCAGACGCCGTAGGTTAACAGAATGCTGAGGCTTATTCGCAAATGTGCAGCTGTTCAAAATAAGCAAACAGAATTCGGAATCACCTCCTTCTTAAATAGTCATCGATAAAAATAAAATACAGCAATAAAATATTTTAAGTAAAAATTAAATAAAGTTAACTTTGATGTCTGTTTCAGTAGGCACATAGAGATTCTGTCAGATATGTTAAGAATGCGAACAGAACCGATAATGTTTTGACAAATACGAAAACGAGTAGCTAATTTGGTCATCCAATTGAGGTAAGATAAGGTATAAGAGAATAGCAATCTAACCCCTCTCTCTCTCTCTCTCTCTCTCTCTCTTCCTCTCTCTCTTACTCTCTCTCTCTCTCTCTCTTTCTTTCTCTCTCTCTCTCTCTCTCTCAACGGAAGTCAGTAGATGCAATGACCTCGCCCTTCATTCAAGGTTGAGGTCAATCACTCCTACTACACTCAGTTAACTACTATCTCATTTCCTCACCCCACAGCCTACCCCGCACACCACCACAGATACAGACTGTGTATTCAACCCCCTCCTATCCTCTCCTTCACAGCACCTTCACATTACATTACAGCTGTGATCACCTCAAATGCACCCCACCTCACACTACACCCCACTCACAACTCTGCACCCCACCTCTCAATTCAGCACCCCACTGAACGCTCAATGGCCTATAACTCGGGCCTGAGCCCCGCACTGAATGATCCACAGCTGTAGCGGTGGCCCCGCCCCGCACTGCTTGTCCTCATGTACCTCGGGTCGACTCGTGAATGAAGTGCAGCTGCACAACGTGAAGACAGCTGCTTCACGGTTATCTGCTAACTGAAAACTAGGTCAAAAGTTCACGACAGCTGCTGAATTTGCTTTCTTTCTCCCCACGTATGTCTGATTTTCGAACGAAGAACAGACAAACATTTTGCGAACCAATAGAAAGAACACATGCCATCAGTAGAAAGAAAGGTTTGTTGAGTAATCTTGCAAGAACAACAGAATAGAGAACACCTGCATTCAATTTTTATTGTCTGAAGAAATCGTCTGTCAACTTTTTTTTTAAATTCCGTATAGTTACACACATGACATACCGCATGTGTTTACAATGTTTTCCTTTCATAAGTTTCTGTTTTTGTAGTTTTCGTTATTTCCTCCATTCCTTTCCATGGTTATTAGTAATCGTAGCCTTTTGTTGGCGCTCCAATAGCAGCCGGCGCGGATTTAAGAATAACCTCCAACACCCTGGGGATTGTCTACTTTCAAAGCTGTCTACACGCGGTCTTCCAAAGTGGTCGCCCACAATTTACTAACCGCGTGCAGCGTGGCTTTACTTCGTTCAACTGACGCGCAGCTTAACTGAGTGCGCTAAATATTTTTCGTTCAAAGCTGTCAACACTCGGTCTTCCAAGGTGGTCAACCACAAAGTACTAACCTGGCGCGACATAGCTTAACTTGGTTCAAGCTTAACTTGGTTGACGTGAAGGTAAACCGAGTGCGCTAAATCTCGCCCTATTCATAGACATAAAAACATGTGGAATAGCCCCTATACAATATAGTATTACAACAAGCAGACTACTTTGAGGTCGTCTTCACTGCACAGCTGATCAGCTGATCGCTCGGCCCTGCAGCAGCTGTTGAGAGAGACAATGGAGCCCATCCAATCAGCTGTCAGCAGCTGAGGGCGGTTGATTTCAAAAAGCAGCTGATAAACCATGGGATACTCAATCCCCCCTACAGGCCTTCTAGAGGTTACACAGTTCATAGCCCATAGCCCCCTTCCCCTCTCTTTCTCTTTTAGACAAATTCATATTGAAATCTATTACATTGCGCTAGAAGCACGCTAAAAATTAAAATAAGTTCATCCAAAGTTCTACAAAAATAAGTTCATTCAAACTTGAAGATCCAAACCCGTATTTAACTTCAGTTTAGTCATGTCAGTGACGAATTGGACAACAGGATAACAACATCGAGCACTTTACCTCTACGTTAATCTAATGAATACACTGGTAAATGAAAGCTTCCTCAGTCAAGCAATTAATATGTACATTAAAAATTGTATAGATTATACTAGAACTATACAGATTTTTGCCTTGTTCGATATATGAAACCAAAAAAAAAAAAAAATGTACAACTAGATTTAGATATTTGGAAAATGTAAATCAAATGCAGCAAATTGAGAATGGTTAACTGCCACGTCACAAGGATACTCGGAGGATTTGTACTACACTCGTTATCACCTATAAACATAGCAGTTCTACCAAACAGTCTATAGTCACTCTAATGACAATGGCTGCAAGTGACGGTGATGTAAGAAATGCGGGATTCAGAAATAATAAAAGCCCTTTGAGCTCCATCACGAAACATTTAAATACCACAATAATAAGCGAACAGCAATAAATGTAACGGTTCAACTCAACGGAAGTAATAATAGGAAGCATTTTTGAGTTTATAATAATTCAATGTGGGAAAGCGATATGAAGATATAAAGAGCGCTCTATGAATAGTCTGCACGCTATAAAGTTATAAACAATGTTTTCATTTCAATAAACTAACGATAAGATAAAGATTAGCATGAAATATGACAGTTATAGACAATGTAGAGATTCTCAACGATCCATCCGTTCAATTTTTATTACGCCGAAAATAATATTAATTATTATGTTAATATTATAATATAATTGTTATAGTAATATATATATATATATATATATATATATATATATATATATAATATCTGTATATATATAATATATATATCTGTATATATAAATATATATATATATATATATATATATATATATATATATATATAATATCTGTATATATATATACATATATATATATATATATATATATATATATATATATAGAATAGAATAGAATAATGATAAACTAAAGAAATAATATTTTGGTTTTTTTCTCATACACCATTAAATTATTTCTTCTAATCAATGACGATGCCGTCACTGATTGTTCCCTTTATCTTACACGGCAAACATTTTATATAGTTTTAACAAAGATCAAAATTAAACAAGTCTAAAATGATTTCTCAACAGATGTTCATATAGAAAAGGTTCCGAGTCGTAAATAGCACCTCATAGCATCTAGTACTGTAGAATACAAAATTAGTAAAAATATCTCGTATAGCAGAGAGCGATTATGTCTATCTGATCATTATTGCATTGCTAATTTAAATTGTCACACATCTGCTAGCAAATAGCAATAAGCTAAATGGGCCATTTGAAGCTGCAAATTGTAAGAATACGTAATCACCGCTAATAAAAATATTACGCAACTATATCCCTACATTTCTATTTGCAGAGGACAACTTCCGATGCAATTGAGCCGATTGTAAATATTTAAACGGTCGCGAATTAGTTAACATCTGAGAATTTGACAGGGTTCGCCAACTCTTGAGAGTAAGAAGATCTCAACGGTTGCACCTCTCATCACATCGACAACGGCTTCGTGAGATGATTTATGAAGCACTGACTTTATTATGATAATAAAATTTTAATTATTGATAGTGATGGAGCTATTAGAAAGTTAAAAACGCGTCGATTAACATTCTAATAAAAAATAATTTAGTTGACATAATTGAATAACACAAAGCTAACAAACAAATGTAGAAGTAACTGATTATCGAAAATTTGAAAGCTCATAATTATCCTGTCACATTATAATTTTAGCAGTAGTATTGATGTAAAAATATCTTTATCGCCAGACAGATAATAATTGGATCACTAGACATGGGAGTCGGTCAACTTTAGCACTAACCATAAATATGTTTAATACCAATAGTTTTATTTTAATCAACTAATGATGATGTTTGAGGAATATTATTGTAATTATTTATGGTAATAGAATTTTATTATTTAATTTTTTATTGTAATTATACTATTTACAATTATTCTAATGATGTTTGCCGCAGGGATGTTCCGGACATCTTGAGGCGAATTCGAAAAAGGACGTTAAAGTCCTAACGTCTCCACTGTGGTCTGAACGTTACACTTCGAAGCAGCTGATTGGTGGAACTGGGACGATGGTTATAGCACAATCGATCAAATAGGGTTTTCCCACAGCCCCTCATTAACTTTCTCATTCTATTGCTTTCGAAACAAAGATTCAAAATTCATTAAACTAGTCCTTAAATATGTTCTCTCTCAGTGCTCTGCCTACTGGCAGGTCTGTGGTATAAAACGCCTACACTCTTCTTTTGTCGTTTTCCGTTTTATTCTTAATGTCTTAAAAGTCTTCCGATTTCCTCTTTCTTTTCTTCTTAATTTGTATGACTGAGGGGTGGTCAGCTAGATAGGTTACTTGTGATCTCTTTGACGGCATTGTTTGTGTATGTCACTTTATATTTTGAGTGTATTCACATAAACAGAGTTCTCTCTCTCTCTCTTCATGTTCACATATGAGAGGAAGTTTATATAGCATTCTTAATCTCGGTCAGCCTCAGCTTCTCTTAAAATATATGTGAAAGTTATCTGTGATCTGTCAAACCACTTAACAGCAATCTTTACATAATATAATAAACTATATCATCTCAAATCATCTCAAGCCTATGAGTTCATACTTAATCTCTAGTCTATTTCTTTGACCAACCCTCAGTTGTAGGCGTTGCGTAAGAGCAGAATAAAGTAAACGATGACGAAAGAAACGGGAAATCATCTTAGATGTCACATTTTCCTACTTTATCGCATAGTGTAACGTACATGCTATTCTTGTAGCGTTTAACTACTTGTTGGCATACATTTGCTTCGTACACCTCCATGTTGTCAAAGGTGAGCCCAGGATGCCATTAGAGCCCTACTTGTGTTGTGGTTATCCTGTCAGACATAGAGACATGTTGTTGTTATCTTGACAAACATAGAGGTAGTCATGTCTACGCCCCGTCTAGACATTGAGGTATGGAGGTGTGTTCACCTATACTGTTGAATAAACCCAATATATCGCCAAGAAATGAACAGATATTAAATACATGTTGATCCTCTCACTCTCACTCTTAGTGCACAGCCTACTGGCAGGTCCATGGCATATAACGCCTCCACTCTTCTGTCTTCCGCCTTCCTCTTCATTTCCACAGATGAGTGGGTCTTTAAATCATCTAACATACCTAATCTCGTTAGACAATTTGATCCATAATCAAATAAATACCCGCGGTGCCACAATATTAGCCGCCAGAAAACAAGATGTACCAAAGGAAAGGTTTTTCAAGCCATGATTCACAAGTTCAACAGTTGAGTGATCCAAATCCCAAAGCAATCGTTAAATGGTATTGTAGTCGGCAAATCAATCAAGAATTGACCAAGGGTAACAATACCATTTGACGGCCATCCCCACCCTCCCCCCGCCTACCCGGGATATTTAATGAAACATTGTAATCGTTACAAAGCCTCAGAACGAATATGCTGCAATTAAAGATCAATAAATTAACCTTTACTTCTGTCAATGCGTAAAGCTGCTGAAAAGTGCTGTGGAATTTATCCTACGAGAATGAATCGTCGTGGATTTCTACTTGCAACAATTTTCTCTTATCCGGTCCAATAAAATCTGGCTTAAAAGACCTACTTAACAGCCAAGAATCAATTATACCCTCTAACTAATAACTTAATGACATAACGTAATAATACTGACAATACGAAATCTAATTGATAACTTCATGACATAATTTAATAACAGTGATAAGAAATCGAACTAATAACTTAATGACATAATTTAGTGATAATGGGAAATAGTTGCAAATAGAGCACAGAGTTGAAGCCGAAGAGTAAAAGGCAATTAGCGATATATAATAAAGCAATATCTAGAAAATCACTTTAATGGAAACGCTATTTCGAGCCCTCTTGAGAAATAATAACATAAACTTCTAAAGAAGCAGAAACTGAACTCTGCTGAGTATTTGAACAGTATGAGAGTAAGTAATTTTACACAACCCTGCCCTGAAGAATCTACTTTTCTATAGAAAGTTCTAATCTGATCAGACTTGAGGCAGACTATCTACTAGTCATCTATCTATCTACTAACTATCTACTAGGCAGACTATCTACTAGTCATCTATCTATCTACTAACTATCTACTAGGCAGACTATCTACTAGTCAGTTAGAAGGCAATTCTTTCATATTTACTCGTATTGGAATACTTCACAACGGCTGAGCTATTGTGAAGTATTCGGACCATTTACCAATGGCTTGTTGGTAAATGGTCCGAAAGCGGATCAGTAGGTTCAGGATTCAAATCCAGTGCTCGCCCCTTGGCTTAGCTGTTGCTTTTATTCATGCATCACAAAATATACATTTACCTTCTCACCCACATCAACACCCCCCCCCCCCTCCACATCATCAGGTCACGACAAGCTTAGAAGAGCTTAGAAGAGCACTTGAGAGTGAGAGTGAGAGAGAGAAAGAGAGAGAGTGAGAGAGAGAGAGAGAGAGAGAGAGAAAGAGAGAAAGAGAGAGAGAGAGATAAAGAGAGAGAGAGAGAGAGAGCTGGAGAGAGTTAGGGAGGAGAAAGAGAGAGAGAGAGACATAGAAAGTGAGAGAAAGAGTGCTGTAGAGAGCTAGAGAGGAGGGAGAGAGTGAGAGAGAGAAAGAGAGCTGGAAAGAGCTATATTGGAGGGATAGTGAGAGAAAGGGAGAAAGAGAGACCTCTTGTAGATAGAGTACATCTTAACATCCTGATCAGTAGAAAAGGATGCAGCCAGGACGTAACCAGTGAGGTAATTACAGACTATTACGTCATATTACACTCACTGGTCAAGATGGACGTGCTTCACATTATTAGCCGCGTAGCGAGAAATAATGAGTTAAAAAGTTGCTAGTTTCTAATCATTCACAATTTTTTTCAAAAATAATAAAAATCGCATTCATCAGGCAATACCCCAACGCAATCCAATGAAGAAAAATACAACTCCTGTAGTAATTATTTAATAAGAATAATAAAAAAATTAAATAAAGTCTCTTTTATCTTATATTTTAGCCTAGGGCCTTTTACAGCCCAGGGCATTAAAATAAATAAATTAAATAAATAATAATAATAATAATAATAATAATAATTTTAAAATAATCACACACAGTAGGAGCTTACAAAGAAAATCATGCGCAAATCTAACCGTTTAAAGGCTAGCGGTTGCGTCAAACCGTCAACTGGCAAAAACGGCTGCAAGCATACGTTGAGGCTTTACCTTCTAAACACCTATTAAAATTACCCAGACACGAGTTACCAAGCTAAAACATTTCACATTAGCAGAAAAAACTTGATAGATACCCCAGGGGACAGCTGATTGCGATGGGTGACCAGTAGGGTCGGCCTGTCTTGGGAGGTCGACTAGAATTCTATAGCATTCGCCAATCGGTCGTTATGACCTCGGGACATTTCAACCATTCAAAATAGTCGATCATCAGCAGAAAAAATTACCCGTCAGGTAATTAACGAGCAGACAACACGCGACTTCGTGACCACATACCACGAGTGGGTGGAGTGTACACTTGAGTGTACATATGTACATGGAAAGGAGTGCAGGGACATAGAGATAAATATGCAATAATTCTATCCATAGATCAATCCATAAACGATTCAATGAGGGTTTAACGTCCGGTTTCTCTCATGCAGATGTCGTAAGGGTTGCGTACATGGTGAATTATTTATACGAATAGAGACGAGAGAGAGAGAGAGAGAGAGAGAGAGAGAGAGAGAGTTGTGAGGATGATGAACGTGAAAGACAAGTAACAAACAAGCTTGCTCTCCTTTCTCTCTCTCTCTCTCTCTCTCTCTCTCTCTCTCTCTCTCTCTGTCTCTCTCTCTCTCTCACTAAGTAATATGTAATTCGCTATCCATTCGGCCATTCCAACATTATTCTCTCATTAAAGAAAAATTATTGCATATACTTAACGCTAAACTGTGGAATGGCGGCTCCTCAACTGGCGTAAAAACATAAATTAATAAGCGACATTCTCCGGTAAAATAAAAGACAGTTACTGTGAGTCAAACAGACAGGAAACAACGAGAGAGAGAGAGAGAGAGAGAGAGATAGAAAGAGAGAGAGAGAGAGAAAGAGAACGCGAAAGAGAGGGAGAGAATAACATATAGGGAGGGCTAGACGAGCTGTTATAGTAACCTTATATCTGGTAGATTTAAACCGGTGAATAAATCACTTGTCAGGTCAAACACACTAGACCCGCACTGACCGCGGCTGTGAACGTGTCTGCACATCAGACACTTTCACATACATGTATGTGCGTGTAAATCAGACACTTTCACATATGTGCGCGTAAATCAGACAATTTCACATATATGCAGGCATGGCATACATTTTCACATACGTGCGCGCATATCAGACTCTCTCACATATTATATCTAAAAATGTAAACATTTGTATCATGTTATCGCGCTATTGTATGGATGTGAAACATGGACCTTAAGGAAGGAAGATATTAGGAAACTGGAGGCATTGGAAATATGTAGTTGGAGAAGAAAGAAGAGGATTAGCTGGACTCAAAATGCTACAAATGAGGAAGTTCTAGAGAGAGTTGGTACCGATAGACAGTTGATAAAGGTATTAAGAAATAGGAATAAGAGATGGATAGGACACATTCTAAGTGGGGAAGGTCTATTAAAAGAGGTCATAGCAGGCAGAATGGAAGGAAATAGAGGCAGAGGCAGGCCGAGATTAGGTGTGTTAGATGATTTAAAGACCCACTCATATGTGGAAATGAAGAGGAAGGCGGAAGACAGAGAAGAGTGGAGGCGTAATATACCATGGACCTGTCAGTAGGCAGAGCACTAAGAGAGAGATACTAAGAGAGAGTATCATGTTATTATTAGTAAAGCTGATGATAATGATGACATTAGTTAAGAAATTCGCAATCTTTTTATTCGCAGTAGCATACTGAAGAGACGCTATGCAGAATGTTCGTTTGACGTAGAGAGAACACTTTTTAACAATAATAATAACAATAAAGGTTTAACGTCCGTTTCCTCATACAAGGATAATGTCAGGGAAGTCACTTATGGCTTATTGTTTTTGTTTATAAATATTGGTGAGAGAGAGAAATGTTAAATAGAAACAAAAACCAGTGAGGAGCGACCAAAGCGGTAGATGATTTGACCGCTGAACAGCCCACGTGATAAGATGAAAGCACGCTCAGACACGCCCACTACCACACCGCACAACGGATCAGTTTAACCACGCCCACTACCACACCGCAGAGCCAGTCAGTTTAACCACGCCTATGTCCTCTGACAGTGCCCAACCTCGAGTAGCACAGAGCCGACAACATGACAGGGTAATAAATTAGCGGATCCTATATATATAATTTAGAAAACAAATATTCCAAAAAAATCCGAGTTCGAATTTATTAATGGGATAGATCTCTCAGAGGCTTTATAGAAGAGCTGGATGGCTCTTCCTTTTATTTCTTGGGTTTCTCTCTCTCTCTCTCTCTCTCTCTCTCTCTTAGTGCACTGCCTACTGGCAGGTCCATGGCATATAACGCCTCAACTTTTCTACGTCTTCCGCTTTCCTTTTCATGTCCACATATGAATGGGTTTTTAGATCATTTAACATACATAATATCGGCCTGCCTCTATATCTATTTCCTTCAATTTTAACTTCTATGACCTCTCTTAATAGACTTTCTCCCTTAGAATGTATCCAACTCTTTTCTTTGATTTATAAAATAGAAAATTAAATTAATAGAAAATTATTTTCTATAATGAAGT
The DNA here is from genome assembly GCA_905160935.1 of Enchytraeus crypticus. Lineage (NCBI taxonomy): Eukaryota > Metazoa > Annelida > Clitellata > Enchytraeida > Enchytraeidae > Enchytraeus > Enchytraeus crypticus. Next base: position 1,098,098 of record CAJHZI010000253.1, on the reverse strand, counting down.
TTTTCAACACTCGTTTAGAGGGGAGGGGTAACTCCAACATTGGCTACGTCCCTAAGATTCCAGAATTTTTCATGTGCTCAATCGTGAATCTTATCAAATTCTGAGCAGCTAAATTAGAAAAACGTTAGCTAAATGGAATTAGTTAAGCGGCTCGTACAGTTTTCACTGATAGACCCCTTGAACCCAGAGTTACAAATCTCTCGCCGGCCCAATCTACTAGTTCAGCGTTAGCCCTTTAACGTTAAATTACAAAGTCATTTTCTAGAAACTCTTCCTGTCTATCGACTTCTCCCACGCCCTTTAACAGCCGGAAAACTGAATTAAAATGGCGCCGACATAATGAGAGAGTAAGAGCTGATCAGATTTACCTCAGATATGCTAACAAAGCTAGACTATGGAGAGCAGATTCCTGCGGTGCATTGATGTCCACCTATCGCGCTTGCTCCATAGCCGGAAGGTGGTATTGTACAGGGTCGAAGGCAGAACACCGATGAGCGTGTTATCATTCTTGACGTAGAATGTTTTATAATTTATTACCACTAGCTGACCATACTGCCTTGATGTAAAATTTTTTATAATTTATTACCATTAACTGACCGTGCTGTATAATTAGGCCAACATTGGTGCATATGTGCTCAAGCAAGTTAAATTACATACTCTGCCTGCTACAGTTGAACACTATTCGGCTTTCCAATCTACATGTATCTCGTAAAAATAACATTACAGAAAAGAACTTTCCTATTAAGCGCATTGAGATGAGATTAAAGTCTGGTATTAAACAGAACTGGTAAATTCATTATTGACAAAATTAAGGATTTAAATAAGCACTAATAAATACTATTTAAGATTCACGGATTATCATTTAATAAAGTCTGTATCTAAACTTTACAATTACAAACAATTTCATACTAAAATATAATGCGTCACACTGTAAACTTTCTAAAAGGTTTATACAATTTTATCAACTCTCATTAGTACGTCAACACTGACACCCATTTGCTAATTAAACTAATCAAGATCTCATCGCATCCTAATTGGTGTTAGGGCCCCGTCGAATCAGCAAATTTTAAAATCATTAATTCAAATTTAGAAATCATAAATTCAATAAAAACCTTGATGTTTTCAATACACGGTTCAAAGATCAATTTCAATTTTAATAAATTTTCGATAATTAATTATAATTCAGTAAATCTTATTCAGTACGTTTCAAGTTATCCAGTGAACTAAACAGAGAAAATCTGATTTCATAAAGTCATGGAAGACTCTATACTTTAAAAATATTACTAATTAATAACTTACTAGTAATTAAAAAAAAGCAATTGTTTGTAACTTTAATAGTTTAAAAGAGAATGGTACTAGGTAGCAGAAAGGGTCCCAGGAAAATTACTATAATTTATGATCATATATAGATATTATTTTTCATATCAGAAGCTTAAACAATAGGGTAAACGTTTACTTTTTTAATTATTGTATCTGTCTATGTGGGTTTACATGCGTTCTGGCGCACATTCTTATTGAAAAATGACCACACTCAGAAAACATCTATATGATTAGGATGCTGTGCTTTTTTAAATTTGGTGATTTTTGATATTGCTATGAATTTTTAATTTGTTGCGATTTTTTTATTTCTTAATATTTATAAAGATATTATTTATCGATCGAGAGTTCTTACCCATCGGGCAGGAGAAAGGAAGCCTCTACAGCTAGAGGACTGCTGATGATCTCTGTCGTGTCAATGTTATCAACATCACATCCTATCAAACAAACCAGTAACAGAGACCTATCAACTACTTGACTTAGCAACAACAACAAGATTTAATTTAAATAAAAAATCGGTAGGCATGATTAGATTAATTAGACGTTATCAAAGTCACATCCTAACACATATAAACCAGTAACATAGACCTATTAACTTCTGTGATTAGCAAATTTAGGCAGTATAATTTATTTTAAGGAGTGCTCTTATGGAGCGAGAAGCAGACTTTGAGTATGAATATGTGCCTTGAACCTGCCACTTGGCAGTGCACTGAAGGGAGAGAGAGAGAGAGAGAGAACATATTTCTAAACCCGTTAGTAATGATTAGATTAATTAGATCAACTGAATGATAACTGCTGATGACAAATAGTAATTTATTTAAAAAATCGACAAGCTTGAAAGACTAAATGAGAAGCTGTAACTGATAAGCTGGAATGATTAACTAATACAAACGAATGATTAACTGGATCAATATTAGGATCGATCAATACTGATAACATGTTCTATAATTTAATTACAAGTAAAACTTAAAGAAAGAAACACCACGGAATTAAAGATCAATATTAATTTTACTATATGATTGACTGATATGATGTAGGACAGAGAGGATTTGAGACAGACTATTTGTATCCCGACCTTAGTTAAACTGAGATTCAATGGAAGAAGATGATGATGATGATTATTATTAATTTTACTATCTGGTGCATGACTGCATTCATAGATTTGCTAAATTTATACAATTGGGTTTGCTGAGAATATTCACAGACATTTCACATCTCATGGCAACAAACTCTACACAACACATCCTAGTGATGAAAACAACATATCACATCTCATAGCAACAGACTCGGCCTATTGATGAAAACAACACATCACATCTCATAGCAACAGACACAGCCTAGTGATAAAAACAGGTGTTGAGCTCACTGGCTCTAGTTGATCAGCTGTTTTCTCAGGCTGGACAAACCCAAATCTTACGTCATTGTTTACTTAACTACAATCATTACGTGGTCAGAGTCTACCGAGCATCGACTGGCACTTCTTGGGCACTGACTTAATATCAAGTAAAAGTGTCAGAGAGATCTAATTGGATGCTAAATATACCAAGAGAGACCTAATCTACAGAATCACGTGATCGTATCAAGTACAGATATAATGTTGGAACATATGTAATGTAATTGTTACTGAATCAATAATAGAGAAAGTCCTGAGAGACTCTTGCAGAAAAATAATTCTTCATTTAATTAAAAGTATTGCGACGAGACTAATACTAGATGACTCTACCCTATTAGATGAATAGCAAAAATATAACAATAGAAATCATCATCATCACCAACACCATCATCATCATCACCAACACCATCATGATCATCATCATCACCACCATTGTTATCATCATCATCATCATCATCATCACCACCACCATCATTGTTTATTATATTTACCACCATCACCAACATGACCATCGTCACCATTTTTATTTATTATCACTACCATCAAACTTCAAAATACCATATCGCCTAAGAACTTAAAAATTAATATTAGTCAATAATTAGCAAAAATAACAATTCAAAAGAAAGTATTCAACGTTTGCTCGACCACTGGCAGGGTGAAGGAATCTAATGACGAGCTAGCACTGGGCTAGCACATTGTGATAGCACTGGGCTAGCACATTGTGATAGCACTAGGCTAGCACATTGTGATAGCACTGGGCTAGCTCGTTGTGATAGCAGTAGGCTAGCACATTGTGATAGCACTAGGCTAGCACGTTGTGATAGCACTAGGCTAGCACATTGTGATAGCACTAAGCTAGCACATTGTGATAGCACTAGGCTAGCACATTGTGATAGCACTAGGCTAGCACATTGTGAGACTAGCACATTGTGATAGCACTAAGCTAGCACATTGTGATAGCACTAGGCTAGCACATTGTGATAGCACTGGGCTAGCACATTGTGATAGCAGAATAAACGTCCCAGAGGATTATTTGAACAACACAGGAGACGCTAGACGAGCTTTAAATGACTACAGGGCCCCAACCAGACTGCCCAGCCATCACGTAACGTTACACAACAGGATTTCTACTCCACAGGCTCGACATTTAAATCTCCCCAGAGTGCATCTGTAGTTTCTTATACCCACTCAATGCTTGCTCAATGCTCTAACAACGTCTAACGAACATTAGGGCAGCTTGCGATATTCTGTGTCTAATGGTATAGGTGTTGCATAGATCATGTTTCAATTCGTACGGTAGATTTAAATTTAAATGTAATTTTTATTTGGCTTATTGTTGAACTGTTTTTGCAAAGTAGTCTCGAAGACCGAGTTTGGACCATGGAACTGCTAAATGAGTTTTCGTGGTTAATAGTAGTAGTAATAATAATAATATAAAAAAGAATCCCCTTCTTAGGGCGCTAAAAATAATAATATAAAAATAATCAAATAAAAAAATTTAATAATAATACCACCAAGTTAAATAAGGTGGTTGTAAAATGTGCACGCTCAAAATCATAAACAGCCGCAACTTTATTTATTTACTAGGTTTTTCATTCTCATTTTTATCAATAAAAGTTGATCAATAAACTTGACGTATGTTAATATTTGGGGGTTTCGATTTTAAATTCTAACGGACGAAATTCAAAAAGGACGAAATTGATTCAGTTTTCAGAGTGTTTTGATACTGGTTTATATATTTGAATAGGGTTTATATATTTGAATACTGAGGAAGGCAACGTGAAACCACCTCAGAAGCCATACTTTTCCCAAACTATAGGTTACATAAGGTACAGATAAGGCATAGACTTTTTGAAGGGATTAACTTGTTGATCTGAGGAGTGCTCTTATGGAGCAAGAAGACAGACTTTGAGTACGAATATGTACCTTGAACCTGCCACTTGCAGTGAAGTAAAGAGAGAGAGAGATATTACTATAATTAAATAAACCAAATGAATAACACCAATTTCTTTCATTCAAATATTACTTATACTAACAATATGAAATTGCAAACTCCTAATAACGGAGTTGATTTATCAATGAACTACGCCTATATATTATCAAAGAATGTTCCCTTATATACCAACAGTATCCTAATACTAGGTCATGGTATTTTTCGAGTTTTTTATTTATTTAGCGTTTAAGACGCCCTACTTACAAACGTGTCAATGTAAAATTAATGTAATTAGCATTTAATTAAAAACTGGGTGAGAGTTTAGATTAATTAGCGTAATCTGAATAGCAAGGCTCTGTCACCAATGACGGTTTGAGATTAGCTCGCCCAGTTCTAAAGTCCTCTATATAACTAAGTTCTACACATACTAAAAAGCGAATGAAGCACTTGCTAAAATTCTATTTTAACTATTGCTTTTAACAGCTTTTAAATTGCTTTACTCTCTCTCTCTCTCCCTCTCTCTCTCTTCAGCGCACTGCCAAGTGGCAGGTTCAAGGTACATATGCATACTCAAAGTCTGCTTTCTCGCTCCATAAGAGCACTCCTTAGATCAACAAGTTAATCCCTTCACAAAGTCTATGCCTTATCCATACCTTATGTAGCTTATAGCTTGGGAAAAAATGACTTCTGAGGTGGTTTCCCTTTGCCTTCCTCAGTTAGGTGGATTAATTACCATTTAATCCTGGGGGAAAATATTTCATGGTGAGGTTGGTCCCCTCTTGCCATCCTCAGCTCCTGCCTTTAGTCGCCTCTTACGTACACGCGGCAGATTGTTTGCCCTATTCTGCAGTGGTCCAACCACACCCAAGCACAACACGGGGCGGACAAAATTGCTTTTATTTTAGTGAATTTGCTTAATAGTAATAATCGTTAAAAGTTTATGACATTAAACACATAAACATAACGGCACACTGGGTCAGAAAGCACAGATGTTTGTTTTAAGACCCATTTCCATTACAAATCAATTTATAGCATTAAACTTGTATTCTATAGCTCTATTATTATACAGCTCTGTTTTAACAGTTATATAATATCTGTGAACCGTTAGCCTGACCAGCTAGATGTGCGGCTGCGAATCAGTAGGTGCACAGTTCAAATCTTCTTCTCTCCCTGTCACTGATATGCTCTTAACTCAGGAAGGTGAATTTATAATGGGCTCAGATTCGGTGTTATTATTTGTTAGTTTGCCTGTAAATAGCTTGAGTAGAAACGCTTTCTAACGAAGTGAATGTAGCCGTGGTCAGTAGACTATAAAAATGAACGTTAAATTCGCATAGATTGATAAAAAAAAAAAAAAAAAATGCCATTTTAGAAACTTTCCCTGTTCATCGAAAGAGCCTAAGCACAATCAGTAACTGCAATACCGTCAATTTGAACTTTGACCCCCATTTGCCACTCAAATAGGCTAATGACCCGCAACAATCCCGGTCTAGTGGAGCAGGGGGGGAGGTAGATAAGAGCTCAGGGGTTCAACCCTCCCCACCGCCTACTGTATGTCTGGATACGTTAAATAAAAGCTCTCAATTTGTCGTCTATTCACTTTGGTACAACTTACAATAAAGATTATTAAATTTACGATGTCGTCGTAAAACATATGCTACAAAGTTATTTACAAACTATCGGCATAGTCACAAGCCTATAGCAACTTCATCGATCAAGAAAACAAGAAATCGTGGTGACGAAGTAAAATTGATTTTAAATAAGAATTGGATTTAATCACAGGCATATGACTTGAGCTCTTTGATGAGGCTGGAAATGGATGACTGTAAATGGATTACTTAAGAAACACCTTACCACCGAAAATGGCATTCTCCAGCGAACATCATTTTGAACAGAACTAGAGGGAGATTGGGTGCCTGAGACTAAGAGAGAAAGTTATTGAGAGAAATAGCGAGAGAAGGAAAGAGAGAGAGAAAGAGAGAGAGAGAATAGAGAGAGATATGTAGAAAAAGAAAGAGAGAGAGATAGAACGACAGAGAGAGAGAGACACACACAGACCGAGATATTTAGCAATGTAAAATAACATACTATCATCGATGGAGATTTGCTGGGAACAGCTGCTGGCACTACCAGTATCACAGCTGTTGCCATAGCCACTGCTGCAGCTGCTGGCTGAACTGTTGCCATAGCCACTGCTGCAGCTGCTTGCTGAACTGTTGTCATAGCCATTGCTACCTGAACTTGACGGCGTGGAGATGAAAGAAGAGGATGATGAAGATGATGATGAAGACGAGGAGGGAATTTGGGTATCTGCAATCAGCGTCAGTCGCCGTCTAGCCACCTTCTGCTTGTCTCCTCTACACATACGTACAGAGATACACAGAGACATATAGATACATACACACAGAGATATAGACAGACATATACACACAGACACACAGAGATACACACAGACATATAGACACACATATACAAATAGATGACAGATACACCTATGTTCATAACACAATTACACATAACACTCTGAATTTTGAGTGAGAATTGCAGCAGAATCAAATATAGTCACATATAATTATTGGCTATCCTTACCATCTAGTGTACACTCGTCTAAGACCTTTAACTCTTTTAATATAAATCTATACTTAATAGATAGCGATTAGCTCATTTGGTCTTCTTCTTCTATTATTTTTATTATTTTATTTATAATCGTAGTTTTCAAATATACCCCTACCTATTTAGTATGTCCGAATTCACTTATTATCATTATTTATCTTATTTTTCTCAAATACACCTTAGTTTACATTTTGTTTATGTTATTTCCTGTTGCATGTTCTTGATAGTATATTTTTAATGTGAACTATACAGGGTTGATTAACCATTTTTGGTGTTCCTATTAAATTGAATTGAAATATTGTACAAAAGCATAATCATATGTATTCCAATAAAAACAAATCCAAAACACACATACAAACAACGTTCCAGGAGCTTGTAAAGCAATTTAGAAGACTAATCATGCTGCTGCTGTCGCCATAGAAATTATCGCTTCAAAAATTATAAGTACTCAAAATAATAGCTGAGTTGCAGCTCAGTCTTACGTCTATACAGTCTAATGTCTTATAGTTATATGATAAATTAATGAAATCCGCAGCCTCATGCTAAACAGAAACTCCGCTATCGCGCATATAGGATATGCTTCAAGAGACAAATTCAGAAATTTATTGGCATGAAACAAGAATAAAAAGTGGCAAAAAAAATATTTGAGAGGAAGAAACGATGAGAAAATTGAGAGTGGAGCGTGATCCTTGAACCTGTTGTAGATAGAACACTAGAGAGATACTATTTATTTTAACTTTCAGCGAGAGAGTTCATCTAAGATACCTACAAGACAAGAAAATGTAAATACAGACGAAATCACCGGTGAATCATGTCAGATCTCATATCAGCGAATACATGCTGTTTAATATGCAAAACCATCCTAATGTGATCAGATGGAAAGATGTGCATGTGGGACCATAACACTGTCACGCCGCTGTAATCAAACAAGCTCGTTACTGTCACGAAATCCCAATCAAATAAAACTAATGACGCCTCCAGGACACGCTATAATAATAATTGTAACGACTAATTTCTGGATTGAACCAGTCACGTACTAATCCTGCTACAATTGATCGCTAGAGAAGATTAAAAGACTTTAAATTAGAAACGGACTAAACTGACTCAAGTGTGGAGCTTAACGTGAATCGCTGATTCAAATTAAAGTTAATTGACTTACATTAGTTTTCAGAAACAACAAGGATCATTGCATAAGAATCGCTTTGAATCTCTGAAAACTGGTGTTTTCACAGTGGATGTCGCAGATTTAATAAATCGCAGATATATAGAAGATATTGGTACGATCCATTTTTCAGCGTAAAGTGGATTTTGTGAAAAATATTATGGAATATACGAGTATATGTTTGTGGTTACAGCATGTAGTTTAAAGCTTACGACGGATAAAAAATTAATTCTGTTTTTTCTTTGGAGATTTAAGATGATATTTGCTCCTTTGTCTTGGCAATGATAAAATGTGATCAGTTCATATAAAAACTCACCGGCATTACATATTTCATATATATTACAAATTAAAATTAATAAAAGAATATTGCACACAATTTAAAATAACTCTTTACTATTATTGCTCAGTGATTAAAATTCCAGTTAGTGCAAATCGAAGTAATAGGTATCAATACAGACGAATACTTAACTCCTATCAACTTTGAGTATTGCATGGCAAGATATAGAATATCGCGTTATTACAACAACAGCATGGCTAGATGGTCATGCAGAATGCTCCGGGGATGTAATTAATATCAAAGACATAAGAAATGCCTATGCAGCCAAAGTACAAGATGACGTGATATGATCAAGATGAAAGACTCGATATGTTACACAACATCAATAAAAGTGTCGAACACATTACAAAAAAAGAATTGATATTGTCTCTTTGAATTTTATAGTTTTAATCAGTTAGTGCAACCGACACGCGTAAATTCTAACAAATATTTGAACATCATCATCATCATCTTACCTTGAAACCCAGTTTAACTAGGGTCGGGATACGAATAGAAACAAATGTACGTTTTTATCTCTCACCCGATTTCACGAAACTATTTTCAGACAAAGACTTCATAATAATTCAATTAAATTAATAATTGAATTGAATCAATAATTCAATTCAATTAATAATTCAATTCAATTAATAATTCAATTCAATTAATCAAACAATTTAAATAATAATTCAATTCAATTAATAAATCAACTGAATTAATAATTCAAATGAATTAATAATTCAGACGGAATCATATGTTTTTCATCAAGATAATGTCAGCAAGAAACGGCCGCCCACTATGCCCAGTCTCCGCAGCTATCAGCGACGGTTATTTTAATAGGAAGCCGTAGAGAATCTCTTCAATTAAACGCAACAGGGCGCTACTATAGACTCCGGAAAAGTAAATCTTTCAAGATGCTAGCAGGATGTTAACATCCGAACCCGGGTCAGGTTTTTGCACATGGGGAGTGAAGCATTGAAATTAATATTCTTAAACTACAGAGAGTTCAATTCTGTTAATATTATGTAGATTAGAAATAGATAAGATTCAAAACCATAGAACACGTTTAGAATTTCACATTAGAATATACAAGTGTAGGCGATTGTAAAGTGCTAGGAGTTATACTATTTACCCTGTATTAAATGTGAATAAATTAAATAGGATACTAAAGTATGGAGGTGTACATTTACACGTTTATTTCTCTTTCTCTCTCTCTCTCGCTCTCTATCTCGCTCTCACTCTCTCTCTCTCTCTCTCTCTCACTCTTTCTCTCTATCTCTCTCTCTCTCTCTATCTCGCTCTCACTCTCTCTCTCTCTCACTCACTCTTTCTCTCTATCTCTCTCTCTCTCTCTCTCTCTCTCTCTATCTATCTATCTCGCTCTCACTCACTCTTTCTCTCTATCTCTCGCTCTCTCTCTCTCTCTCTCTCGCCCCCTGTTACACAGATTGGCTATAGCTATCAGGGTCATGTATAGGCACTCACCGGAGCACTCCATCGAACGTTATATAAATATTATATAAGCAATAGATCTTTCAATGTAGCCTTAGGCTGGGATAAAGAGAGGTTTCTAGGTGATTTTTCAATACATTATACACTGAGATGCTCACATACATCTTTGAAGTAGCCATAGAAGGATAAAGAGAAATTTCTTCTTCACTTTTCCATTATTATACACTGAAATGTTCACATACAAATTAAACACTGTGGCTACACAGATTCTTAACAGAAGCATAAATTTACTATTTCAAATTAGAATTTTAAAAGCAATGAATTGATAAAAGAAGCATCAGAGTGATAATTTACCAAAACCATAAGCAGCATTTTAAACCTTTACGATAGGGCCATTGCACTATTAATAATTTTATTGATCAATGGAGAGCTCATAAATGATATTGTGATAGAAAGCTTTAAGTATAAAATTGTATACTTTTTATGTTATCTAATTTTTATTATTTTATTTTATCTATTTTTTATCAACAAAAACAAACACTAACCACACAAGAGCAATTGAAATTACATTTATGGAATTTGTCTTTTAAGAAAGAGTACAATCTGCCCAAAATTAATACAACTGGCCTAATTGCAATGACACACAACACATTGTCAATAGCTAGTTCCCAGTACCACGAATACTTGCCGCTGTGCCGCGTCAGTTATTCACAAATTGGAAGGTCAAATTGAAATGTCGTTGAATTTAAAACTTAAAGGCTTGATCGCCGATGTCGTTAAAGCTGGTAATCAGGCCGATGGCGTAACGAATCGAGTGAAGACTGGGGACGAGCTTGAACAATGGCTACAGCGAGATACTTAGGGGTATGCGTGTATGGCGATCCACGGGGTGGAAGAATTCACGAAGAGAATATGGAAAAAGTGAGGGGGTACTAGGGAGAAGTCTAGCAGGTAAGCCCGGGCATTGGTGAGGGGGGGGGGGGGGTAGAGCAGGTTGATGCAAGTTGGGACTTGCTAATAGCACGGGCGACATATGAAGCCCATAGTAATAGGGGATTTGATACCGTCCCATGAAGACAGATGTAGATAGGAAGTACTAGCATACTGAATGAGAGAAAGAAAGAGAGAAAGAAAGAGAGAGAGAGAGAGAGAGAGAGAGAGAGAGAGAGAGAGAGAGAGATAGAGAAGGAGAGAGAAAGAGAGAAAGAGAAAGACGAGAAAGAGAGAAAAGAGAAAGAGAAAGGAAAGAGAAAGAGAAAAAGAAAGAGAAAGAGAAAGAGAACAGAGAAAGAGAAGAGAAGAGAAAGAGAAGAGAAAGAGAAAAGAGAGAAAAAGAAATAGAAATAGAAAGAGAGAAAGAGAGAAAGAGCGAGAGAGACAAAGACAGAGAGAGAGAGAGGAAATGAGGTTTCGACTGTTACTGGTTCAAATACAAATTGCTTGTCAGATTAATCAGCCTTATATTTTACGATTTCACTAATCAGCTCGAAACAAAGCTTGAAGATATAGAGGACAATATTTTGACAAAAAAATTATTTTAACAAATTCGTTTCAATATTTGTTAAAAATTTGTTTTATATCAGCGTATTTTTTCATAGCTGTAAAAGACGAAAAATTGAAAATACATTAGTCTAAAATTATAAATTGAGAGAAACGGCGACTTACTGCAGAGACACAACAATAACTTCAGACAAAGCAGAGGCGAAATACCCCTAGAGCTAAATTAAGTTAGAGAATAGAGTAGTTTAATTATTGGAATGAGCTACTCTAGGAAATATATTAACAGCAGAAGGAGGGACGATGAATTAAAGCGGGAGGGGGGGGGGGTGAAACGTTTGAATGGTAGAGCTGTTCAAATAGTTTCAATGTCGCGAAACACCTGCTAGATTTTCCACGACTACCTATGATATATTACATTTCTGGACGTAATCCACTACATCACTAAAACCAGAGGGCATGAGACAAATTGAATTCTATCGAGACACTTCCAAAGCAGTACAGAAATTCATCAACTGCTGACAGGTGATAAATACAATTCCCGTGTCATCACCCGGTACACGATAATATATAAAATATTAAACACTATAGACAATCTTTAACGTACGAGTGAATAGCTTACACTCCTGCTTACATAACGTCACGGAGAAGCGAAGATAAATAGCTATAACCAACGAGCAAATTACACTGTCCTATTGCAATTTAATTTCTTCCCAGTTCAAATTTCTACAGACAGACCTACTATAGCGTAGTTTACAACCTCGTTAGACGTTCTATTGGAATTTAATTTCAGTGTTATAATTCTGTGGACAAAAGGAACGTTGCGTCATTTATAACATCGCAACAAGCTACAAATATTTGTACAATATCTGAGCATAGGCGTCATTATTTACAAATTAGATAAATAGAGAGAATTGCCCACACGAACACAGGCTATAGTGGATATAGGATGATGACCGTCAATGTTCGTTTATTTTACAGATTTAAGAAAGGGAGAAGCTTATATAGTAATTCGTTAACGTAACGATGCAATTATTCCTGCAGCAATGCTAATGTGTAAGAATGATTATAATAGCTTGCTATCTCGTTATATAGTATTATCTCTCGCTCTCTCTCTCTCTCTCTCTCTCTCTCTCTCTCTCTCTCTCTTAGTGAACTGCTTACTGGCAGGTCCGTGGTATATAGCGTCTCCATTCAACTCTATCTTCCGTTAACCTCTTTATGTCCACATATCAGTCGATCTTTAAATCGTCAATAGGCCTAACACTCCTTTTGATATACCATTACTCTTGGGGATTGTGCTTATGATGAGGTAAAATGACGAGGTATATGGTATTACCACATTGCTATAACAATATAATTAACACACTGGGGAGCAAAACTTTATGCTATCAAGAAGGATTGTAGCACTACAAATATATTCCATTATTAATTTACTACCAATATTGGTCGTACTATAATTATAGTAGGCGATCGAGACAGTGGCCTGATCGATTAGGTTTCCGACTGCGGATCAGTAAGAGCGGAATTCAAAGTCAGAGCTCACCCATCACTTAATACCCCTCGAAATCAAGAAACTAGCGGCAAAAACCCAATTCTATTATAAACTCAAATACACTTCTTCTCATTATTATAGAAACCTTCATTCACACTTGCACACTTAGGATCACGAGTTTAATCTATACTAAGATTTATAACAATCCCTAATTTCATATAATAATTAAATAAAGTGAAATAAAAAAAGTAAAAAAGTAGTTTAAATAGTAAAAAATGACTAAAAATCTCATTACATCAACAATCTACCTCAAATCGCCAATTTACCTCAACAATTAAGGGCAAATAATTAATTGGTGGCAAAATCCAAATGCATAGAATGCCAAATTGTCGAGAATGCCTAATTGCCGAAAATCCTATAATGCATAAGGATAAATTCTGGAAGAACGTCGGCCCCACGACTGGAGTAGGAAAAGGGTGGACGAAAAGGATGGGAGAGGGGTAGGAGACTGAAAGACGAGGGGAAGAGGAGGAGGGACAGGGGAAAACCCGGGATCGAAGCATAAGACTATAAGCTTAGAGAGCTTGCTTTGCGTCTAACGTCTACAAGAACCCATCTGTTGGAAAGGATGTAGTTCACCTCGAGATTCAAAGAGAGGATATGTGTCCTCCACGAGTCAATAGTTGAACGTCCGACTCTTCATCACTGTGATACTGTCAGATACGTTTCAGTCGTATATGACGAGGAGATTCGAAATAAATGGATCCCACTACAATTCTTTAGTCTCAAAATCTCCAATCAGCTGTCAGAAGTCTCAGAATCTTCTATCAGTTGTCAGAAGTCTCAGAATCTCCCATCAGTTGTCAGAAGTCTCAGAATCTCCTATCATTTGTCAGAAGTCTCAGAATCAATTATCAGTTGTCAGAAGTCTCAGAATCTCCAATCAGTTGTGAAAAGTATCAGAATCTCCTATCAGTTGTCAGAAGTCAAAGAATCTCTTATCACTGATCAGAAGTCTCAGAATATCCTATCAGCCGTCAAAAGTCTCAGAATCTCATATCAGTTGTCAAAAGTCTCCAAATCTCCAATCAGGTGTCACAATCTCTTATCAGCTGTCAGAAGTCTCAGAATCTCATATCAGTTGTCAAAAGTCTCCAAATCTCCAATCAGTTGTCACAATCTCTTATCAGCTGTCAGAAGTCTCAGAATCTCATATCAGTTGTCAAAAGTCTCCAAATCTCCAATCAGTTGTCACAATCTCTTATCAGCTGTCAGAAGTCTCAGAATCTCTTATCAGTTGTCAGAAGTCTGTCAGGCGATTACTTAATCTTTCCACAGAAAAGCATACTTACTAATGAGACAATGAAACCACTGCAATACTTACCAATGAGACAATGAAACCACTGCAATACTTACCAATGAGACAATGAAACCACTGCTCAAGAGAGATGCCGATCTTCACAGCACCAACACTGTGGCCACCCTATAGCGCAGATCTTAACCCCGTTACAAAATAAAAACGACTCTTTTCCAAGCCAACAATATACAAATACTTCCACGACAACAAGTTAACAAGAGTTGTCAGGAGCACTGCAAGAAGAACAGTGCTAACTCATCTACAGCAGAAACCATATCCTCAGTCTCGCACAATACGCTATATAGGCAACTATGCACATGCACCTGGGTCTCGGGGAAAACTTTAAAGATGAATTGCAAATAGATTATTGTGGATGTATGCTAAATATCAAAGGCATTAAATAAGAACTTCTCTAGATAATCTAAATCATTTACATGGTGACACTTTTTGTGCACTGACTGGTTATATATTAAGTGAATGTGAATATATACATGTATATATATATATATATATATATATATATATATATATATATATCTATATATATATATATCGGCTTTATTATTTATTATATATATATGTATATATATATATATATATCGGCTTTATTATTAAGGTACTGATCTTAATGCCCCATCAGATATTCAATACAGTCAAATGGTCTCATGGAATCAAGACAGCTTCTGTACATTATATATATATATATATATATATATATATATATATATATATATATACATGTATATATTCATATTCACTTAATATATAATATCAATGTCAAAGTGCATATTGTTTGGTAACACTCAAGCATATAGTGCTGCTTACTGTTTTACTGAATGTTTTACTTATTGCTTCAAAGTCCGCTTATAAACCATTGAAGGATCCCAAATGACACTTTTGTTTCATTGGTTATCAACCACTGCCATCAGAATCACTCCACCACCCCCTCTCTCCTTCCTCCACATGTGTGAATACGGTGAATAAAAGTCAAAAAGCTAAAGCCTGCACGATAGGAAGTGTCAATGAGATATGTTGATCTATCATTCGACAGAATATTAAAGAAGAAGGAAAGAAGTCGCTTTGCTTTATTATTAAGGTACTGATCTTAATGCCCCATCAGATATTCAATACAGTCAAATGGTCTCATGGAATAAAGACAGCTTCTGTACATTATATTTCGATGCCAGGATGGAAATTATGCAACTCGCGTAACTATTCAATTCCATATTTGTGACTGGATCTACATGTATATTGATTGACAAAGGTAATGGCACAAAATTGTCACCTAAAAAATACATATATTCAGATCTCAGTTTAATCCATACATTGCTGTTATATAGCAAGTCTGATATAGCATGTTGCGAAGTTTTGACTGGAAAACACAGGATAGAAAATGCTACAAATTCTTACCCTGTAGAAAGAACTTCCAAATTGAGCGTGATGTCTGTGACAGGTGAGTTGACTATGTTCATGTCTCCATCTCTCACATGGTCGGACAACACCTTTAAATTTCCTAAAAATCTGTCACTCATCTGGCCGCCGTCCACCCGCAAGTTAACTAAAATTTTTAAATTTGAATTTTGAAAAAACTTTTTAATATAGACAACTATAAGTAGCGCTTCGTCAACTACTTATAGTTCTGCTTATGCATTCGTGGTACTATCTGCTCCATTTGATAAGATCCTGAAAATATATAGCACATTAATTTTTACATTAATCCATGACATATAAATGTGAAAGCATTCAATAAAACTCATTAAATTAGTATGATTCTAGTCTGACCAAATGTTTTAAACAATTTTTGTGCAAAGTTAAGGCTTTGCACTTTCTTCAATGTTTGCCTCTAACCATAAACCATATTTATAACAAAATTTAATGTACTAAAATTAAAATATATTCAAATTTTGATGTATTAAAAGTTATCATGATGATACTTATACATCCAGCACTGGCAGAAACTCATCGATCGATCGTCGCTATCAATCAATGATCTGAAAGAATCGATCATAGGATTAGGAATGATAATTTAAATAAATAACATAATTCAAAGCAATTAGTAAATATAAAAATTAACAATATTATAAATATTGCGTAATAATTATTTGCCTCTGGTTTTAAATTGCCGCCTTTGATTTGAGATTCTACAACTTCTAATATTATTTCTAATATTCCGATATCACAATCACTAGAGAAATGAATTAAGCTGAATGTTTTACTTATTGCTTCAACGTCGGCTTATAAACCATTGAAGGAATCCCAGATGACACTTTGTTTCATTGGTTATCAACCACTGCCATCAGAATCACTCCACCACCCCCTCTCTCCTTCCTCCACGTCCCATACTTTCCACTCCTGGTCGTTGAACCCCAGACCGAATATTCAATACTCCCTCCCAATGTGTAAATAGGCTGACCAATAAGAGGCTTTGTTTATCTTTTCCAGCCGATGAAATGATTGGCTAGTCAATCAGTCCTGAAGAGATTCCCCATGGTAACCGTTGATGCAGTGTTGTGATTTGCTGAAATCTCTGACCAATCAAAACAGCGACAAACAGTCATTCATGAAAATCCAAGTAAAGTTGTAGTTGCATACAATGCATGCATGCAATTTTATTACAGTTTAAACTTATTCAAATCCGTAGAATCATACAAGTTTACAAATAAAAAAATTTAATAAGTAAATAAACAATGTAACAAATAAATAATATAATAAATAAGCAATAAATTTAGTTCAGTTTTTAACTAAAATTAAGTTAATTAAACTTAACTAAATTTATTGTAACCAAACATTAAACAATACATATATATATATATATATATATATATATATATATATATATATATATATATATATATATATATATATATATATATCTTTGTCAGCATCGATCTACATTAATTGAATTCACTATGCAGGATAGAATTTAAAGCTGCAATTTTCCATATACGAATATAATCATGTTATATACAGCTAGGTCGAATTAAGCGTCGATATGCATGCAGCTGATTTCTTTGCAGCGCATGATGCAGGCATTTGATATGTTACATGCAGCGGCTGCTGATAGTGATAATTTTAAATAAAAATTATACAGCACGCTAGCTTGGAATCTATGCAATTAATTCTTATTGTAGGCTCAACCAAGGTATATTGGGCTCAACCAAAAAAGTTGTGGGCTTTTCTAGAGCTAACAACAAAGCAAAAAATTCTTGCGGTATCACCTTAATGGCTTTACTTAATCGCTTCCATGAAAGAATTGTACCATGCTATACTGTTTAATTCTGTAAGATGTCGGCGTTGTACCAGGTATCTTGGAAACAGATGAATATACTCGCATATCTCAGGCGTGTGTTAAAAGATTTGCTTATGTCAAATGTATTGAAATCTGTTCAGAAAAAGGAAATAATTATTATTAATATACGTTTATTTTAGAAAATGGAACTATAAATATTCTTTCTGCATACACGACAATGATTTTGATAGCGCCTAAACCTCGTTTTCTTTAATTCCCTTTACTTTGGTCTGATTTTCTGGATTTTGGAGTTTGCATCGTTTTTGGACCTTCATTTTGCTCGCCGGCTTGATTTTCTCTCAGTAGTGCTCGATGTTGTCACTGATGACTGTGGAACTCTAATTGTTGTTATGATTTCTTGACAAAGATCTTTAAAATAAAGTTTTTCTTTATTCTATGGCGGTGTAGCATGCGGGGTATGTGTGGTGTAGCATGCGGGGTATGTGTGGTGTATCAAGCGGGGGTATGTGTGATGTGGTGTAGCCAAAGATCTTTGTTTCTTGAGGTTCTCGTATAGATTCAGGGTATAGTTGATCGTTTCCAGACACTGCATTCGAGGCGATTTACTGACATTTGAGACGTCCCAGACATTGCCTTATGGCAAGAAGCCGGACATTAAATTCTTATCGATTGATATAGTGTGTGTTATAATTATAGTTATATCATTTTCCTTTTATAAAATAACAATAAGATAGTGGCTGTTCTTGCTTTAGTTCTACGTCCAAGATCTGAAGCATAACTACAGTTTAAGCTCAAAATTTCTCTGATATTAAAGTACTTAATTAGTAATAGAAATATAGATTATATATGAATTTATTAATTTCTATGAAAATATAATTATATATTAGTACTTACTGCGTTAATATATTAAAAATTATACCTCTAGATTGGTCGGTAGCAGCGACAATATCATTGTAGCCTACTGTGTAGCTAATCTTACGCACAATAATAAGATTTGCGATTTGTTTACGATTTTTCCGTATAAAAATTGTACATCAATGTCGAACAATAAATGTGAGAGGACTTTTTGACTGAATTACCTGTATAGATTTTAGAACAGTTTGATAGATTTGCTATTCGTCTAGTATTGTAAAAAATATTGTTTGAATCTATGCAATAGAACGTAATTGTGATTGAAGATATAATTTAAATATTGCAACTAGTGAAAATTATTCTGATCAATAACTATTATGCGAGAACTCAATCGAAGTAGAAGCCGTTCTCCCAGGCAAGCAGGGCCGGGTATAATCGTTTATATTTTATATTTATGTAATTGTGTTATCCTTGATACATTGACCATTATATGTTTAAATGTTGTTGATAACTGAATTTATTAATATTTTATACTGGTATTTAGACATTTCCCCGTGTGGTGTCCGGTTTCTTTGAAGAATTGACCAACCGGTGAATGCACGTGTTGTAGAAGGCGACTAAAACACTAAGATCAATACCAACATCAGAAAGGGCATTCGGTTGGTGAGCTCCTAGGCTCCAGAAATTACTAAAAAAGTTTAAATGAATGGAAAAGTCTCAAATAAGGGAAAGACTGATGATATGATGTGGGACAGAGAGGATTTGAGGCAGTCAATCCCAACCCTGCTTGAACTTGGGTTCAAGGGAAGATTATGATGATTTAAGACATTTCACTCATAAATAAGGCTTCTTTTTATGTATAAGAGTGTTGTGAAGAGTTACTATTATTGTATTGTTATCATAAAATATTGGTTATTAGGATATTATATAAGCAAATATCCCCTTTTCTAAAGTACAACATCTGCTTGTTATTAATCAACTTAATGCCTGACATCAGTACTGTAATAAAATGAAATTAATAGATCAGAAATTTCTTTAAATTATTGTATCCTTTTTGCCTTCGAATAACTGCTGCTTGGAGGAAATTATATCTTTTAAGTATTTACATTAATTTTCATTGAACTTCATAAATTTAGTGTAACTAATTAAGTAATTTTGCTTTATTATATATTTAAGAGAGAAGAAGATCCCGAGAGCGATTGCGTGACAGAGATAGAGGAGGAGAGAGAGATCGAGAGAGAGATGAGAGGAGGAGGCCTAGAAGTAGGTCGCCACACGGCAGACGTCAAAGATCTAGGTCACCTCGTAGGAAGCGCTCCAATTCTCCTGGTGCGCGTCGGAGATCGAGGTAAAATATAATTTAAGTATATAACTACTGTAGATCATACATGAATTGTTTTACATGTAAGTTTATAAAAGTTATGACACTTAAAAATTGGTGTCTTTTCATAAAAACTATGAAACTTTCAAAATTATATGTAGTCTAGATTTCACAGACTATTTTATATTTTTTGAAGTTTTACAATACTGGTCCTCTCAAGTGTGATATGATGTGTTTAGCTTTATCTAATATGTTTTATGGTTGCTGCTATTTGTGATGCTGGTCTAGTAAAGTAAATTATTAAGTGTTTAACATGCACTTGTGTGGTTTCAGTTGTGTGAGTCTATATGATGTAGGTTCTTTGAAGTGCGATATCATGTGCTCAACTGGTAAGTTTTATATGATCTCTCGTGATGCAGGTCCGATGAAGTGTGATATAATGTGATCTCATGTGCTTTATATCGGTGTTGTTTTGTGGTGTTACGTGATGCAGGTCCAATGAAACGTGATATTATGTGTTTTATGTTGTTGATGTTATGTTTTGTAGGTCACATGAAATGTGGTATAATGTGATTTCATGTGTTTTACGTCATTGATGTTATATGGTGTTATGTTATGTAGGTCATATGAAATGTGATATGATCTCATGTTCTTTTATACTCCGTTGATATTATGTGATGTTACGTGATGTAGGTCATATGAAGTGTGATATAATGTGATCTCATATGTTTTATGTCTTTGTTATGTGATGTTATGTTATGTAGATCATATGAAATGTGGCATAATGTGATCTCATGCATTTTACTTCGGTGGTGTTATGTGGTGTTATGTTATGCAGGTCATATGAAGTGTGGTATAATGTGATTTCATGTGTTTTATGTTGTTGATGTTATGTGGTGTAGTGTGTTCTATTGTGATATCATGTGTTTTACGTTGTTGATGTTATGTGATGTTATGTTATATAGGTCATATAAAGTGTGGTATAATATGATCTCATGTGTTTTACGTCGTTGATGTTTTGTGGTGTTACATGATTTAGGTCCAATGAAGTGTGGCATAATGTGATCTCGTGTCTTTTACACCGGTGATGTTTTGTGGTGTTATGTTATGTAGGCCAAATGAATTGTGGTATAATGTGATTTAATGTGTTTTACGTTGTTGATGTTATGTGATATTAATAATGTTATGTTATGTAGATCATATGCAATGTGATATACATGTAATGTGATCTCATATGTTTTACATCGTTGATGTTATTTGATGCTATGTGACGTAGGTCGCATGAGGATGAGGAGGAGGAGGAAGTGATGATCATTGGTACCTCGTATGGCATGCCTGTGCGTCCTATAAACGTGGATGCTGCTGTCACAGTTCGTCGTCCAAAACCTCCCAAGCCTCCTAAACAAAAAGCTCCTGGTTTGTATTTTAATTTATTGCACTGAAATTCTATTTACACGCATTGTATATAATAATAATAATAATAATAATAATAATAATAAAGGTTTAACTTCCATTTTCTCAAACAAGGATGATGTCAGGGACATAGCACACATCACTATAGATAAATTCACTGCAAAAGGAATGTGCTGAGGAGAAGCAAGGTCCTAAACGAAAGCCGGTCCGGTGATCAAAAAAGGTCAGGGTAGATTGATTATGTCTACGATGGGAAAAAGTAAGTCCTAATTATTATGTGATTGTTATGCTAGTTTTTTTAAACTTAAAATCATGGTATATAACATTCATGCACTCAGGCAATTAACTAGAGAGTAGATAGGACGTAAATCTGTATGGCATTTACTGAGGTAGCTAGAAAAAATTTGCTTGTGAGTACATGTGATGTATCATGGGAAATTCTATTCTTGAATTACAGAATTAAAAATATAAATAACAAAAAAATGTGTTTTGCAGGTGTCTGAAACCTTTGACCATGATGCAAAAGCTAGACACTTCTTTCTGAAACAGAAACAATTTGGCTTTACATTTAGACATCACAGAAGAAAAGTTATATATTTTGGTGATGTGAGACTGTGATAGTATTCTGTTGTGTATTTAGAGCCACCTGTTTGCAATAAGACGGCTGAAGAACTGGAAATGATGAAGCTGATGGGATTCTCTGGTTTCGAAACAACTAAGGTTCTTTTCTTCTTCTTATTTGCGTTTGTTCATTGTTAGCTTTATTTTTGTATTATCAAGTAATGTTAAGGCCGAGAGAAACATCTGAAAATCCGTACTTTGCTACGCTAAAGTCTATATTGAGGTTTGGTTAGGCATAATCTTTGTTTTGGGATCAACTGATTGGGCAATGGAATTTCTTTACTGATCTTGTGTTCTGAGCAGACTTTCCTATATTGTGTATGGAAGAATAAACTAGTGGTAAACTATGCCTGTTCTACTGGGCAACTAAGCATCGACTGATGAAGCCAAAGGGAAATCTCCTCAGAAATCATATTTGTCCTAAGCTATGAAAAATAAAGCATAGCTGTGATGGGGGGGGGGGGGGCACTGGGTTTGAATCTCACAGCTACTGATCTGCTGTGAGATGGTTAACCTATGTGCTGCTGGTTAATTTTACCGCTCTTTATGATATCCTGAAATGCCATAATTATTACGTGCTAAAAGTTAGTTATTTAGCGAACCGGATTGTTTGATATGTTTGCGCATGTTTTACTGTAGGCACATAGTTCATATTTTGCAAATTTCATTATTATATTTGTCTATTAATATTATTTTGCTATTATGGATAAACTTTGAAAGTATATTCTTATCCCGATTCTGGTTAAACTGGGATTTAAGGGAAGATGATGATGATGATATTATTTTGCTATTATAGGGCAAACGTGTAGAAGGAAATGATGTCTCTGCAGTTAATATTGTTCAGAAACGAAAGTACAGGTAATAACCATTGATTTTAATTTAAGCATTTATTGTTGAAACCATTAGAAATAATTGTTAATCTATTTGCTTTGGTAGGTTGAAAATGGTAAATGCTATTTAACAAATAATAGCTTTTAATCTTGACAGTATTTTACTGCCAACTGATGGTTATAAATCATTTAATCAATTTGAATATAACAATATCGTATTACTTATGTCTTAAAATGTCTTAGAACGTATGAAACACAATACTTGAGTTTACTGTTTTTACTTGTAGCAATATAGATATGCTAGAAAAGAACCTTTGCAATATTTATCTAATGTAATGCAAGAAACAGCCTCCTATTTGCTATAATGAATTTGATATGGTTTTAATACGTGTCATTGACTGGCTAAATTTATTTCCTAGTTTTGCTTCAATTTGAAAAATAATTGTCTTTTTCCATTTAGACTTTCGCTAATGAGTTCTCTAAATTGTTCACCTAATGACAGATCCTAGGTACATACTTTTGCTTGCAGTCTGTATTCACTAAAACGCTATCATTTAGTTACTACATTGTAAAGATCTTTAATAGACATTAACTTAGGCTTCTGTTTGGAAAAGTGTGGATTACAGGGTAATTTCTCATTTACATATTTCCGATGCAGTCTCATGTGCAATTTAATTTTGACAGGAATTGTGTGAGTATCGTGCGTAACAAACCCTGGCTTCGACATTCACTGACATCGCTTTCGAGTGTGGAAACTGACGTTAACATTAGCTTTACCAGCTTTAACATTTGATCGTAGAGAACCGAGTCAAATCAATCAAATAGTGTAGTCTATTGATCTTCTTGTCTGAAGTAAATAAGGAACTAACGCTAATTAAGTAATACGTAATAAACGATCATTTAAATAAGTGAAATATTGTTGTTGTAACATTTCAGGCAGTACATGAACAGAAGAGGGGGATTCAACAGGCCGCTGGACTTTGTTGTTTAGAGACAGCTTCTTATTTATGTTACCTACTGATTAGTCTGCACAGTTGATTAATTTCCACACTAGAGTCGATGTAGGCCTAGTGCAACACTGTTCTGTATATGATAACATACTTTATTTAATCACTAAATGGGTGACTCTAGACTTTTATTGATCCTATGCTAAAAAATCTTGAATGTTGAGTATTGTTGGCAGTGTTTTGCATGATTGAGGCATTAAGTGAGGTTGTTCTAAACGTACAGATGTGAGTTAGAATCATTCAAATCTTTCCTTCACCTCTTGTCGCATTTTTCTTAGGTTAGAGTGCTAGCTATTGTCATATATATGAAGCCAATTCTCTAATTATGTTGATGAATGAGAGTGAAAGGTATGATTATTATTGTTGCCTTGAAAATATTGAATTCATTCACTTTCACTTTATTATATACTTTCAGTGAAATAAAGAGTGAGACTGAAATTAATGAATTTGTTAAGAGGAAGTGATTAGAGGTGTAATTAAATATTTAAAACTTTAAATAATAAGACTGCCAGTATAGCAGACCATTGGTATTTAAAAATCAAGTTGAATAGCCACAGTTCTTGTATTATTCTTACTAGTTTTACTAATCACTATTATTTGCTGTCATATATATGAATTGAAGGCTTCATTTTCATAAATTTGATCATCTGGGCGATTAGTTAAAGTGATTACTAATCAGTGCAGTAGTAAACAAACGTTTAACCTTTGCAGAAATTTGCTGCTTAGAAGTGAATGTCATGCGGTGGACTTGTGGTCTTAATAAAAGGTTAATATTCATGTACTTGCTAGTTTAAGGCATCGCAAAACCAGATAAAGCTTAACATCAGTTTTCTTTGTCAACTGTCAAAAGCTCCTAGTGTTGAGGCGAGCACTGGATTTGAACCCTGCATCTTGATCAAGAGCATACAACTAACCGACAGGCTGAGGCGGAAATGAATGTCTCAATAGCGTAATGGTAACGTCATGAAGTTTTAAATGACAGATCCAGAGGTGAATTGAACCCTCGTGGTTTCGAATCCAAGCTGTGCTGATCTGAGAATAAATCGAGACATTCGGACATTCATTGGACTGGTTACGCGGAAAATGGACTAAATTGCCTAACAGTTTAAACATGTGGTGTTAAAAAGTGATAGATATCAACGTGGTTGATCATTTCACTATAATGCTTGTTTACATTACTTTAAATACAACATAACGTGAGTTAATATTTCCCATACTTCTGAAAAAGACTAGAAAAGAAGCCAGAGAACCTGAACAACATACTGTAACACATATACTGGTAGTTGTAATTCTACAACATACTGTAAACATATACTGGTAGTTGTAATTCTACAATATACTGTAAACATATACTGGTAGTTGTAATTCTACAATATACTGTAAACACCTAACGCATTTACACTTAGGAAATTCTCAAAGCACATTACAATCTAAATGGATAAATAATATCGAAGAGACAGAGTGTCTTAGTTGCTATTAAGACATTCTTTGTCTCTTCGACATTTAACTATTTAGATAGTATTGTGCTTAGAGAACTTCTGCATGAATGATTGCCAATCTTGCATGAAGACTCGATTTGGTACTATGACATAGGCCTAAAGTTTAAAATATACCGTAGGCCTAATATTATCTCTTTATTTTAAAAAGTAACAATAATAATTCTACAATATAAGTTAGTTTTAATATAGGCCTAATATTATCTCTTTATTTTAAAAAGGAACGATAATAAATAAACAACGTAGGCTACTTTTAATATACACTAGGGCCAGTGGCGAAGACGGTAAGACACTCGACCGCGGATCAGTATGTGCGGGGTTCACATCGATCTTGGGCTCGACCGTCACTCTCATTGCTTTCGAGTGAGGAAACTGACGTTAACATTAGCTTTACCAACTTTACCACTGCTAGTACCCATTCGATCTCTTCTATTTAAACGAACTGGAATAAGCGTCTCAAAAATAGGTTTATATAGCAAATTAAAAAAGTAAATGTTTAAATATATTACGTACATCTTGACCAGATACATGTATATATGCCTACTGTCCAATATGAGATGAAATACTTCAGAAATTGAAACTAAGTAGACCCAATGTAGATTTCTACAGGTAATCACATATAGAAATATCCACTCAAAATCTTTCATAGCCTATTTTTGTTGCTCGCATAGCTACATACATACGTGACCTGCTGCATATGTGTTACAGCTAGAATTTCTTACCTAGATTCTGTTTTTGCAATTTTTTGAAATATTATTTCGCTGCTTTATCGATGTCTCCATAGTCCATATAGTTATCAGTAATCGTTGCTTTGATTTCGCATTTCCGTTGTAAGTTGAAAACACATCTCTTCCCACCATAGATTTTATTTCATCTTGCCTAACTGTTTTTTTGATCACCGGACCGGCACTGTTTAGGATCTTTTATTTCTCTTCAGCACGTGTTTTTTCAGATCGTTTGGGGTAAATCGATTTGTAGTGACATGTGATGGAGGGACGTCCCTGACATCATCCTTGTATGAGGAAACGGGCGTTAAGCCTTTAAATATTATTATTATTATTATTATTATTATTATTATTATTTATTAATTGGGGCCTACGCGGATTTATGAATAACCTTCCAAACCCTGGAGATTTTGAATTCAAAGCCGATGACACTTTCGGTCTCGGGCTTCCAAGATATCCGAGGCATCCAATTATGTTCCAATTACTAATTATGGAACTGAAGTAGCTCAAGTTAACTTAGTTCATTGACGCGCAGCTAAAACAATTAAGATAAATCAAGTGCGCAAAATCTCGCCCCCATTTGTACACTAGGCAAGTCATTGAAAAGATATTGAGTTAACCCTTTTATTCGAAATGGCTGAAATAATTTTCGGTTTGATGCAGCAAAATCATTTAAATGATGTAATGTTCCGTGACTCAGAGGATGACGAAATGATGAAATGTACTTCGCGTTAAACATTAAACAAGTTAAATTGTACTTTTAAATTGTAATTTCAAATTAAATTGTAATTTCATTTTAAATTGTAATTTCAAGGTCTATATATATTTCAAATATAGAACTTGAAATAAGATCACGGAATTCCCATTTGAATCGAAAATTTCAGCGGAATTTCCATATAAAATAAAATTTTTGTCATGAATTTTGAGGAATATGAATGGACTAATTAACTAGTTTGCCAATCCTCTAATTCCTTCCTGTTCACCGGTGGAAGACTGTGATGGAAGAGCTTTCTACGGTAAATCTACTGTTATCTAATCTCGTGTATTTATTTATGTGCCGATGAATTTTTTCCATAATTATTAAATCTAATATTAACTCTTTTTATTGTTACAATTTTTTTAAAACAAAAGACTGATAAATATGTCGCATAAAATCAGTTGTAGTGCTACTGTCATCCATGACAATATCGAAAACTATTGAGTCAATAGGCGTTGAGCTCAAGGAAGTCCAAAACGGTGGAAATTATGGAAATCCGGAGAATCATCCCAAAGAAAAATATGAATTATATAGTTTGATCACGATCTGGATAATATTTTGATCAGCGCAATTTAATCAAACTGATTTATCAGTTCTGTTTTGTTGAATCCACAACACGCCGAAGGAAATAATAGAAAATTTGACTTTGTTATTTACATTGATATATTATGATATGAAAGATCTACCTTATAACACTGGTGATACCAGACTGGTGATACAAGTCTTTAGGACTTCCTGAACCAGTATATTATATTAATTAAGTTAATTAAGTTAATAGTAAGTTAATATGCATGTAGCTGGTAATGCTATAAATCTTATAATATATTACCTATGGGTCGTTGCAATTAAGATGACAATCTTCTGATAGTAAAGAATCAAACCATTTAGGACACAAATTATCATTAACTTTAATTCATTTTCTGTAAAGAAATTAATAGTCTCTGTAATGTTTAGTAGAAATTAATTGATGTTGTTAAAATTGTTGTTTTATTGTAATATTTCAGGATTCATTGACTAACTAGCAATTTTGTTTCATTTGGAAGGCTGATCCAATGATACAATGCAGAATAGTCCTAATCGACTTGCTTCGACTGATCAATCAAGGATTGTCGATGCTAGTGTGCATGAATTGAAAAAAAGGGTTTCTCCTGAAGAGGTTACGGTGGATGAATTGCGGCGCCAGTTGAAGGGAATGATTGATTTCGGAGAGAGATGTTTAAAATCTAACCCTTCCGCCGCCAGAAGTGAATTGTCTACGACGCTGAGAGAGTTAAGCTTAGAAGGCAATTCTTCGCATCAGAATACTGTTCCGAGTTTATCGGCACCAGTTTCTGAATCACTAGTCTTGAAAGTAGAGCAACTAACGCAACGAGTTAATGAGGTGTGTATTTAAGAAACCGTTATTACAAATGCCTGCCCTATAGAACTTAAACGATATATTAATAATTTGGTAGAAATTCTAGATAGAAAATTTATGTAAAACAAATTGTAGATTTTATCACTCCGCTGTAAATGGAAAACTAATGCTGTTTCTTGGTTGAATACTAGCAGAAGAGAACTGAGGAATATTTGTAGTAACTAATTACTTTTACATTTTGTTGATAAAAAATATGAATGAAGTGGGCGAATTCGAAAGGTGTTAGAAACTAAATTATTGCTTGTATATTGGTATGGAGTAGTATAGCTTTGGACTGATTTTTTGAATTTACACCATTTTGGACCTTCTTTCCGCTCATCAGCTTGGATTTGTCTCAATAATGGTTGATGTTGTCATGGACGAAAATAGAACTCTAATCATTGTTATTATTATTATATATTATAGATCTAGATTCTGGTGAACACTGTCAGGCTTAATATCTAATTCTAAGATTTTTTATAGATCTATAGATTCTCTTCTCTCAGTTTATTTTAATGTATGTATAAGTATACATACATACATACTGTATAAGTATGTATGTTCTTAATAAACGTTTTTTGTATATAAGTGTATGTAAATATATATTTTGACGTATATAAGTAGTTTGTGACCTTTTTCTAGCTGTTTAACTTTGTTTTGGTAGAGTTTCCCTTTAGATATTGTGCTGATATATCAGTGCATTTGAAATGCTTGACCGTGGTCTTTGAACACTTCATTATTTGTTGCGTTAGTCTATTGCATTAACATATATCATTTGCATACCATGAAGCCAATTATACTGACTGACTGGCGCTTGCATATGTAATATGCTGTTTTGCTTTTATGTAAAAATTGTCACAGTATAAAACCCTAAATATTATTCAATCATTAAATAAATTGATAACAATTACTAATAATACCGAATGATTATATTACTTTATAATTACTCCCACATGCTGTATTAAGTAATACGAATATCCAGCCACAACAAAATTACTAAGATTGTAATATGAATAATATATCAAAGTGTATGTAAATATATATTTTGACGTATATAAGTAGTTTGTGACTTTTTTCTAGCTGTTTAACTTTGTATTTATTTATTTATGTACCTTGTATTTATTCTGTCTCCAGAACTCTAAATATCCTTTATTTTACAAATTCAATCTACATTTAATCGATGGATTATTTTTATTCTTGTTAGACTGTTCAGGCAAAGTTAATGGTTAGTCTTGATAGACCATTTTTAATCCTTTATTATTATTATAAACAAAATTTATTATAAAGGACTTGTGACTGTACATTCCAGGATCTAGTATGTGTATTACAGTATCAGGCAATTAATCTGTTGATTTAATAGCTCTCACAGGAGAACACAGCTCTAAAGCAAGATCTTGCAGAGTTAAAGAAGAGATCTGACTCTGGAGTCATACTCGAATTGCCTTCCCGTCAGTCGAGTGAAAGAAGCGAGAACGAGAAAGACGAAGAAATATATCTGTTGAAGACTCAGCTTGCTCAATACGTAGAAGACTTTCAAGCCGAGAGGAAGGATAGAGAGTGTACTCATCACAAGCTGCACGACGTCGAGCAAGAACTGGAACAAGCTAGACGAGAGGTATGCGATGAATTAACTGAGTTATATACAGCGCAGAGATGTAGTGTTTTTTTTCCAATGCTTTTAAATATAAGCTCTTAAATATTACATATATTGACTGTCGCGTAACTAGTGAACAATTCTAAAGCTTATCATCGTCGTAATCTTCCCTTTAATCCCGGTTTAGCTAGGGTTGGGATGTGAATAGACCTTTTCCACTACTCTCTGCCCAAACTGCATCATCTGTCTATCCCATATTTTTCATATCTTTCTTAATTACTGCATCCCACGTCAGTTGAGATCTACCCCTCTCTAACTTAACCTTCTTCTCATCCCTCCAAACTCTCTTCACTACATCCTCCTCGGCTTTTCTCACTGCGTGACCATACCATTGCAGTCTTGACTTAGCCAACCTATCCCTAATACCCTCAACACTCGAATAAAAGCACTCTAACGCTGAAATTTAATATTTGTTTGATTATTGAACTTATTTTATATCTATATATATATAATTATTTATATCTATGAATATTATATATATATATATATATATATATATATATATATATATATATGTATATATATATATATATATATATGTATATATGTATATATATATATATATATATAGATATATATTATATATATATATATATATATATATATATATATCTATTATATATATATATATAAACCAAACCTTTAAGAGTATTATTGCAGGATCTTTATCATTTGAATTAAGAATTTTACTAAAGCAAACTGTTAAAATAAACCAGTGAACAATACTTATATTTTCTTAGTTGGCCGAATATCGAAGGTCAGGATCGCAGAGGCTTTCGCAGGGTTTCGTATCTGATTCGACTCAATTATCACCGATGAGTTTCAACCAATCACAGCGCGACCAAGCGCCATCTGACAACAGCCCATCCAATCTGACAGGTCGAGGTCCCTACGAAACTGACGGGATTATAGAATGTGATGAAGTCGATTCGCCCGAAGAGTTATTGCACTGTCCAAACTGTAATAGAGGTTTTTATATTGGGCAGCATGGTCTACTGCTGGAGCACATAGACGTCTGTTCTCAGCCCCTGCGGACCAGATATAGCTATCTGTAATTGGTTGTTGACATCCTTTTCGCGGTATTAGATATTAATTCAACTTTGATAGAATAAACTTATTAGTATTGATAGCTTTTGAAAGTTTAGTTAATAGTTTGCAGATATTTTAAATTTAATCCAGAGTTGCCCCACTGTGGCTTCCATGATGTAGAACTCTTGAGAAGATAGGTTATCTTTCTAAATTGAGATTATTCTATCCCTGCCAATTTTGTGCAAAATAATTGAATTAAGATTTGGAATATCACGCAACCATTCAGTGACAGTTCAAGTATGATCAAATGCGATAAACCATTATTGAGCTAAATAAATAATTGAACGACTTAGCATTTCAGCGTCGATGTTGTAAGCTAACAAAGCTGTCAGTGATTCAGTCAAGCCAAAGGAATCATCTGTGACAGCCCAACGGACCTTCTTGATCACGTGCTTTCATCAATTCACAGGTCAACCAATCAGATTGCTAAGCTCTTCTATTGACCAGGGATTGATGAAATTAAAAGATTTAATTGGAGTAGTTATCTGATGTTTAAGTTTACTAATGAATAGCATTGTAATATGTAATAAGTAATTTCGCTAATTTAAGTCCGGTATTTTACTAATTAAAACTTTACAAAAAAGTATAAAAGTTTAAAAAAACAAGTAAATATTGTGGCCCATTGATGCTCTGCAGATTTTAATCCTGGACTAGCCTATTCAAGAGTAACATTTTAGAAAAATAGTAAAAGCTGGTAAAGCTAAGGTTAACGTCAGTTTCCTCACTCGATAGCAATGTCTGTGATGGGCGAGCCCAGGATTTGAACCCGTACATACTGATCCGCGGTCGAGTGTCCTACCGACTTCTCTACTGGCTCCAGCCAGTAGCGAAGTCTGTAACAGTCTTAGTATGTAACAGTGATGCTTTCTAAATTAAATATTGGATAATTACTTATAAATAATAGTCTATTTGTATTACTACTTAATATATTTCTAAAGTAATAGATATAATCTATTATACGTTTTATTTATTAACAGATATAATATACGATCATTTAACTGTCGTTTTTGTTTCTTGGGCCTATTCTCTGTAGACTGTAGCACATATACATGTCGCCATTGATTGATTTCTATTGTTTTGAGGTGATATTCTACTAATACAATTTTGATATCGTTGCTGAATGATAGTCTAATTTGATTATTGAACGGAATTGATTTCTCTCAGAGATTCGATGACGGACATCGAAGATATCAAGGCGTTCCTATGAAGAAGCTGAGAATATGGGAACGTTGTTTGTTGTCATTCAACCAGTGGAAATGATTATTGGTAAACAATGATTGATAAACGATGATTTGGTAAACGATTTATGGTAAACGATTATTGATAAACGATGATTGGTAAGCCATGTTTGGTAAACTATGATTGGTAAACGACGATTGGTAAACGACGGTTGGTAAACGATTATTGGTAAACGATGATTGGTAAACGATGATTAGTAAACCATGATTGATAAACTATGATTGGTATGCTATGATTGGTAAAAGATTATTGGTAAACGATAATTGGTAAACGATTATTGGTAAACTAAGATTGGCAAACGATTACTGGTAAACGATAATTAGTAAACGATTAATGGTAAACGATGATTGGTAAACGATAAACGGAGCTGCTGCTGTAGCACTGCCTGTCTGTCTGGCGACTCGATTCATTGATTGATACCTTTTACTTTCGTTAACTTCACAGTGTCTGCAGATTTTAAAGTTGTTATTGAATATGGGTGTTCTAATTTTAAAGCTGGCCTACGTTGTTATGGACTTTACGATGCACAGTGTATAGTCTAAATTAGATAGAGCTTATCCTATAGCCTGAGCCGCTAGCTTGCTGGCAAGTTGTTCGACAGCGGATCTGTAGGTGCAGGGTTCAAATCGAGTGCTCTCCCCATCACTGACATGCTATACAAGCAGGAAATAGACGTTAAACTTGGCCTTAGCCTTAGATACGGGCTTATTTGTAGAAAATTGATAGATTTAAAAATTATGCTTTACTTCATATTTCATTGGGCCTTGTAGGCAAGTTACATTATGCAGTTGAAGTTAAAAAATGTTCTCTCTCTCATCAGTGCACTGCAAAGTGGCAGGTTCAAGGTACATATTCATTCTCAAAGTCTCCTTTCTCGCTCCATAAGAGTACTCCTTAGATCAACAAGTTAATCCCTTCACAAAATCTATGCCTTATCCATACCTTATGTAGCCTATATAGTTTGGGAAAAGTGTGGCTTCTGAGGTTGTTTCCCGTTGCCTTCCTAAGTTAGATGGATTAATTACCATTTATTCCTGGGGAAAGATCTAGTGGAACTGAGTTTTCTTGCGTTCCCCTTCCCCCACTTTAACCACTGCATGCTTATGCTTAATGTCGATGTTAATAATAAAGAATTGATGAGTAAGATAGTCTGCTCCTTACCTCTAAGTATAACAGTTATCTGATTGCTGTAGCAATCCTGATAAATTTTTTTAAGTGTAAATATAGAGTTTACTATCCATGCACTCAACCGTTAATAGTGGTTAAATATGAGCTTACGGGATGAGCGTAAAGTGACATTAAATTGACTTTACAGTGGTTGGAATCACGGCTGCGGCATATATTATATAAGGCAATTTAAAGCTAAGGTTGCTCATTATATTAAATTTACTATTATTACGATTGTTTCCCCGTGTTGTGTCCGGATTGTTTGAAGATTAGACCAACCCTGTAAATATGCACGTGTCGTAGAAGGCAAAATAAAAATACTAGATCCAAACCAACGTTAGAAAGGGCGTTCGGCTGGTGAGCGCTTAGGCTTCAGAAATTGCTACAAAACTTGAACAAATGGAATAAAGGCAGATGAGGAAGTAGTGAAGAGAGTTTAGACTTTAGAGGGAAGAGCTGGATGTTAGCTAGAGAGAGGTAGACCACAATTGACGAGGGATGCGGTAAGGGCATGATAGGAAAGGCATGAAAAATAGGGAATTGACAGATGATATGGTGTGGGACAGAGAAGACTGGAGAAAGTCCATTTGTATCCCGACCCTGGTTAACCTGGGATTTAAGGGATGATGATGATGATTATTATTACATAATATCTACATCACTGATAAATCCTATTAAGACTGCCTTTCGAAATTTTTTATTTGCACCGTTCATTGGATAATAAATATAGCTCATCATTTTGACTTTACGTTGTTGTATAACAGAAAGTAGTACTATATTATTATTGTTTATTATTAAAAAGGTTGGTCCCAAATATTCATCACTATTTGACTGGAGATCCAGCGATAAAGAGCTGCTATTAAAGTAGGCGTGTTGAGGTTATTTGCATTATCGTCACGTAGAGCAACTCGCCTTCAATAGGCTCGTAAAAATCACTGGGCTGGTTATAGGACAAAAAGCGCTCGACATCTCGAGAAAAACTCTACGAGGTCATCTGTCGGGCTTGAACAGCAAAAAACCAGGTGAACGAAGCTAAAAATAGACTGAGCTGAGAGAGCAACTGTCCAATGAGAGAGCGTCAAATACGAGTGAACGAGTATATCTCTGAGGTCCGCGATATTGTAGCCAATCACTGCAAGCCTATCATTTTATATTATTCCACTTCATTGGCTGAGATAGTAGCTATGATCCTGCAGATAGGCGAATGTTTGAGGTCATGATAATGTTTTTATTTTAGTGCATTTCGTGAATGAGTTTTAACAAAAGTACTAAACGCCTTTAAAAATATTGTCACATCCTAGTAACTGCTGTTGTACCTTGTTGTACTAGCTTAGGATCCGCATCTATCAATCAAAAAAATGAAACAGACTGGAAAAAATAGAAAAATAAACAAAAAATTACAATAAAAAAGAATAAAAAATGAAATAAACTGTCAGTCACTCAATCGATCAATCACTGGAATAGTCAATCGATAAATACATCAATGGAAACAGGCAAAAAGTGATGCTTAAAATATATAGAGATGCTGCTGGCTAAACCGTCTCCTAATTAATACTGGATCCATAGCTACGCTATACATAGAATCATAACATAACACATGCGTGAAATCAAAACCGTTTCTACATACTTCACAAATTTATTATGACAATCGATACGAGCACAAACTACAAGGACTATATTAAGAGGTGAAAAACATTATGCATGCAATTAGCGTTCACTATAATTACATAACGTAATCTAATTTATATTATGCGTACCTGCCTAGCCTATATAGAATGTGTTTATACAATTATATAGTAATTATACATAAGCATTATTTTCAGTGCTATAGACTTCTCTCTTAAATCTTTAAATTTTACTGAGTCTCGCTTTAATAGCTTAATAGAAGGCCTACTGTTGGTTAAGCACGATGTAACGGTTTCAGTTTTTAGAAGCAACAACAACATCATCAGATGTTACTCAAAGTATCATTAGATCAGAAATATGGCCGTTATACCCGGCTCAGAGAGCATAGAAATGTACATGTGAGCAGGCATACTGAATGCATACACCCTTGAATGAAAATGTACAGTAATGAAAGTGTACACAAGCATTTTATACATGTAACTGTAACATTGTATACATACAACGTAACACACGTGCAACTCTCTAACATACAATTCCAATGTACACACACCGGCAGCGTATAACATCTTTATTATACAATAACAAACTGTACGCTTACAAGCAGCATACTGAATGCGAATAACTGTAATATACAATTCAATTGAGGGTATTAGTAAGTAGTATCCAATCAACAATTTATCACACCTTTCTATACCTCTACCATAGAGTTGCGACGTAATTCGTCAATCTCACCGGTGCTTTGATACAGATTGCAACAAGTTATGTATGGACGAATATCTAACATACAAACCGAACTGTATTGAATTTACGTACATAGGAATACACTGAAACCTCTCAAATAAATCATACCAGAGACCACATGTATTTATTCTGAATTTCTACAACTAATAATCTCGGTTCATATAATTTAAATATAAGAAGTGATATTGGTTTCACACAGGATTTAGTATTTAATGTATGACATTAACTATACGAGATCAGCAGATTAGTGAATAAAGATTTATGATTAATTCTACCAATCACAAGCCATACAGGCCATATTGATCAATTTTGAATTTATATTAAAATTAACGTAGTTTTTTCAAGTTAACTTTACTATATGCATGTAAAACAAAGAACTGTTAATATGCTTATGAAAGTGGTTGGACTTTAAGCTTTCCAATTAATATCAATTCCTGTCGTTTTCTTTATCTGTTGTATTGCTGCTTGTAACTGTTAGACTATTTGTTATGTTGTAACTAGCTGCGGTTATCAGACTTTGGTGAAATAAAGGAATAGAATAATAGTACTAAACTCAGCTCACACTAATTTATACATTACGGCAGTGCAAGCATGAGAGAGATAGATAAATAGACAGATACATAGTGAGTGAGAGAGAGCGAGAGCGAGAGAGAGAGAGAGAGGGAGAGAGAGAGAGAGAGAGGGAGAGAGAAAGAGAGATACAATTTACGAGTAAGACAAATATAATGAAACGTGCAAACTTACAACAAAATAATCACCAAGCAGTCAAGTGCAAAACAAAACAAAGTTATCAATAAATTCAATCAATCGCTTGTCTCAAAAACTCCCATCTGAGAGTTTCAAAACACCAACCAATACAGGCAGATAATCTAACAATATGTAGGCAGTCTCAATCCGCCCATTTTATCCATTGTACAATTAATAATTGTCAATCTCATTACATCTAGTAGACTCAGAACATGACGTAATTCTTTCGATTTCATGAAGGTATATCATGTTGATTATTAGATCATACTATAATACTGTTTACCAATTCTTTGCCAGGATTTTTCTATTAGAGATGGCACACCTGTTGCCTTTCTATCAGTTCTAATACATATTTGCATGCCTTAGGTTTTCTAATATTCTTCAGTGTTTTTTCACGGTACAGTCAACCAATCTACTTTTTTCCTGACATTCTCAAAAACGATTCCGACTTCGGAATCGTTTTTGAGAATGTCAGGAAAAAAGTGGATTGGTTGACAAAAACGATTCCGACTTCGGAATCGTTTTTGAAGACTACGAAGCACTTTTAATGGTAAAGAGTTCAATATTTCTGCTAAAGCTAAGCCATTAATTCCCACTGCTTGGACAAATACATACAACACATTCGATGCGAAATCACAATGCTTATTATAGAAAAGGTAACAATGAAATGCATAAAGATATTAAAACAACGGACAGGAACAGACGACAACCTACACCACGCAGAACCCACCGTTCAGCGCGGTCAGTGTGTGGAAGAGGCGGAGAGGAGAGAGAGAGAGAGATCCTTGACCAAATGCAACTGTGGGACATGAAGTAAGAAAAGTCTACTACTGAGTATGACCAGTTCTAAACATGATTTCTTTTACAATTTATGACAGGCTGCTTCTATGAAATTAAATTCATGTACATCGTAAGTATTGGTTTTGAGGAGAAAAAATATAAATCAGCAAAAATCTTCGACGTTAGTAATAAAACAGATTTTCAAGAGTACAAAAAAAGAGAGCGATCTGGAGTATTCATTGCCATCTCTATTCAAATTTGCAGGTATGTATCACCTATCCTCCAATAGGTGATATACACTGGATCCAACAGAAACTGAGAAGCTATAAATTTATACTTCCAGTTAGTTCACTTACAACAAGCTGTAAAAAGCTATAAAGTTTAACGTCTGTTTCCCTACCACAAGGAATCCAGCTGAGTAAACTACTATTAGCTTTCTATTCAAAGAAACAACATAATATCGAAGCTATTGCTATCATGAACAACCAGTATCAAGTCAGTGGTGTTGAAATTGTTTCCTCAGCATATAAGTCTCCGTATAAACACAAACTAGAACCCGTTCAACTTCAGCAGTGGAAATGACTGAACCGGCTGAATGGCACAGTGGATAGCGTACTTGCCTATTAATTAAACACGAGAGTTGGGTTCCTTCTGATAGAATACAATTATTAAAGCTAAAGCAAGACAAAGATATTATTCTAATAGTAAAGCCAATCGACCTGTGGAGAAATATAACACAATCTGACTGATCAAAGCTTTCAGATCCGGTTCATCTCCACTCCAGTTCCACTACAGATCCGTAAAGAGAAGATACGAATACTAACAGCACATAATAGGTCTAGAGAAACAAGTCACAGATAGTCTAGAAAATAGATTTAGTGTGATTAATAGTTGATATCA
Organism: Enchytraeus crypticus; assembly: GCA_905160935.1. NCBI lineage: Eukaryota > Metazoa > Annelida > Clitellata > Enchytraeida > Enchytraeidae > Enchytraeus > Enchytraeus crypticus. The sequence goes on along the minus strand of CAJHZI010000253.1, from coordinate 1,059,955 downwards.
TTGATATCATCAACTGGTTTATATTATTAATAAATAATACTAATAATAATGGTTAACGTCCATTTCCTCATCCAGGGATGATGTCAGGGATGTCTCCAACAGCACACACATCAATCTGCAAAAGAAATGCAGATGCGCTGAGGAGAAAGAAGGTCCTTATTGTGTGGTTGGTATCACTAAATGATTGATATCTTTGTATGTTTGATATCACTGTATGGTTGATATCACTGTATGGTTGATACCACTATAAGGTTGATATCACTGTATGGTTGATACCACTGTATGGTTGATATCACTGTATGGTTGATATCACTCTATGGTTGATATCACTGTATGGTTGATACCAATGTATGGTTGATAACACTGTATGGTTGATACCACTGTATGGTTGATATCACTGTATGGTTGATATCACTGTATGGTTGATATCACTGTATGGTTGATATCACTGTATGGTTGATATCACTGTATGGTTGATACCACTGTATGGTTGATATTATCATCAGAATGGACAAGACTATGGTTTGACACAAAGATCACATACAGACGAGGAAATGAACCCTAAATCTCTATAACCGCGACAAAAAAGCTAATCTGTCTATTGTATCGCCTCACTAAGCCATGCTTAGGACAATTATACTGGCCTAGACTAGCTAGAAGGGACCATAATTAGCTGAGATTTGCCTAAGCAATCACTTAGGCTACAATACACACACAGAGTATAAAAGAAATAGATATGTATTTCACGAAAATCCAATGTACAGCTGATTCTTTCAGAATATTAGTGAATACAACGCAATTTTATGTACAAAACTGCTCAGAATTAAGAACCTTTGATAGCAATTACAGCTGTGTATTTTAATTTTGTTCACATCACCTTACTTTAAAGATCTGCACAGCTTGTGTAGCTGATCAGCAGAGAGTTTACACTACATGACGAAGGTGGTAGGTTCAAATCCTCGCTAAACCATCAACGAAGACGCCGTATCAGCCGGACAAATGAATGACGCAGCATACTGTCAATGGTACTGACAAACAATTTAATTGGGTGTCAATAAATTCAAAAATCAATTACTCGATTTATGCAATAACAGATAACAACCTGTTTACGGTGATATAATAAGACTGGCCACATTTACTGTTAGTTAAACAGCCTAATGGGCTGGCGCTAAAGTAGTGACATGGATAGAATTACTAGTAATAAAAATAGAAGATATCTGTACAAGAAAGAACAACAACAACAACAACAACAACAACAATGCTGCTACAAGATATATGCCAGTGAAAAAACTGTATCACACAATATTCATCAACACATCACAACAGCGCAAATAATTCGTTCTATTAGTAATTCCAATACGCCCATCCAAGCACACTCAAAGAAGGAATTATCCATGATGATGTCTATCATCTGCATGCACAGTACATATTCCAAAAGCTGAATTTTTATCAAAGGCATCTCAAAGTATAGGTAGGCCCTTAGTGAATATGCAGCACTTCTTTACTAGTAGGCATAGTAGGTTTTCATAATTAGCCTATAGGCTAAACAGGCACTAGAGAAATAACCAAAATATAACAATACATATTCCTTCTATAAACCAGTTCACAATGACTAATAGGTTATTTATAATTAACAGAGAGATATTACACAAAAAAGTTAGTTCAACAAATTAGCTGTAACATAAGCGAGGTTTTTCCAACAGTGCTGACAACAATCTGACACAGTCGCTTAAGAAAGACCCTCAATCGTATTTTCTCAAGTGAATGGAATGAATTTAACTGAATACAAACAGGAAACAACCACCGGTGATATATGGTATCGTGATCTAACGGTAAGAATATTGAAACAACGCGGACGCTATTCATTAAACATTAAAACGATATCTCTCTATTTCTCTCTCTCTCTTTCTATATATATATATATATATATATATATATATATATATATATATATATATATATATATATATATATATATACATACACACACACACAAGCAACATCCACAATAGCTATCCTTAATTCTGAGGCATTTTAAGGTAATTTAAAATCATACGTTGATTCAAATCCGATATTCCTGAGACTTCTTTGAGGTCTGCTCATATATCACAACAACTTGTACCTGATGTTAATTTTATGATGTCAGTCATTGCACGGTATCCTCTCACTGCTCAAATTTTACTGGAGCCTAAGTATTTGATTATAGGTATAAAATCATAGAAACGATTATTTAGCATTTATTTCTATTACGATATTAATAAATAGTCATGTTTCTATGGCATTTACCCATCTACATTATTGATTGCTACAAGTAATTTAAACAGGGACGTCTTCGCCATATAAGTAGTTTGCGTCACACAATTATCCGGAGGGTACTTGAAAATCAAACTTAGGAGGTACCCTAATATAGTACGGTACCCACTAAGTTGCGTTTTGAGTCGTAGGTCAAAGGGAGGGAAGACGCACCCGAGTAATTACACATAACGCCAAAAAGATCCGTGCAGCATCCAACAGCAGCAGGAACTTGTCAAGTAGGCTTTAAGATCGATACAGGTCATGACACTGCTGCATAAATCAAGCAAGATTGACTTTCCTTAGGTCAACAGTCAACATTTAATAGTTATAACAGTAGTCATAAAGGTTCAATGTTCTCAAGCAAACAAGACGCCAGTGGCGCCAATACATGTTAATACAGTTCAGTTTTATATCCAACAAATACACCAGTCAAACAGTCGTAATAGAATTAAAAGATCACCAGCAATTAGTGACATATCAGTCATTATTATACTGAACAAGTCGATTAACTTACTGACAATTCTGCCAGCAGATCCATTGCAGAAAACTTCTAAATCCTGCCATTAATAGCTAGCATTCAACAAGAAAACCTCTAAATCCTGCCATTAATAGCGAGAGCACTCAACAAGGAAACCTCTAAATCCTGCCATTAATAGCGAGAGCACTCAACAAGGAAACCTCTAAATCCTGCCATTAATAGCTAGCATTCAACAAGAAAGCCTATACTGACTACAAGCCACCAATCACATTGATCCAGGTCACTTGAATCAATCAATCAATTCAAATCAATAATCATTGATAGTATACACACTCTGCCAGCTGTGAGCAATGTCTATTAGTCCTAACTTAGGCTGAAGGCATGTGGGTTAGTAATGCGGCATAGAGCAACCACGTCTTGAAGGCAAGTCAACGCGACGAATGAAATTACATCAAAAGCTAACAGCAGATCACGCACTAGCCCTGATCAAGTCAATCACCGGGGTTCAAAACACAAATTGTAACAATTCTTATTCCTAATTTCTACATAACGTCGCTGATTTTAAAGGAAAATATGACTTAAATAAATTTATAATCAATAAATTAATTAATGGACGAAAATTTATTATAGTATTCATAAAATAGTTAATATTAGTTTGGACCAGTATTCGCTATGCATCTAGTGCAATACTAGCTTCTCATCAATAAAAGATTCAATCAGTAAGCATCGTTTTTACACTTTCCGATAATTAATTTTTCCATTAAAAAAATCTTTCCATTAACTCAATCACATTTAAATGCTAAGACATTTAATACATTCCATTCATAAGTTCGTAGAGTAACTGATGCTAGCCCAAAATTATTTCAAATAACCATACATTTATTAAATTAATTGACAGTCTATCTATCACCCATTAATTATACATAACAAGTAAGACATCTGGTATACCGGGTAGCAACAAATATCCGCACAACTTTGTACAATATTATTGAGAAAAGAGAACATTTTAAAATAACAGACGATTCTTAATTACAGATGTCTAAGTGATTTATCTAAGCAACAGTTTTTCCGTATGTACAGAGTAAAGGGGTTCCTCAATTCAGTAGGGACTAGCAGGCCTTCCAGTCTATACGATCAGGCACGTCAGAGTGATACTTGCATTTAATCTCTCTCAGATTCTTTCGCTTAGTTTCATCTGAGGTAAAGAAAATCTCACAGCTAAAGGATTAAAAAAATACTATACTTCTGAGTTTGCTATCTGCATCAATCTTGGTGTGGCATATAAAGAAAACTGAGCCTAATAAATAAGAATCTTATAATATTCTAAATTAAATTCTAATTGACTATAAAAGCAAGTAAGGGTGTTTTATGAGATGCGTCATTGCCTCATTTAAAACTTCTCAGCCATGTCCAAAAGGAGCAGGATTCAGACTACAGATCTGCCCATCATCGATGAGAAATATTAAACACGCAGATGACATTAAAAAAAGCTAATGTTAACATCCGTTTCCTCACTCGATGTCAGTGATGGGAGAGTAGAGGATTTGTACCCCGCACATACCGATCCGCAGTCGAATATCTTATTGACTTCGCCACTGGCTCCAGCCAATTACTATTCAGATTAATATTCAGATCTGCTACTTGTGCGTGTTATATTCAAGCACACACACTAAGCCAAGCAGAAATCCTTACATTAGCGCAGCTATCATCTTTTATCTGCACAAAGGCATGTGCACAACTACACTCACATAAACACAGCACAACAGCAATACACTTACACGCTCAACCTAACTATTTTAGAACCAGTTAAACCAACAAAGATCACCACAATGTACGTAAATGGTTAAGATATACAACAGCATTTGTTTCCAGAACGTGTACCGAGTGAATGAAATAAATGGCAAAAGACAGCTAAGAAATTATTTATGCGTAACTGTGAATGTCAGAAAAACAAATCTACGAAAGAAAATTGATTCACCTTAAGTTCACACATTCACAACAACTTCTGCAACTTCCAGCGACTTTTCATCACACAACGTCAAACTTATCCTCAACCCATTTACTATACAACCACCGCCTCGTTATTTCTCTAACACACCACAGCTACTTGATGCGTATTGCTTGGCTGTTCTTATCCAGATAATGTCTGCATCCATATCTCTCCTAACATTGCTTTGAGTGAATGCATCAATGATTCCGGAGACGTCGTAGAAGCAGAACAACTTCTAGGTAGACGCAGCAGCAGCTGAAGTTAACTGGTACTTACTGCGCACATCAAAGAAACAAGCAAACAATACAGTCCCAGAGACGTAGAAGCTTTGTATTTATTTCTATTGTATCACCTAATACATGGTTCCACGAAGATAGCAAATTTAACATATAACAGAATTCCAATTAAAGAGGTACTGGCGCTTGTGGGTTAAACACCTGTTTAGAAATTTAGGTATTCATTAATAAATGTTGCATGGCTATTAACTAAAAGGTCAATCGCTAAAATTATAGCGCTCAACCAATGACAGCGCTGCCCTTGAGGCTGATCGACCAATCAACTTACTTCGTGAACACAACTAGAATATTTGTCTTAATCAGTTGATTAACAAAACAGAGGCGTAAATGTTAGAAAACAGTTGCGCTGCTACACATTACTTTACACAGTGATTCAAGTTTACAGAATAAAAAATGTTGACTAAACAGTAGTTTAGCAACTGCTGAGGTTTAAACAGTTGTTTACGCAATTGACGAGGTTTAAACATTATCTCACTAGTAAATACCTGTATAACTCAAGTGATAATTCCTTCTGCATTAGATGTCAGCGGATACGTCAATCAGCACTGCAACTTACGTTCTATATTCATATCAGACCAAATTCCCAAAGCTACAAGCCAAGTCTCAGTTCAGTCTACAGATCAGGTGTAGCAGGATGCAAACCCACTGCTTGCTACGTCACCGACAAACTAACGAAATGAGAAACTGACGTTAAACATGGCTCTAGCCTCATGCAGAAACCACCGATAGCTACGCTACGTACCGCTATATATATTATATATATATTTTTATTAATATATATTTATATATATTAATATATAATTATAGCTACGCTACTTACCAGGCGGCTGATCAACGCTGAAGGTGTCGACGACCTCGAGCTGCTGCTGATTCATGGGAGCCAGCAGCGGCAGCAGCTGAAAGATCTTGATGAGAATTCTGCTGTGATTGGTCACGTGGCTCTTCTCTATCTCATAGGCCAGCAGGTCGAGGTAGTAGTCGTGCAGACGCTGAACCCTCCACGGGTTCTCCAGCTTAGCTCCGTCTACAGGCAATCAATCAATCGATCAATCAATCAATCGATCAATTAATTGGTCAATCAGTAAGTCAATCAGTCAGTCGATCAATCAAGCAATCATCAGTCAATCAATCAATCAAGCAATCAATCAGTCAGTCAATTAATCAATCAATCAATCAGTCAGTCAGTCAGTCAGTCAATCAATCAATCAATAAATCAAGCAATCAATCAATACATCAAGCAATCAATCAATCAGTCCATCAATCAAGTAAGTAATCAATAAATAAGTCATTCAATAAGTTAATAAGTCATTCAATAAGTTAGTAAATCATTCAGTCAGTCAATCAGTCAACCAATATACTAGATACCAGATAAATATTTAATACTGAATTATCAAATAAGAAACAGAAGAACTACAACAGCATTTTGAATACATTGGCTTTAAGAATTTGCTATTTATGGATTGATTGAACAGGTGACTTACAATAACAGACTGACGGACATACTGACCCACATTAGTATCATGAGCTAACAGACTGACTGACATACTGACCCACATTAGTGTCATGAACTAACAAACTGACAGACACACTGACCCACATTAGTGTCATGAGCTAACAGACTGACTGACACACTGACCCACATTAGCGTCACGCGCTAACAGACTGACTGACAGACTGACTAACATTAGTCAGCTGTACAGTATCAGGAGCTAACAGACTGACTGACAGACTGACTGACATACTGACCGACATTAGTGAGCTGCAGGGCACAGAGTATCATGAGCTCGGTGGGAGTGAGCTGACAGTGGCTCAGCTCCTCAGCGAATGAGAACATGCTCTCGACGAGAGATTCCGGAAAGAACCGGTTGAACCAGGACCGAGAGTACACCGCCTCGCAGTTGATACGTATGTGGCAGTCTCCATCCCAGAACAGTCTATTGTAGAGTATCTGAACAGAATTCATACAGCTTTATTGCATATCCAAACACATCATAAACTAGGCTTAGATATAACTACAATAGATGACAAAATATTTCCATTTCTGTTATGAACTATATCCAATAGAACACATAAATCATATAGCAGCTTAAATATAATACTTTACTGTGGAGTTAGTGGAGGATATTTAAATTATAATCGTCCAAATTAAAAGGTTCTTTTGCAAAAGCCAGTATCCAAGCAGGTGCTATCAATCCACATATACATTTGTTCCAGCATATATACATTGAGTGTGTAAAATATTCATCAAAGGACAAATCTTCAACTAATACAGAAAAACTCATCCAAAAGAAATCCTCAAGTACAGAGAAATCCTTAGAACTACAGACCTAAGCACAACAACTAAGTACCACAATTAACATACATTAAAAAAATACAACAATATAGTATTTACAGTATTAGGTACGCAACAATAGCTCTTTAAGTCACTTGTTAAAGTAACTAGTTTTATCAGAGGAAGTACAATATTAGAAAAGTAAAAATAGATACTAAAGGAGCTAGTCAAGATAACTAGTTTTATTCTAACTATTAAAACAATAGCAATAAACAATAGCTATTAGTAAACTAACTAGTTTTATTCCAAGCATTTAGAGTAACAGACAAGTAAAACAATAGTTACAAAAGTGTAAAGTTGTAATATAAATAGTTACAGTAGTAGATAAGTAGCAGCAGTTACTTGAGTAGCAAGATCATCACTTAAGCATAGCAAGTGACAGTTTAAGGAGAATTGAGACCATGCAAGATAAGATACGAATAATAAGCTATATCTTATAAACTGGTAAGATACTCGACTGTGGATCAGTATGTGCAGGGTTCAAATGCTGGGCTCTCCCGTCACTGACATCATTCACTCGAAATGTGCGGGATCAAATCCTGGGCTCGCCCGTCACTGACATCGCTTTTGAGTGAGGAAACTGACGTTAAGCTTAGCTTTACCAGGTTTAAAGCTAACCATCCAGAGCATGTAGTAGGCTTGCTCGATCAGGCTCAGCTGATCGCTCACGTTCAACTGCTTAAATCCTGGGATGTTGGCACAGAGACCTGAGAAAACATTAAACATATTAATTCATTTACAAATAATAACAGTAATCATTTAAGATCATTTATATAGTAAATGCAGGAAGTCTCAAATAGGGGATTGACTGATGATATGATGTAGGACAGAGATGATTTGAGACAGTCTATTCGTATGGATCTGACCCTGGTTGAACTGGGATTCAAGGGAGGATGATGATATCATATATGTTCGATGCAACATGCTACACTCTGCAGTAGCACAAATGCAACTAATTTTATGCAAGAACGAATGGTTGGATGAAGATAATAGGTTCGGATAAATAGCCCATCAGCTGTGAATGCATTTACAATTTTCTCAGTGTTGTGTCCGGGTTGCTTGAAGAGTAGACCAACCGCAAAAATATGCACGTGTCTTAGAAGGCGACATAAAAACTAGATCCAAACCAAAGTCAAAAAGGGCATTCGGTAGGTGAGTGCCTGTTAATTTTATTATTTATTATCCCTTATTTCATTCTAGAAAATATTTACAACAGTGAATCTCTGTTTCTAAATTTGTTTATTCGACATCATGAATAACAAAGCTTATCGTTCCCGACCCTGGTTAAAACTGGAATTTAAGGGAAGAAGATTATGGTGACATCATGTGTAACAAAGCCTATCGTTCCTGATGCTAGTTAAACTGGGATTTGTAAGGGAAGAAGATGATGACATCATGCATAACAAAACATCCCGCGAGGAGCTGGACTGAGACGAAGAGCGCTTACCCATGATGACAGAGTTGGCACGAGGCAGCGTGAGCATGAAGTCGTTCCAGAACACACAGACCTCCTCTTGAGTTATCACCGTCGCCGGATCATTCAGCTTGTGTATCTGAAAACATTACACGTGTAACGTTCAATCTCATAAAGTAGCAGGTTCACGTTCTACAGAAAAACATGCAGAAACAATAGCTAAAAAGAGCTGAGAAAAATAGCTAAAAAGAGTTGACAAAAGTAGCTAAAAAGGAGCATCAATAGCCATTTGTGTATGTAAAGAAATTCAGTCTAACTACAAGAGCGACCTCCATTACAGTAATCCCAAAATTCATAAGATGGCAAAGTCCAATGGCAACATAGTCACTCATTTTCTTCTTTAGCAAATACCTACAAATATTTAAAGTTAAATATTAATTCTTTAAACAGCAAAAAATTGGAATATACTATATCATCTGCTTATTATGAACCAAGTTTTTGTTTGTAAATTGCAAAACATACTAATTCAATTTTTCAGACATAATCATATTATCGCCTCATTAACAAAAATATTGAATTAAAAGGTGGCAGATATTACATAGAAAATATATAAAATTTTTATAGCAAATCAATTCAGTGCAAGTTAAGCCTATTGCTGAGCCATATAGGCCAATATTGTCCAGAATTACAAATCAAACTTTAGATTTGCTTCATATTTGCATGAAAGCTCAATGCATATGATTGTCGCAGAAAAGCTGTAATTAAACTCACGTTGCACATCATGTCATAATACCGTGAATAATTTAGTAAAACAGCTGCATCTAGATATTACGTTACACATGTAACACACTGCAATAATAGCTGTCATAACTAAAAACTTATTAAAAAGACGGCATCTATCTATCACGTTGCAATTCATGCCGCAATATAACATTTGTCATAGTCAGTACTGGTAAAAAAGCTAATGTTAACGTCAATTTCCTCACTCAAAAGTGATGTCAGTGACGGGCGAGCCCAGGATTTGAACCCCGCATATACTGATCCACGGTCGAATATCTCACCGACATCGCCACTGGTTCCAGCCAGTGGCAATGCTTCACTACAACGATACAATCACCGCATGTTTCACTACAACCGCTGCATCTAGATCTTGATCAACTTACCGGCCTACGTCCTAGCGCCTCGTCCACTGCTATACCAATTTCAATCTCCACCAGGTGCATGACCTTGTCAGCGAATTCTCTGATACACTTGAGCACACGCTTCATCAGCAGCCCGCGTCTCTCTGAGTCCGCTTCCTCGCTGTTCACTGCTTTGTCGGGGTCGTACCTGACCACAGTCTTGGCGCTGTCTGGCTGATGACATCTGGAACTCTCTGCAGCAATAATATAGCCCTGGTTCATGCACAACCTCGCCTGATTTCTAGAGCCGTCGATATGTAGAGACTTCTCCGATCGTTTTCCGAAAGGGTCAGCAACATCGTTGTAGACGCTACCGTTAACAAACGGCTCAGATATGTCGCATTTACTGTATTCGTCGTCGCTGCACTGTAACTCTTCCTTGATCTTTATCGTATCGCTGCGTAGCGAGGCTTCATTACTTGCATCTCGACCCAGTGCATCATCGAACAAGCCGAACTGCTCGGAAGCAATGCCGCTTTGCGTCGGTGACGTTTCCGCATCAGATCTGAGAGGCGGCTCGCCGTTTGCGGTGATAGAATTAGAGTCAAGGTTGAGAATGGGAACGTCGCCATACGCCATCTCTTCGCAGATGCGATCAATGGCGTCCCGAAGCTTTCCACGCTGCCCCGCTTCCACCATCATGTGTTCCAGCTCGTATTTCTTCTTTCCGTCCTGATTACCTTCTCTACCTTCTTCTACGCGCCACATCATCATCTGATGCTTCTGCCTCTTCAACAACTCCGGGAAGCTGACGCGATCACTCTTGCCGGACAGCGACAGAGAGTTGCTGATGTAGTCGCTGATGTCGCGCTCCACGCTGCTCTCCTTGGCTCTCTGGCGCTCCGACTCGACGCACGGCAAGGTATCGCAGGTGGAATAGAGCTCGCTAGCTGAGTGCGACCTCTTGAGCGGAACATTCTCGCCGTTACTGTCCTCATCCAGCTCCTCAGAAACCTCCTCGTCCTCGTGTAGGACTCTCTTACGAGGCTGACTCCTCCACTGACACGCCTCCGAGTTACTCGCCGCCCACTCCATGTCTCTGTCGTCCCCAGCCTCCGACTCTTCCATTCCAGACTCGGTCGCTTTAGTTTCATCGCTGAAGTCCGAACCGAGATTGGACTGGGGAACAGGACTGCGACCTTCTGATGAGCTACCACCGCTCCAGTGTACTCCGTTGTTCCCGGGTCTGCCACTGCCCGCAGATTGGACAGACACGGAGGAGGCAGGAGAGAGAGAGGAGGTGGAGTAGGGATGAGGGAGAGAGGCAGGGTGTTGAGTGGAGGAGGGAGAGGTTGAGGATAGAGGATGAGAGTTTGTCGTCGACATCAGCTGCTTGACGAGGGTTTGCTTCAGCTCACGAGTGTCCTTACCAGAATCTATCACCTACAAAAACAATTAAATCGATTAATCAATCAATCAATTAGCTAGTCAATCAATCAATCAATCAATTCCTTAAGAAAACATTTTCAAACTTACATTCATTAAACACTTGGGAAATCAATAAGGGGCAACCAAAAATATCAAATTATCTACTCAATATTACAATTAAATACTATATAATTGAAAGTTTACCACATAAAACTGTTAATTTTTTTCTTTATAATTACAAACATTGAAATAGAAGTAAACTAGAAATGACTAACATTTAACGCTGAGTTGATCAACGAGCAAATGTAGTGAAAAAAGCTCAGTTGGTCAACGAGCAAATGTAACGAAAAAAGCTCAGTTGGTCAACGAGCAAATGTAGTGAAAAAAGCTCGTTGATCAACTGAGCTTTTTCACTACATTTAGTGAAAAAAGCTCAGTTGATCAACGAGCAAATGTAGTGAAAAAAGCTCAGTTGATCAACGAGCAAATGTAGTGAAAAAAGCTCAGTTGATCAACGAGCAAATGTAGTGAAAAAAGCTCAGTTGATCAATGAGCAAATGTAGTGAAAAAAGCTCAGTTGATCAACGAGCAAATGTAGTGAAAAAAGCTCAGTTGATCAACGAGCAAATGTAGTGAAAAAAGTTCAGTTGATCAACGAGCAAATGTAGTGAAAAAAGTTCATTTTCTACACGAGAGATATCTCATCGAGAAAAACACGTGGACTCACCTGCGCTATAAGTTCTTTAATGACAGGAGGATAGAAGGGTGAGAGACCGTTGTCAATACTCCTGGGCCTGCCAGAAACGTCTGTGGCCTTCCCTTCCCTACGAGCCTCATCTCCTGCGCTACGTCGACCTGAGACCACCGAATGACCGCTGAAAGTTTCCGCTCTGTCTCGATGTGGCGGCATCGACGGAGCATATCTGGTTCTGCTCGTAGGCTGGCTAATCATCGTGTAGCGCCTATCAACTGCCACCCCATCTTCAGCTTTGCTGTGCCACATCATTGGCTCATCATCTTCGTCATCATTTGTACTGCTTCTCTTTCGGTTACACGCGTCGTTTCGAATGGATCCATTCCCGCAAGCGTTTCTCATGTTCGCAGCTGCATTTCGCTGAGAATCATTCCTGTATGACTGATTCATATACCTGCCAGATTCCAGATCACTTCCAGAAGCGTTATATCTAAGATCTCTGGAGTGATTAGAAACTTGCGAAAAAGAATTGACCGCAGGTCTCAAATGAGGTGGAGCATCGTGAGATGCCATCATATTTGACGTTCCATCAGCGGTATGGTATGAATAGTACGAATCAGTCTGACCGCGGCCCATCATGCCCTCGTCACTGCTTCTGCCACGCAAAAACGCCGAAGTTTAACTATTCGCTGAAGCTCTAAATTCATCTGGTTGATACGCTATATCCATATTTAATCCTATTTGACGCTGCAGTTCCGCACTTGTAATAGGATCGACAGTTTCCAACTTAACTCTGGTATCCAAACAATGCCTATCATTAAATATATCGCTGTAATCCTCGCTTCTATGCCGATCTATTGCTTCGCAGCGGCGCCCGAATGCGTCAGACATGAAAGCCTGCTTATTAAAATGGCGTCCTTCGCCTCCGATAGCTCCAGGGAGATTTGAATCGTCAATCCCCGACAAATCCACAGTGTCTCCAATCTCTGCAGATGATAATTTAGATGGATCTTTGGCGTGACGCTTATTGGGCTGAGGAATAACGATTCCACTTGACAGAATCTCTCTTGAGCCACATCCGTAGTGTTCCTCCAGTGCTCTCTCCTTGTCCACCTTTGGAATACGTCCCATCTTCACACCTGAATACAACCACAAATACTTTGAGGTCGTATAACGTCTTGAGGCATGACATTCTTGCATGAGCTAATTAAATGACTCACACTAGAGACGAGTGTAGGCAGCTTAATGCATCGGCAAATAATAAAGATGAGGGGATTCAATTTGAGTTAAAATGATATAAACATTTTTACCGTTGTGAAGGGATTGATTCGTTCATCGAAGGAGTTCTACTAATGGAGTGTGAAATCAGCAAGTAAGTATGAATATATAACTTGGACCTGCCACTTGACAGAACACTAGAGAGAGATTTAATATATAACATTCAAAAAAGGATAAGAAATTTTTTTAATCAAGTTCTAAATAAAAGAGAATATTTACTTGATGCATATACATTTAAATGTTGTATATATATATATATATATATATATATATATATATATATATATATATATATATAAATATAAATATGACAAAAGAAAAATTTACTATATGTAATTAATACAAACAACGCAACTCCTCAAATTTTATTACCTCTCATCATTAGAACACAGTACACACAAAAAAGACCACAATGACGTATTTAAGGTATACAAATTCAGATTCTATCCATACATACAATAAACAGAGATAGGATGAACGAATTGGTACCTAATAAATAGAAGTAAAGTAACACTTACCATCGACGGACATTCCAACCATGACGCAGCGCTGATATCTGCAAGACTTGCATCGATTCCTCTCCATGGGGCTAATGGAACATTTTCCTCCATGAAAGCAGCGGTACTTGTAAGCCTTGGCCAGACTACGCTTGTAGAAACCCTTGTAAAAACAACAGAGCATCACGTTGAGACAAGACATAAAAAGCACATGTTTTGTAAGTTCAACTAATGAGATCATGGATGCTATACCAATCAAATAAAAGTATTAGATGTCTATTTGTTCAGCCAAATATCCTTCGTTTGACAGCCTTGCCCAGACCTGCAAACTCTTGCTTTACTATGCTCGCCCTGTTGTTTATAAATCACCATCTTAGTAGCGGAGTATGTGCTTCTTGAAGTATTCAGTAACTTTTGAATTAAGAGTTGCTCTAGTGTGAGCATGGCAGAAAACTGCTGCTAAAAAAGGTATATCTTGAACCTGTCATTTCGACAGTTTTCACAAGAGAATTTGGAATGGTAGAGAGAGGAGAGAGATAGAGAGCAAGTGAAAGAGAGAGTGAGAGTAGAGAGAGAGATTTACCTATGCATTGTCAAGTAAAACTAAAGCAAATGGAAGTAGCAGCTGAGCATTGTAAGAAGTACATAATTTATTCAATATTGAATCATTTAGACAATTAATATTTAGATAACTAATATAAATTTAGTTAATTAATGGACATCATGAATTGATGTTAGACATTAGTCAGAGTTATTTTATGTCAAGTATAATCATAGAGATACCCAGGGTTAAAAAGCCATTCTGTTGTGCCATAAAAACAAGAAAAAAGTAGATAATTTGTAAAAAAGAAAGCAAGCATTATTGAAAAGCAACAATTTTGCAGGTCTTAGTAAATCAAGTCCTGTCAATTACTTTACTTTAGTGTGAGGTAGGAAAATGAAGAATTCAAATGCCTTTATCAAATCAAAAGCTCAGCTAAATATAAGCTACATGCAGACAATACAGACACTTGACACCCACAAGTTTTAGCAAACAAATCTCCTATGCAAAAAGCCTATGTCAGCATGTTCGTTTGTCAAGTACCTAGCCACTGATCATAAAACACTGGCACAATTACCTATGCTAACTCATAATGGGCTGTGAAGGATTATCTTAAATGTTGATAACCTTGGCCATTATCTAATATAGTATAATACTTAATGGTTACATAAGCTCGGTAATACAGATTGCATAAGAGGCAGTTAAAGTACACTTCTTTTGCCTGCATTTGTTGATATGCAGATAAAACATACCTTGCAGCCTTCACAAGTAGCCACACCATAGTGAACTCCAGTGGCATGATCGCCACAAACCCGACAGTCCCCGAATGGATACGGGATGGCTCCTGAAGGCATTTCTGTATTTTCTAGTCACCGCTTCAAAAGAATACTCTACCAGATATCCACTAGAATTAAATGTCTAACAGTCAGCAGCTGTTAGCAACATGATTTAATGTTAACTCCTCTTAGTCTGAAGATTTCAATAATGTTTCTAAGCAGTAACTTCTGAGAGCATTCTAATGGATGGTTATCCAAAGAACAATTGTCAGAAGTCATTCTCAGGTAACACTAAAGCTCATAAATACTATAGACACAAGTTCGCTGTGAATTTTCATAAATAGAACTTAGATTTCTACTTAATAGAAGACTAGGCAGATGAGGAGAGCTTGCTGTTACCTAGCCTTGCACTAATCAATGGCTAATACCACAGTGTCACTAAGCTAATCTTAAATTATGTAGGCCTATGCTTAGACTCTATATGATATACACGCAAGATCTATTTTTAAATAAAGTTCTTCTCAGGACATGAATATTAGTTCTTCTTTCAAACGAGTAATTCCGAGGGAGTACAAGTATTGTTTCGATGCAAGAGAGCTGTGAATATCAATTCCGATAATCCAAACTCATTCTCTGTAAAAAAATGTCAACATTTATTAAAGCTGCAACCCATGTCATCAACGGCTAACTAGTTAAGTACAGAACTAGTTACTGTCCAGTCTTGATTGTGCTATGTATACAATAAGAGAGAAAACTATTGGCATCTAGGCTGTATTTAAGTGTTCCATCAAAATGGTTACTTCAACATGAAGAATTGGTGTGGATCAAAACCTAACAAATAACAAGTAAACAGACACTAGAAAGTGAAGGCAGGACGCAGGGTGTTGACGCACAAATGCTGTTTTTGTATTGTTGAGCCTAGCAGTTTGATCTTTAAAGCACAAAATAATTGTTTTCAATATGCCTTTTTCTAATTAGAAGATAGGCAATGATAAAATGCTTTGCAGCCATTGCAGCCGTATGTAGTCAACAGCTTCAAAGCGGTAAATACCAATAGAAATCTCAATTTACGGAACATTATATATTTTTTCCTGTATTCATCATTGTGTCCAATGCATTGTTTGGAACCAAAAGACTATCAGCTGTAGTGTCGTCACGTGAACAGTGACTTCATAACTATTATGCAGGATAAAGCAACTAAAAATTTTCAAGGCCATTCAATAAAGTCTGAAAGCCAGCCATCAAGGACTAATACTAGCATTGCATAATGTCGTAGAACGATATATTATACACAGAGAATCCTATTATGTTAACATTCAAATACATATTTTTTACATCTTATATATAATTGATTAATTTATCTTAGAAATGTATTTTAATTGATAACAATATATTAAACATTAATTTAGCTAATTATAGCAAGTTCACTTTGACAACTAAAACGATAAATTCTCGTATTATGGCCAATTAAAGAGTTCCTGGACAATCTCCCATTTTATACAATTTTAAGTTAACAGAAGATCATCAAATCATTGGCTTTTTTGTAAAATTATAATAACTCACGACATAAATAACCCATTCGTACTAAAACACAAACAACATAACGTCACCTGACGAAAAAAATTCTCAAATTTTAACGCAAGATATATATCCTTATATTTAATAAGCGTTTCGATAAATAATAAAAATACCTTCCATCAAACTTCCGGTAAAATTAGGCTGTAAATTCCTAGTTAACATTTCATTTGTTAGAAAATAAAAAACATTTTTTGTCTAAAATAATTATTCCATTCAACCCATAGTTCTTACCATGGACCTCATCTGAAAACATGCTCAGCTAAGAGCTAAATTTGGTATTGATGCTTGTCTATTTGGTAGATCAGATTATCTGATAACGACATATGGCGCTCACTGAGAATCAATACTTCCTTGAGAAAACTAGGGCCATATCGACTACCTAATCGAAATAGTACTGAATGGGATAGTTAATATTGTTCATGACAACAGTGAACACAAGAGAGAGAGAGGGAGAGAGAGAGAGAGAGAGAAATATGTTTTATTTTCACAAAATTTCACAGAGTAATCACATCAATGAACGCGTGAAAAAATTTAATAGGCATTATCTGAATCTAAGTAATAAGTGCAATACTAAAAGTGCAAAAATACGTTGTTTTTTGATAAAAAAATCACAATGTTAAAAAGCAATGAAAAACTTAAAGAAAAACACAATGTTCCAAAATCCAATCGAAGAGCAAAGCTACAACAAAACATCAATAACAGCCATAACAACATATTTAATTTGCTAGAGTCAACCAGGAACAAAGTTGTAAAGACGATGTTAACGGCAGTTTCATTCCTCGAAAGCGCTATCAGTGACATGATCGAGAGCTCACATGCTGATCCGCGGTCGGATATATCTTACAGACATCGACACTGACTCAATCCAAGACTAGCAGGCTGGACGTAAGAGAGGCAAAAACCCCACTAACTTTGCTCAGCCCCCCTCCCCAACTTTCAATTGGGGTTCAGCCCACAATTAATTGGAATTAATTACACAAGTGTAATTAATTTCAATTATACTAATTTTACTAAGCCCTTGTTCATCAAATCCGGCCCCTCATATACCCCCTACCCCTGTTTTATGATCATGTATAGTCGTCGTTCCATGGAGTAGGAAATAATTCAGGACAACATCTAGTACTCTAAGGCTAACATACGACTATATAGTTAGTGAAATTAAAATAAAAAGTCTATAGGCCTGTAAGTCTACTAGGCTTCTATTGCCTGTAGTTACAAATGTAGTATACTTTTAATTAAGCGGTTTGAATTAAAATATAAAAATTGTTTAAAATTATATAAGTTCTAAAGGAAACTTTACACATACAACAGTTTAAATGTTCGTTTAGGTTTAAGGAAATTAAAGAAGAGAAGGTTTACGTGCAGGTCGCAACTCATGGACACTGCATGGATGAAAAGAGAGTTGGAACTGTTTAAGTCTTCTCCTGCCTTTGAAACAGCTTATAGGAAAGCAAATGTCCTTATATGCGATTTAAACGCATACTTGCGAAGAGTGGAGGGAAGATAATTCTAAACCTGCGGTGCAGCATGCTGGAAAGAGCGATTGGATAGCGTAAAGTGTGACGGTAAGCTATAGGCCTTATTCAAGATTATTCAATGTAGAAGGCCGGGTAACAGAAAACATCATGACTTAATCAAGTTAGACATACAACTTTGTCCAGGTATGGTGATGGACTTCTAGGCTAACCAGGCCGTTTTACAGTATAAAGTGCAAAGACCTTAAAATAGGCGTAATACACTAGTAATTGAAACTAAAAAAAATATTCGCGCAAGAGAATTCTGAACAAACTGCAACCAAGCAATTCCACAGCCAAGGAGATTTAAAATCAAGGAATTACAGTAATCCAACATAGATTGCACAAGAGCTGCACCAATTGCAGCAGCTGTTTCACGTTCTAAATATGAACGTATTCGACGAAGATCACGACTTAGGGAGAAACATAGAATAAATAATCATTCTTATTCTATATCTTTGCCGGGAACAAAAAGGGTACGCTTTTGAAGAAAAATTTGTGTCATTGCATGCTAAGAGTAGCACTCTAGTTGTTGCTATCGTCGTTGTTACGTGCATGCTAATGCAGTTAATAATATAGCTACAGATTGTCCGAGGCATCTTAATCGTGCCACTCACAAGTTTACTTCAACAGAATTTATCTTCCATATCTAACTACTGTGTCTGTTCGTATCCCGACTCTGGTTGAACTGGGATTCAAGGGAAGATGATGATGATGATAATGATGATGACAATGATGCTGATGATGATGATTATGATGACGATGATGATCAAACTACGATCACGACGTTGCGCGGCTCCTACATACGTGCTGTTGTGATGTACTATAATTAAATTTATAATTAAAATTAGAAATGCAGTTAACATTAATTTAATTATAGTTAAAATTAAAACTATATTTGTACAGTTCTGCTAGTATGTTTAATTGTTTTATTCTTACAGCGTATCGGTCGATCGGTTGCCATGTTTCGGATTTGGCCAGCAACCTGGAATTCTTTTCCTTCCCAGCAACCCTTCGAAGGATTTTTTGAATCTCATAAGCCTTTGCTTTCCTTCCTATGGCAGTTATAGGCCAACCTTTTCTATGTTTCTTTTCCATCTGCTGTCCATCGGTTGAGACAACACGTGAAACGCCCTAAGTTTAATTTAATTCTTATATTCGACTGATATTCTGAATATTTACTTGATTTGTACGCTGATGGATCAATTTGCTTTTGCTAATCGGCTTGGCCTTTATTCTGTATGTTGTCATTTTTATTCCCTTTAGATTACGCATATAACAAGCGCACTGTTTTGTTTGCTGCAAAGGTATAGAATAATAGTAGACCTAGTCTAATAAATGTATAGAATAATAGTAGACGATTTCTCTACTGGCTCTAGGTCGGTAAGATACTCGACCGCGGATCAGTATGTGCGGGGTTCAAATCCTGGGCTCGCCCGTCACTGACATAGCTTTCGAGTGAGGAAACTGACGTTAACCTTATCTTTACCAGCTTTAATTCTTTATTCTACGGTTTGTCGTTACTTTCTTCTTTCCCTGATCATTGTAGTAGAAATCTTGCCTATAAACGATTGCAATATATTAGTGCGCTGTAGGCTTACAGTGCAGTCACTGAATTGTTTGAGACGAAAGCAGCACTCTAATTGTTTGTTAAATAATTGTTTGTTAATTGTTTGAAAGTAGCACACTGTAATTGATGTTATTGTTATTCATTGGTTATTGCTGTTGTTGTTGTTGTTCTTGAGACTATTAATTCATTTACAATCCTTTTAAGATTTTTAAGATTTTAAGATCTTAAGATTTTAAGATTATGAAAGAATTAAGATCCTGAGGTGAATTGAACCCTCGTGGGTTCGAATCCCAGCCGCGCTGATCTGAGAGTAAAATCTCGGACATTCACTGAACTGATTATACGGAAAATGGACTAAATTGCCTAGCGGTTTAAGCATGTGGTATTAAAAAGTGATAGATATCAACATAGTTGATCGTTTCACTATAATGCGCGTTTACTTTTTATAAGTCCAATAGCATAGTTCATAGCGCTTAGAACGGGTATCGCGCTTGCTTGAAAATCAGGAGACCTGATAAACTGATAGACCTGAGAGACTGTTGAAATCTCAGCGGGACCGTCTCTAACAATATCAGTTCTATTACTATAACACGTCAATTTAATTTACAGTTCATAGAAATTCATCCAGCATGAGTTGTTTCTCTCCTATTGTGATAAGAAAAAGTAATTATTTTCATTCGTCATGTCGCTACATGACGAATCGCGTCTAAACAGTAGCAACGGGACTCTAAGGGAGATATTTATTTTTGAATTGGTTTTTAAAATTTTTCACTAACTTAAAATTTGTTCAATGTTTAAACATGACATGATATCTGTGGAATAAAATGGCAGGTTCAGTGATAAGAACAATTAGAACTTTATTTATTTCTCTATCTGAAAAATACCCAATACAGCCTACATGTTGCTTTGCACTTTCACAACCACCGCCTGTGCCCTATTGGATGGCTCTATAAAATCCTTGGTACTGATATGCATTATGCAATGCTGCTTTAATTAAAGATGATGCTTTGTCAATGCGTGTACTCCGAATAGGAAATATGAAATCTTCTCCTTAGCGTACGTCGCAATCGTTCAACCTTAGTTTAGACTTCATTTGACTGTTGACTGTGTTACCATTTGGTGTTGAAACGAGTATGGCCGAGATTCTTCTATATTAGCAGTGAAATTCGACCGACTGGTAGGTTCCATTCTGCCGATAATATGCGTATTTGTCTTCACAAACACGCATATGTATGTTAAATATGTTAGCTGAGCACGTCCTGAGTTATGTATGATGAACCTGTGCTCACGTGGAGTGGGTTGTGCATTGACTGACCTGGGCATTGAACTCAGACCGCTTGTATCTTAAGCGAACACTCTAACCGTTACGCCACATTTCCCCCGTACGTTATGCAAAGTTATGCAGCGTTGCTCATTTAACCATATTTTTAAGTCATAATTTCTTTGGTATTTGAAGTAAAATGCAATTCAGTACACAGAGATAAGTTAAAGATTAATAATCTCTTTCTCTCTTTCTCCCCGCTCTCTTGGTGCACTGTCTAACGGTCATGACAGGTCCATGGTATATAACACCTCCACTCGTCTTTTTCTTCCATTTTCCTCTTCATGTCCACATACAAGTGGATCTTTAAATCATCTAACATTCCCTTTTGATATAGGCCTACCATTATTCTGGGGGGGATTCTGCTTCTGACGAGGTGGGCCCCTTATGCCTTCCTCACCTTCGACTAACATTTACTGAACAGCGGCGTCATTCCCTAAGGACACTATCCAGTTTACTCATAATTAAAGTGCAATTATTAACGGCTTCGATGTAGTTGTCATTTTGTTAGATATAATTAGGTGTGATATTTGCGTATTTGTCAAATACTAATTATTCATGTTCTCAATCAGCATGTTGAATTCTTTACCCGTGTTGTGTACGGGTTGCCGAAGAGCAGATCAACCGTAGACTACACGTGTCGTAAAGGCGACAAAGCACTAAGAGCAACACCAAAGTCAGAAAGGGCATTCGGTTGGTGAGCATCCACACGATCCAGAAATTACTATAAAATTTCTTAAAACGAATGGAAAAGTTTAAGATCTATTCGTATCCCAACCCTAGCTAAACTGAGTCTCGAAGGAAGATGACGACGAGGGTGAAACTAAATCTTTATTGTCTACGGCTAATGTAACTTACGCTGAGAGACTAGCGATTTGTAAATTGCTTACCCTCGAATGTAGGCTGATCCTGCCATGTTTTGTAAAATTGTCAATAACCAAGCTGAGAAAAATGTGAGTAAATTTTAAACATCATAAGTTTCGAACACACGAGGACATGGTCGTCGTTGGAAAATAATTTAATGAGCGCCATTCAACAGTACATTCGCACTATTTATCAGTTATTATTTTTAATCAGTTAGGCCTATGATTATAATTATTTCTTTTCGCACTATTTATTTTTCACACTTTTATCTTTCGCACTATGAATTAAAGTTCGGAGCTTATCAGTTATTAACATATCAGCTAAAGCTATTGATGCATTTAACAGTTGCTTCATGTCGGAAGACTTATCAGCTTTTTAGTTTTTGAAGTTTTTAATTATTTGGTAAATTGTCCCCAACCATGCAATGCCACGGGTCTTTAACTTTTTGGCCTACGTTCACGGCTAGGGGCCTAATAGTTTATTAAAAACTCTGTCATAGATGAATATTTAAATCTCTGTCACTAACTTACATCTAAATTGAAGTCAGATTTTATTTTGTGCTATATTTTAACAATGGTAACATTTGTGTTCTGTAAAATATTAAGATTCCTTGTAAGTGCCAAATGAGCCTAAGGTTCACCCTTGAATTTGCTTTACTTTCTACTCCAACGATTCTATCATATGGATGCACAAATTGAATTTAAATATAGAAATAAATGATGTAGAATTCTTCACATGTGAATTAAATAGTTAATATACAGGACTTTACTTTTGAGATAATTTCCACGGTTGATCGAATTTCACTAACACTGAAATACTAAAACCTTTAAGTTATAATCGATTCGACTGCATTTTAAAGGAACATTTTAACCCATGATATTGCGGCTGAAGAATTATATTAAGAGGAAAATTCTCTGTTGAAGAAACCTTCCCACAATCTAATACCAATACTGTAAACAACTTCTTCCAGTGCAGATCATTTTAAATTCTATCCGCCATTGAGTGCTGAAATTAAATTGATTATTGGCTATTAATAGCATCAAATTTTTAACGATACAGTTAGTAAACGTTAGAATAATGAGAAGAGTTCTGTGACGCTTAATTTTTAAATTAGAGAACTTCAGTTCGATATTCACTTAACGCATATTGACTAAGATAAAATTCTCACAGAAAATCTTCGAAATAGGCTAAGGAAGAACTTCAAGACCTCGATTGGCTAGAGACCTAACGCTGAGGTTACAGTTTTTTAAATTTCAATCCGCAAGTAATCCGTAATCCGTATTAACCCGTAGTAATCCGTATTTACAAGTATTGTACGTGTAGGTGTAATTAAACTTAAATGCATGCTGTTATTTTAAATATGTCCTACGTAAGATTGTAAAGCTTCATCTCTAATAATATATTTTATTTTAATGAGTTAGCGGGCTTACCAATAGCGCGATACGCTCAATGTTACTTCATATTTAATTAACTTCAGTTTCCCAATCATTTATTTTATTTTCCCGTCACTAAACGAACGAAACAAATTTGAAGGTTAGATCATAACCTAAAAATGAAAGCTCGGTGTCGTGTGAGTAGAAATCCCCAGGGAAAAAAGTCACGGAATAAACCAGAGTTGGCATTTTTCAACATTAATATCAAAGTTCATTACATATCTAAGACCGCGGGATTAGCGCACTTGATTTAGTTGCGCGTCAGTAATCGAAGATAAACTATATCGGCCTCGATTAGTACATGGTTGGGTGACCACCTCGGTAGGCTGAGTGTTGACAGCTTTGAGTGAAAAATCCCTGGGTGTTGGAAGGTTATTCTTAAATTGTCTCAGGTTGCAATCAATTAATACGCCATCAAAATGGCAACGGTTTCTAACGACCACGGAGAGGAAAGAGAAATGGGCCTTAAACAAACATCGGTGCTCCTGACCAAATGTACTGTTATAATTATACCTAAGATTTAAATTAAGAAATTGTAATGGTAGGGTCATAAGAGCTTCGCAGTGAGAGATAAGAAGAATTCTATTAATTTAAACTAGTGCCTAATGAAGATGTCGTAATGCAGGATGCAGAAGCCAAATGCACATAATATTCTTTCGGCTTGTATTAGACATAGGCTTTTATAAGACATCTATACTGTATGCTGTTTCATAACCAACGGTTAAGTTATTAGTCTGTTTTATGTAATGCGCTTTTGATATTACAGATGTAATTTTTAAACATATCCTAACAATAAAATTTGCCAAAGTTTTGAAGGTTTTACAGACAACTCATTTTAACTCGTTTTAACAGTTAAGTGTTTGAACTATATTAGACAAAACAATGAATCTGAGATACTACTCATCAGTCATTGCTCCTGGACTGATCCTTTTTCTCATCACTTCTGGATCACCGGAAACAGTCCACCAATTTACCAATCTAAGCAATCTCTGCGGACTCGACGAGCCCACTTTGACATTGAACTTGAGATCAAAACTGGAATGTGCAACAATTGGCAGCGTAGTAAACTGTACAGGATTTAACTGGAAAGAAGCGGTTCAGTCTGGTTTAGCCCGGCTGTGCGAGATTTACCTAGTAAGACCAGTGACATTTGCAGAGAAGCTCGGATGTCAATACTTAGAGGTATGTCAGGCTGCATATTTTCTGTTTAAAACCATTAAAGACAACATTTATTATGTTGTATTATCGAATTTTCACTATTAAATCTTAGGAATGTCAAAATACTTATTTCTGAAGATTGTATTTCACATTAAGAGGCTACCATGGCAGATGCTATTATTTCAATTCCTTCAGATGTTTTAATTCAAGGAAAGAGCAACTTTCATGTGATTGTAGAACACAAAAACGGATAGAGTTTAGGTATCGGAGTCAGTTGACATCAGTTACTCGTTTTCGAGGGAGGAAACTGACGTTAACCTTAGCTTTACCAGCTTTACCAAAGCCCTGAGCTGACAGTCAGATGACTGCCCGCTAATGGCTCTCTGTTAATCTCTCATTCTATCTTGTACAGCATGATTGGAAATGTTACCATAATCGTATTTCTAGTTTAAATAATATGTTGAATAAATGCAATATAGTTAAGTTTCATATTCATCTTGGGTCCGTATAAACTCACATGTGTGGTATATCAATAAAGCAATCAAGCCGTAAATCTATCAGAGTAAAGAGAATGCGGGAACCACGAATACGGGATAGATATGTGATTATTTATACAGGTGTAGGGACTACACTGTAGCTGAAATACGCCGGCTGTACATTGTTATTATAAAAGAGGTACAGGGAGTATTCGCTCCCCAATAAACAATGAAATGTTATGTAGTAACAAATGTAGACTTAAAGATTTCATTTAGTGTAAACATTGTAAATTAGTACTTCGGGTTAAATCGAGGTAAGATAACGTTTGGATTATTGATATTACTTTATTGTTAGCTGAAAATGAATGTTAATGTTCAAATCAAAAGGGTCTCACCTAAAAATATACATTGGGTGTCACCACAGTGAAACTGTAATTTACACTAGATGTCGTCTAAGCAGACATAATCAAAGATTGGTAGGAATATGTTAACTAAGTTTAACGTCAAGTTTGTCAGTTGTTAATGATATAAGCATCTAGTTGATTGCACTGTATATTATGATGGTAAATGCGAAATAGTAGTATGTGTAAGAAATAGACGCAAAGTAGTAAATTACGTAGCTTAGAGAATATTGTTATTTTAGTAATTTTGATTATTGTATGTTTTATATTTTGTGTTATGATTAGATATAATTTATGTCTTGCACTACTGATACTGTTAATTATGGAATTAGTCAGTAGTGTTGGAATGCTGTAACATATAATCATATATTTTATATGAAAAGATACATCAAAGATTAGACTACAAATTGTGAAAGGTTAGCAGTTGAGCTAAGACATAGATTTCTTTAGATAACCTGAGCATGCCAGTGATTGACCTAAATAGAGAGTATAGAATGTGAGAATGGACATCTGGAAGGACGACGTTATAAGATGCAAGTCTGAATTCATCCGAATGCTGGAAAAGCAATTAAGAGATCGCTAATGGCACGAGTGATAGTTGCATTGTCTTGGAATGTCTGATAGATTAAAGAGAATTGTTTGTGTGATCTAAGGCCGGAATCATAGGATAAATCACGGAAGTCAAACTAAGAAGTCAACTGTGATTGGAGGATTAGATTATCTTAAATATAATGAATTAACTCTATTGGACAGTACATAGGAAGAAGGCGCGGTTTAGCAGGAATAGAAAGACCTCAGATGAGAATAGAGGAGGAAGAGTTAGTCAGGGAGAGATAGTCTAAGAATAAGGAGCTAAGGAAAGAAGAGTCCAAGAGAAGAGGGTTAAGGAAAGAGCAGTCTAAGAGAAGGGAGTCAAGCTGAGTAAAGTCTAGTAGAAGTGAAGAAACAGATAAGTCGAGATCAAGACAAGTTGAATCTGGCTAAGTCCAAGGGCTGTTTAGAAAAGACTTAAAAGTTTGTCACAGACAGTAACAGGAAGAATTTAGAGTAAAGATAGTAGAATAGTAGAAGAGATTAAGATTCATAGGGAGCAAAAGTTAAAGATATTTATATATAGATATTTATACATATGTTTCTATATCAAGATTAAGTGGTAGAATTAGGGACTGATCATAACTGTGAAAGCGTATTGCCTGTCTAGAATAATTAGTTGAATAGAACATTGGTGTCTTGCTAGAATTGTAATTGCTAATTAATTAATAATAATAAACTCTGATCATATTACCAATGACTGTATTCTATTAATGTGTCGTTTTATCGTGATTCATTAGTAAGAAGCAACAATACAAATAGGCGACGGCCAATTAATAAAATACTACCTGTGAGTCACTAGTTTCCCAAGTCAGAGGTTCTCAGAGATTATATGTTTTAAGAACGACAACAAACACAAGACAACACAACGCAATAGTATTAGCAGAACCTTTGATATAGAAACATGCAAGTTGGGAATATGGCGTAACGGTTAGAGTGTTCGCATCGGATACAAGAGGCCAGGGTTCAAAGCTCAGGGCAGAAAAGTAACGATGGATATCTTCTTGGGACTATGAAAAGGTTATCTTGTATCGGAGATAGCTGCTAATTGGTGCTATCAATAGCAAATATATGATATTGGAAAGGATTAATAATAACCTGCAGGAACCAGTGAAGCGGTCTCGAAGACTGGACATCGGCCATGGCACCGCTATAGAAATTGTCTGAGGTTATTATTATTATTATTATTATTGTTATTGTTATTATTATTATTATTATATTAAATTATTATTATTGTGAGCAAAAGGTCTATTTAACTGATAAATTCTCAATCAGTCATATTATATTATGATTGTTTCAGGAAGGTTTCAAGAATCGATACTTTCTGATTTGTAAGTAATTTTCACTTCTTTCTCCTCCTTGAATAGTAAACCTGCTCCATTCTTCATATCATTTCGTAACAGTACAATGAAATGATCATCCATTATGATATCTATTACTTTGAATTTGGCTTTACTAAAGTTTTAGATAGCTTAATCAATTATCGTTCTCTTCCAATTGACCAATATTTTTCTCTCTTATCAGCGCGCCCACGTTTCGATCTCATCTGATTTTGATTCACTTCGGAGTCGATCATAGCCTATATACGATCATAAGCCTAAATAAAATGGCGACTTATGAAATTTCAGAAATATTAGGCCTATACAGTATACATATACACTGTGAGAAGACACCTGCGGTTATTCCTTATTCCTTCTTACATTGTCAGATGAAACCGTGAAAATTCTCTCTATTTAGTGTTCCCTTAAGTGGCAGATTCAAGGTACAAATTCATACTGAGATAGTCTGCTTTCACGCTCCACAAAGAGCGCTCCATTGATCAACGAAGTAATACCTTCAAAAATGGCTATGCCGTACATTACATAGCCTACAGCATGGAAAATTATAAATTCCGAAATGGTTTCCTATTTCCCTTCATCAGTTCATGCCTAGCCGACTTTTACCACACATGCAGTTGACGGTTGGTCTAACCTTCAGTGGCCCGGACCCAACATGGTAAATGCGAGAATTAGGCAAGAAAATTAATATATATATATATATACAGGGTGGTCCAGAATAAATGAAACTACTTTGAAGGCTAATAACTTTGACAATTTTTATCCAAACGTCTTACATCATGCATTAAATTAAAGGTAATTCTCTTTTCTATTAACATGCTAGATATATCTAAGACATACTTTTACACATGTTTGAGAAATTATCATTAGTCGCCGATAGGTAATTTTCAAGTTTTTCATGTCAATTGATCGCCTGTATGAAAGTAAACCTGCCAAAGTTTATTGAACCGTAGAACTGGCCACCTAACAGCCCCCCCTGATTTAAACCTGATTTACTATTCGATTGTTTACTATTGTCTTCAGCAATTAGTCCATAGTGAACCAATTCATGACGTTGAACATTTGAAACGAGTCATTGTCCTCAGTTGGACTGAGCCTGAAATCAGTCAGAAACTCGTAGACTCCGCAATTGGTGAGTGGTCCCAGCGGATGAATGCAGTTATTCGGGCACATGGTGGACACATTGAACATTAGTTCAATTAATTCTCATTCATTTAGGACATGGATAGAAACCGCAATGCGCTTTCTGAAATAGTTGAGGCATAATTCACATAATGTTAAATTCTTTATTTTCATATCTTCAGTTTTCTCGCAATTTCATTGAAAATTACATATCGGCGACTATTAATGATAATTTCTTAAATATTTGTAGTAGTATCTCTTAGATATTTAGTAAGTTAATAGAAAAGAGAAATGTCTTTAATTTACTTTTCAAGTAGGACGTTTGGATAAAAGTGTCAATGTTATTAGCCTTCAAAATAGTTTCATTTATTCTGGACCACCCTGTATATATGTAAAATATACATGTAAATATGTACATTTATGTATATACAGGTGTATATTGATTATTGTAGCGAGCAATTTAGGAATGACCACAAGAACACGTGACTCCAAAACAACTGCTGCAGCGACGGCAACCATGACACCGACTGCAACCATAACAACGACTGAAACCATGACACCGACTGCAACTATGACAACGATAGCATCTACGACAATGACTGAGGCCATGACAAGGACTTCCACCATGACAACAACTGCTACCATGACAACAATTGCTATCGTGACTAAAGATACAATCATAAGCACAGCTACAACCATGACTACAACTACAACCATGACTACAACTACAACTATGACTACTACTTCAACTATGACTACGACTGCGGTAAGGACAACGATCTCCCCTTTCTGTCAACAACAGACAACACAAAATCCTGGAAATGGGATCGAGGCAACGAATTGTTCTTTCCCATTCACACTGAACGGAAGTCTGTACCACGAGTGCGCAGTCAACCCCTGCATCCCGGGATGCTTCGTCGCCAACCGTGCCTGGAGAACCTGTGCCAGTAGTACAGGTAGTTGGACTGGTTTTCTGATGAGAATTTGGCAATTTGCACCATTTGATGGAAAAATACTATATATTTATGGTCATTTATCTATATTGTTGGAATTTTCACCGTTTTTGGACCTTGGTTTTTGCTCGCCGGCTTGGCTTGATTTTTGAAAAATAATTTGGCAATTTTGAACCATTTAATGAACAAATACTATATAGTTATTGTCAATTATGGTTTTTTTTGGAATTTGCACCGTTTTTGGACCTTATTTTTGATTGCCGTCTTGATTTTGTCTCAATGGTGCTCGATGTTGTCATTGATGACCTAGCACTCTGTTGTTATGTTAAGGTACGTTCTAGTTTCCTCGTCGTCTTTGCTTTGATTTCATAGTATTCAATGTTGTTAAGACTGGAATAGCACTTCGGTTGTTATACTATTATTATTGTTGTTGTTGTTTGATCCAAAGTCACAATCAGTAGTTTAGCTGTAGATCAAAGATTAACTCTAATTACATATCTCCCCAGTGTTCTACCAAATCCAAGGTCTAGAATATTAATAAAACCTTCTGGTTTGAAATATAATATGTGTTGTTTCTATATCGTTGCTCAGTTTCTGCTTACTAGCCTCTTACTAACGATTAGTGGTAGTTTTGTTTGGTGAGTGAATTGGAAAAATTATGGTAAGTTTTAAGTTAATGTTAAGTTTTGTTTGGGAAAATGAGTAAATTTCAGTATTCCTTTATTATTTTATATCTTTTCCTTTTTCCTCTTTTTTCTTTTATTCTTTTTATTTTCCAATATTACATCAAGATCAGTTCAATTTGTTAGAACGAACGGTGAGAATGTTTGTATTAGCCGATTACAACAGTAACTTACATTAGCGTAACGAGGATATACGTTTAGAAAACGAATTTCAATTGACTTAATGTTATGCAAAGTCAAGTCATTTGTGAGATACAAAATTGTTCGAGTGCAAGCATACTATCTGCTCGATAACTTGTGTGCTATCTATTCGATAACTGGTATACTATCTGCTCGGTAACAAGTTTACTATCTGTTCGATAACTTGTATACTATTTGCTTGATAAGAAGTATACTATCTGTTCAATAATTTGTATACTATTTGCGTATACTGTCTGTTTGTTAAGTGGTATACTATATGTTTGATTGCTGGTATAGTATCTTTTGATTGCTGGTATAGTATCTTTTGATTGCTGGTATACTATCTGTTTGATTGCTGGTATACTATCTGTTTTACAGCAAGTATATGTATGGTATTATTTTAAGAGTTTATATAGTATAAAGAAATTGTTATAAAGTGAAAATTTATGCATTGCATTATAATTATAAGAAACACTTTAAAGTTGTGTGACTATAAATGAAAATATCGGCAATTTTAATCTTTAATTAAATTATGCACCCACAAAACATATAGGAGTTCATTATGTTAATCATTATTTATCTAGATTTCTTGGCTAAATGGGAGATGATATCTGTTAACACAACTGAGACTGGACCAAGCGAACCTCTTCTATCGATACATGGTTGGATTGTGTGGATGCAGAGGTTTGGCTCTGAGATAGATTTCTACAGAAACTGGGTGGAATACAGAGACGGATTCGGAGTTGTGGGAGAGAGTACCAGTTTCTGGCTGGGACTAGACAAGATCCACTATCTGACAGCGAAAGGTCCCGGAGGTTTGGGGTCCTGGAAGCTCAGAGTGGAAATGCAGACTCAGGAAACTAATAAATGGTAGTATGTATTGTATGTAGGTTGGTACATCAAATCAATGAAGCCGTATACATGTATATCAACAACAACAACAACAACAATACGATTAGAGTGCTACTGTGTCCATGACAGCATTGAGTACTGTGAAACCAAATCAAAGCTGATGAGCAGAGAGAGGGGTCCATAAACGGTGCGAGCCAAAATCCGGGTAGTCAGTCCAAGGAAGGGTACTTGAGGCTCGTGAATTAATATCAATTATTAATTGGCGGGTGTAATTTGCTTAATTAATGTTGACGAGTCGAAGGCTGAATTAGTTTACTATTCCTTAGTATTTCAGTATCATGGCGACCTTATGAACATGTAGATGTTGTTTCCTCTATCTTTCTATCACTCATATTTCTTCAAATTTCTGTAATTTGTCACTTAATCTCTGCAATTTCTGCTTCATGAGAGCATTATGTTGCTGTTTCAAGTCTCATGCGTTTTTGATTATGACTAGAACGGTTTCAATTAGTCTTGGGATCAATGTATCAATAAACTAAAATCGATATCTACGCAAAGAATTATGGAAGAAACATTTGAGCTTTATCACTTACTATAATAAGCATACCATAATAGTCAGCTAAAACTAATTTGGTGAATCTGTAAATATATTTCGAAAACTCCGTTCTGCTTAGTATCATAGTTTCTACAAGCTAACATATTGAAATTCAACAGCCCAATGGTCAAATTGCCTATCTAGAATCTAGTTAAACTGTAGTAGAATTTAATCTTATACCGTCACTACTATTACTGTAGGATGATGAAGTTGGCATCAAGATTTCATTTTAATGTGAGCCTCTACTGTAATGACTGGCTCACACTACAGCATTTAAATTTCTTTAATTACATAGGCATGGCATAGATATACTGTAAAACTACCTGAGATAACTGTCAGACTATATAGAGTTTTCAATAATCTCACAGGTACTCTTCCGAATACAGCACGTTCTGGTTGGACGACGAAACCGGAGGTTACATGATGCACCTGACAGGCTACTCAGGGGACGCTGGGGACGCTCTAAATCCCAGCGTCAATCCCGCCAAGGCAAACGGTCGAAAGTTTTCCACGAAGGACAAAGACTACGACGCTAGTGGCGGGAACTGCGCAACGACGTACGAAGGCGCCTGGTGGTTTAACAACTGCAACGCTGCCTGTTTGATGTGCAAGATGGTGGCCAGTGATGGTAACAACTGGTTCACCTGGGAACCTCTTTACGATCTCAAAGTGGCGTCGCTGTATGGCAGGCTGGTAACAGCTAGGTTCATGATAAAACCCATCAGCGGGTAGTTGTGAATCCATACAATAGTTAGAGCCTGTGGAATGAGTTGCTAACAAATCATGTTTACTAGTAAGAAAAGGCGCGTGCTGAGTTCAGAGGATAACAGAAGTGCTAACAGGCTAACTGTATATTCAAGATTTAAATCTTTACACTCTCGTTAGTATTCTGATAAAAGGAATTAGTTTACAAGTCACATGTTCCTATCTATTGGTTTTTTAAGTCAATAGTCTAATTTTCATAAATCTGCAAAAATATTTTTTTCCTTTCTGAGTAGTTGAAAGGATTTTACGTTGCCTTTTCAGTATCTGTCGTGTTGGGTCCTACTAATTCACGTACATCTTCAGTTGGTCTATTTTAAAATATTTTAGGAAGTATGGCTGTATGGTATAAGTTTTAAGTATGGCATACTTAAAACTTTCTCATTACGAGAAAGTTTTAGGAATCAACACGAGAAGCATACACTTATAGCTACAGTGGGTATGCATGTAATTTAGCTGTCTTTAAGTTGTAGTTATAACCCAAATTAAGTATGCAATGTCAACTGTATATATCTTGCTATGTGACTGTGTAAGTTAACGTCATAGAATGTAAAATGGCTATTCCTTAGGTCCTGAAATCAAATTCTGGCAGATCTCATCTGAGAGTAGAGTCTGTGACTTGCATAAGAAGGGTATTACGAATAGACGCAGCCTAAAGGTTAAACATGTGATATTGAAAGTAATATACATCATTATAGTAGATCTTTTCATTACATAATGTGCGTTTAATTTAAATTAAATAATAGATTAATATGAAAGCGATCGGAAATAGATTAGTAGCCAACTAATGCAATGGTAATTTACAGTCAGATTTCATATCCGAAACGATGCAAGAAACGTAGAAGTATTCAACTTTACAGCAAATTTAAACCAGAAAATTATATAGTGTAACATCTGCCAAAGGTACATTTTATAAAGAAGAAACCTCAGCAATATTTTCTCTGTATATGCATGTCACCCACTCAAGCTTATCATGGCGAATAACTAATAAGAGAACCTCTGCAATTTATTTGTAATAAATTGCTATTTCTAATAAATTCCCTGTGTTGAAGCCGGGTTGTTTGAAGATTAGACCAACCATGTAAATATGAACGTGTCGTAGAAGGCGACATAAAAACAAGATAAAAATCAGAAGGCAAAAAGGGCATTCGGTTGGTGAGCGCTTAGTCTCCATAAATTGTTACAAACTTTAAAGGAATCAAAAAAACGTCGAAAGAAGGTCTCCTCGTAATCCGACCTTAGTTCAACTGAGATTTAAGGGAAGATGATGATGAAGCTATTTCTAATAAACAATATTCGTCAATCCCAGTTCTCGTTCTATAAAGCGTAAATATACATGTAATATGCCGAAATCATGCTTGAGTTCGGGGTTCAAGAACGAGAATAAAAAAGTTTAAAAAGCCAATGTTAACGTCAGTTTCCTCACTCGAAAGTGATGTCAGTGACGAGCGAGTTCAGGATTTGAACCCCGCACATATTAATCCGCATTCGAAATCTTATCAAAGTGACGACGTTGGCAATTCCAGAGGCCATGGAATGAATGGGAACAAATGAACCAAATAAATAGTTTTCTTGAACACTGCTCTTTCACTGTGAGTCTATTTAGAACAACATCGAGGGAAGCCACCTACGAAACCGTATTTTAATCTAGCAGAAGAGTACATTAAGGTTTATTGATAGAGTTGAGATTGAGTTGATCGATGGAGTGCTCTTTAGTGAATGTGAAGCCGACAATGATTAAAACCGTGCTCTTTGAACTCGCTACTTAGCCGAAAACTGTAGAAATATTCGCAATGGTTTAATATTCATTGAAAGTCTTTAGAAACATATAACATTTCATACGTTTATTTTAAGAAATATTGCATGAAATATTTTTTATCATATCAGGCAAGCTTCTTTTTGCGTTAAATTAGAATTTCTGCAAGACAATGCTGTCCCTTAAATGTTACAACAAGTTACATAATAAATCACAAAATCTGATTAAAATCAAGCTAAAATCAATAGGCTGAAACAATCAAGCGACCTTGAGAGAGAGCTTTTCTCGTTGTTAAAATATTCAGTAGGCGAAGCGTAAGTTCTTCTTTATTCACATCTTTCTTTTTTATTCACATCTTCCTTCTAATAAATCAATATTTCTCCAATCTTATCAAGTTCGTAAATCTTTTTACTATTCCAATTTAAAAAGGTTATGTAACAATTAAAAGGAAAAACATCAACAATCACACAGCCAAGTGTCTTCGATTAAAAGAAGCTTTCAAATTTAATAGCGCGTCAGTAAAATTGATTTTCACCTGGTTGCTCAATAACCCACTGTATACCCAACTCTTTTTCTCCATTAAATGCTTACTCTAAGGTACACCTGTATGCTTACTTGCTTAGCCTACTATCCACATACGCTAAGTTTGAATTAATTGACTTTATTTTTTCTCTGTCTCTTTAAATTCTGCCACTCTCCGTTTAATTTTCTCCTATTTCTTCCCCCTCTCTCTATCTCTAATTCTCTCCCTCTCTCTCTCTCTCTCTTTCTCTTTTACACTCGTTCTTATCATGCGTTTTATAAAAGACGATTTATATTTAACAATCAACGACAATAATTAAATATTAAATATAGAAATTCAAGAATGGCTAGAATTTATAAGTTATCCCTACATTAGTATGCACTAATACTCGAAGCCAACGTTAGTTTATTGGTTAAGCATTACTTAAACTGCTTTAACTTAATACTGAACTCACGGTACTTGAGTAACCAATTTGAACTTCGCATTCAATAGTCTAGCTCTAAGTTAGTAATTAAGTTAGCTGAAAATTTCCTTCAGTAAAAACTTTAAGTATTTAAGAACAATTGGTGAACTGTAGGCCTACTAAAAGTTTAAATACAATTGGTGTACTGTAGTTAAAGTTAAGTACAGTTTCTGAAACGTTATGTACATTTGATGGATTTTACTTAAGTGTCTAGTGTAGTGAATTTTCAACTCTGCAATTTAAGACATCAGATCAACTTTTATTAAGACTAACATAGAATTTGAATTCACCCCATAGGCTTCTGAATATAATCTCCTTCCACTTGGTAAATCCATAGGGTAAATCTAAATAATAATAATAATAATAATAATAATAATAATAATAATAAAGGTTTAAAGTCAGTTTCCTCATACAAGGATGACGTCAGGGACGTCCCCCGTCACATGTCACTACAAATCGATTCACCCCAAGCGATCTGAAAAAACATGTGCTGAAAAAGCAAAGCTAATGTTAACGTCAGTTTCCTCACTCGAAAGCGATGTCAGTGACGGGCGAGCCCAGGATTTGAACCCCATACCTACTGATCCGCGGTCGAGTATCTAACCGACTTCGCCATTGGCTCCAGTCAGAAAGAAAAAGATCCTAAACGGTGCCCGGTCCGGTGATCAAAAGAGAGAATGGTAAATTCATAGGGCAGATACCTCAAAATATGAGAAAATGAAACTGAAACTCTTTTGAAACTTATTTAAAACTCAGACTCTTATTTAATTGCATGCTGTGTAATAAAATCTTTATTCCTTAACTGGTCTTAATCGAGACAAGATATATTAGACCTACTGTACCCTTCTAAGAATTTGTTTTCTTAACGAAAATTTGAATCTTGGAATCGATGTCCATTTAGAGACTCCGGTAGCAGAAGCCTGTTGACTCAATGAACGAAGCATACTCGTTTAGTAAAACCTCAGCATGAGCCTAATATATCGACGTCATGCAACGAAGTTCGATATTATATCCATAAGCTCGCTAAATTCATTCTCACTACTGTAAACGATACTGATTTAACTTTATTGAAGAAGCTTTGAAATCTGAGAGAGAGAGAGAGAAAGAGAGAGAGAGAGAGAGAGAGAGAGAGTAATAAGACGATCATGATATTTCATTCTTCAATAGTTCCTCCTTTCTCTGTAAGTGGTTCGTCACTATATTTAAGCAACTTTCAACATGTCAAACATCATGTGAAACAGTTAAAGTGAGAGATGGGCTCTACTACTGCAGATCCTAGGGCAGCGAGAATGGGCCCCTATGACTTTCATTAGGCCTAAGTCTTAAATTTGTTCAGTTATAATATTTTTAACAGGAGAATCGATATACTAGATTTGGGACACAAGATTTGTAAAGACTATTTAAAAAACATTATACGCTTATATCATGAAATGGGCACACACATTGATTTTGGAGTCCACCATGTCCTTACGAAGCCCATATTCAGAGCTAACTAGGGAATGTGACAATGCAGTGACTGGTGCTGTGGGGACGTCCCTGACATCATGCCTGGATAAGGAAACGGACGTTAAACCTTTAGTATTTTATTATAATTACTATTATTATTATTTTTATTCCGGTGTAAAGAACCTGGGGTTTGATAAAAACGATTCAAGCAATACGGACTGAATCGCCGCCCGGCTACTCGAGGTCATCAATTGGCTTAAAAGAATTACTGAAGCAGACTGCATTGAATCTTTGCAAAGTCATGGAAAGCCTTATTATTATTATTATTATTATTATTGTTGATGTTTTATTATTAGTAGTAGTAGTATTGATTCTGAGTATGACATAGTCAGCATTGCATATCATACAGGTTAGGCCTATAGCTATAATATAGATATACAATTATAGCCATAATATAGCTATTTCCTAGTCTGTCTGAAAAACAATGCTAACTATATCATGATCAAAGCAGGGATGTTAACAATATATTATATTATTAATATTCCTGCTCTAATTATAGTCAACTTACTTAGAGTAGGCCTACCACTTGTACAGCCTACTTAAAACAACGTATACAATGCCTTTCGAATTTGCAGTTATATTCAAATTATTTACTTATATTATTTTATAGCATGTATAGGTCAAGTTTGTAACGCAAATGAAAGTGATTGTGGTTTGCTTGCTTTTTTTATAAAGAAATTTAGTTTTATTAATTAGAAGTTACAGCTTCAGCAGAGACACCCTTCAGCCTATGGGACACAGTCAAGTGTTGAATTCTAGAGCCACTGATTCTGTAATGACCATTCAACTATTCTAGAAACTTCTCTGAGCAAGTTACTCTACGCTTTATATGGACTACAAAAAGTTTTACATTTACTATTAGTATTATTGCTGCTTTTTTTTTTTTTTTTAAGAAGCAAGATCGACTAATTGACATAAAATAGCGATGAAGCTATCATATTTTTCGTCGATCATGGGTCTAGGAATTTTGCTGTCTATTGCGGTGATTCATGGAACATACGAAAAGGTTCATCATTTCACCACTTTGAACAACCTCTGCGGCATTGATCAACCTGCCTTGACCTTGAACTTAAAATCTCGACTGGAATGCGCCATTACAGGAGGCATAATAAACTGTAGCGGATTCAATTGGAAAGAACTGGATACTTCTGGTTTAATACGAATATGCGAGATATATCTTGTAAGACCAGTAACGTTTGCCGTTAAGCAGGGATGCCATTATTTAGAGGTAAGTCTAATTGTTGAGTAAACTTAATTTTCAGGCACTCCCTTATGAGGATCGACTAATTCTAAATGAAGTATTTTTACATTAAAGCTTCTAGTAGTTTGGAAGGTGTATTAACTGTAGACACAATGTTAGTTGTAATCAATTTTTTTAATTAAGCAACTTGATATTATAAAATTTAACAACGATTTATGCAAAGCAACTCAAAACGTTCATGCAAAACACAAGCTTGTTTCTAACACGATCTATATTGAATGTCTCAATAGCGCAATGGTTAGAGGTGTAGATAACGTCGTGAAGTTTTAAATGACCGACCCTGAGGTGAATTGAACCCTCGTGGGTTCGAATCCCAGCATCGATCGCTGATATGAGAGTAAAATCTCATTCACTGGACTGGTTACATGGAAAATGGACTAAATTGCCTAACGGTTTAAACATGTGTTATTGAAGTGATAGATATCGACGTAGTTGATCATTTCACTATAATTTGTATTATTATTATTATTATTTTATGCGTATATTCCGTTCTATATAAATATTTATTGATATGTGTGTAAAATTTCTACGATACGTCAGATTTTATGAAATATACGAATAGTTATATACCGTCACTGACATCGCTTTCGAGTGAGGAAACTTCCGTTAACATTAGCTTTACTAACTTCTTACACCATATACTATATACAGTGTATATAAATGTATATAAATGTATATATATATATTACATATATTCATATAATATATATATATATAATGTATATATATATACTGTATATATATATATATATATATATATATATATATATATATATATGTATATATATATATATATATATAGACCTATATATGCGAGACGAGAGTTCGGTAGAAATCATCAGAATCTCATAGAATTGGATTACTTAACTCTAATTTGTTTCTTCAAGTATTAAACTGACTAGTTTTTTGCAGTTTAATATCACCACACATGTATTTTAATAAGTTACTTTGGTAATATTTACTTTGTTAGAAAATCATAGGAATAATAAATGAAAATAAAATAATACGGCCTCTCAGCCATTGCCTTGATGAGTTGTATTCAGTTAAAAAATTCTATTAATTTTGTGTTGCTGCTCTAGGAGAGTTGGAGGAATCGTCCAGTCAGTAAGTCTTCTCTATATAACCAATTTTTCAAGGAATTTTATTAGAAGAGGAGTCTTCGGAGTAACGCTTTCAATCTGGTTAATTAAAGGGCCCATAATCAAGCGAATATGGATTCCTTAGTAGACATTAATTTACTGTAGTCTTTACCTTTAGAATTTAGAAGTATACAAGTAGAATATAACTTAGCTAATTGACTGATCCCTGTCTCTCTGATTTGTTCTCTTCCTGTTCAATCTCTTCTGAGACCAGTACTTAACACTAGATTCGCGTATAGTCTACTAGTATACATGCACATGAAGTAGTAAAAAGGTATAAATTGAGATAGTCTAAATGTTAAATGTTTACAAAATGTAAGTAAAATATCAGATATCTTCATCACTTAGTGATGAATCATAAACAACAATAATTAGAGTATCACTGTCGTCAATGACAACAGCGAACACTATTGAATCTAATTAGTGCAGGCGAACAAAAGCAAACAAGATCCAAAAAGACGTTGCGAATTCAATATCCGGAGAACCTTTCCAAGGATAATAATTTATGGAAGGAAAAATAAGTGTTTCTCCAATCCTCAACAGTGAAGGCCAATTTTCCACAATAATTTTAAAGAAATTTCGCAGACTCCGGGAATCAAAGAAAAATAAGTTCCCTCGCTGGAATTTGGACAGATGCTTTTATCGGTTCCTTTCATTAGCAGTTTCAAGTTCAATTATTTTGTCCCTTTTCATTTTGGTTGAGAACTTACTGGATAATGACTGAGAGTGCACCATATGTACTGCCGTATTCTAGCAGTCCTAATTCGTTAGTTGGAAATAGAAATAGTTGTTAAAAATTGCAATGTTTTATGTTATGCAGGCAGTGCAATTAATACAATGACGACCTTGGTGACAAGTGAAACGGACACGTCAAAGCAGACAATTAATAACAGTGGGACATCGTCAACGGCTGAACTGAATGCAACAGTAACAACGAAAACATGGACGAGTGAAACTACGACAACTACTGCAGATGAGAGAAAAACGACAACGGCAAATGAAATTACAAGAAGCTCGACTTCCGTAGCTGTAACCACAACTGCTGTAATATCGACTACAGCTGCAATCACAACTGCTGTAATGTCAACCACTCCCTCGTTCTGTCAGTATCAGTCAACAGCGAGTACTAGTAGCGGGGTCAATGCTCTGAATTGTTCCTTTCCATTCACACTCAATGGCAGTCTGTACCACAGTTGTGCAGTCCAAGATGATCCCTGTTTGCTGGGCTGCTTTGTGAGCAACCGTACTTGGATGACCTGCAATAGTAACACAGGTAAAAGCTGTCGAATAACATGTGGCATGAAATAAAGTGTCAATGCTCTATGCAAATTATTTTCATGCTGTGAACAAATCGGAGAGTTCATCCACAAACATTGACTTGGCTAGAACATCGGTGGAGGCCACGGTACATGGTTGCAGTAGCAACAGCTGATTGTTGAATTTAAGATCTTAGCCACCACAATAATAGAGAGCACGCAATAGTTATTCACTGAAACGCTACTATTATATACATGTATATGTAAGATATGTTCTCTCGTGTTGTGCTCGGGTGTGATTGGATCACTGCAGAATAGGGTAAACGCAAACAGTCTGCTGCGTGTACGTAAGAGAGGACTAAGGCAGGAGCTGAGGATGGCGAAAGGGGACCCATCTCACCATGAAATATTTCCCCCCAGGATTAAATGGTAATTAATCTATCTGAGTAAGGCAACGGGAAACCACATCAAAAGCCATACTTTTCCGAAGCAATAGGCTACATGTGGTATGGATAAGGCATAGACTTTGTGAAGGGATTAACTTGTTAATCTAAGGATGGAGCGAGAAAGCAGACTTTGAGTATGAATATATACATTGAAGCTGCCACTTTCAGAACACTGAGAGGGAGAGTATGATATGTATTAACTAACCCTGCCAATGCATAAGGAATACGAATCATTCTGAACTTGACTTTGTAAATCATGGCGCGTGTTGTCTCTCGGTCCTCAAGTTTTCACCCTACTAAGTTTATTAAGTTTCCTACTTAATAAACATCACTGGCTTCCTGTGGTTCAAAGAATCAAGTCTAAAATAGCCTGGTTAATTTTCAATAATTTATTTTAAAAAAGATAAGAAAGGTAAGAAGGTTTTCTATACGAAACCTTCTTACCTTTCTGATCTTTTAATCTAGTAACAAATTTTCGTTGTAAGGCTAAAGACTGTAATGAATTAAATATACTTAGAAGCAATATAATGGCGACTACAATTAGCTGACAAGCTGACAGCTGCATTTTCTTAATCCGCAGAATACTCAGCTAAAATGGAGATTAAGATAGTCACTACAGACGGAAGTGGATCTACGGAACCTCTGCTGTCTATCCACGGCTGGATTATCTTTCTGCAGAGACTTGACGGAGCGATGAATTTTTATCGAAACTGGGTGGAGTACAGAAACGGATTTGGAGTTGTAGGAGAGAGTAGCAGTTTCTGGCTTGGACTGGAGAAGATCTACTATCTGACAGCGAGAGGTCCCGGAGGTCCGGGATCCTGGAAGCTTAGAGTGGAGATGTTAACCTACGATACTAATAAATGGTAGGTAGCTGATTGCAATTTAATGTAATATAAGATAACATACACACTCACACTCATATATATATATATATATATATATATATATATATATATATATATATATAATTCTATATTGTGTATAATGTACATGTATATACCGTATATATATAATATTATATATATATATATATATATATATATATATATATATGTACATATACATGTATCACAAGGAATAATAGGGGGTAGAAAAATCATGTAATCGATCTCAAACAGCATTCATGAAAATAATTTAAAATTAAGGTAATGCTAAACCAATGAGTAAATAATTTTCATTGAAATGCATGAATTTATTCCGGAAAATCCTGAAACCGGAGCACTATTTTTTTTAATCAATAACCCTCTTCGATTTGAGCTGGCATTCCCTACATTTTACCATTAAAATCCATGGAGAGGATGGAGGAAATGGGCCTTAAACAAGCATCTGTGCTTCTTGACTCAGTTTCCCGTTATGTTATATTATTAATTTGGTCTATTTTCATATCATGTATGAGCACACTATTTCATTGAATCTATAAAATAATTCCATTTAAATTACCTTAATTAATTATACTAACGTATGTGATGGACGAACGAGATAACATGTCGTACTATGAAAGTTAAACTCTGAATTATAAAACTGGCAGGTACTCCGCGGAATACAGTGCCTTCTGGCTGGAAGGTGAGAACACGTTTTACAAGCTGCACGTAGTGGGATATTCCGGTGACGCCGGGCGTGGCCTGGATTACGGCTCCAGCGTCCTGAATTCAAACGGTCGACCATTTTCCACCAACGATGTAGATAATGATGCATTCACCACAAGTTGTGCCACAAAATACGGAGGCGGTTGGTGGTTTAACAAATGTCAGGCAGCCTGCCTGACCTGCAAGGTGGCGGCCAGTGATGGTAACAACTGGTTCACATGGGAACCTCTTAACGATCTCAAAGTGGCGTTGCTGTACGGAAGGCTCGTAGCGGCAAGAATGATGGCAAAACCCGTTAGTGGGTAGCCCAATGGAAAGCTTTTGAGTATATGCCAGAATCTAAAATAATAACTTTCATCCAGCCTTTCATTAAGTCACCAGTTATGTAACAGAGCAAACTTGAACAACTGTCAAAATATTGGACTGAGACAAAACATTTATGCAGTTTCCTTTTGGCTGGAGCCAGTGGCGATGTCGGGAAAATATCCTATTTCGGATCAGTTTTCGTAGGTTAAAATTCTGGGCGCACCTGTTATTGATATCGTTTTCAACAGATGAAACTGACGTAAATATCGGCTCTATTTTACGGCTTTTGACACGTTTCTATCAACTCTTTGACGTTCTTGGTGAAGCAGGCACACGCCTATCGTATTCCAATATAATACGGTAGTCATTCGTATTGCAAGAGGAAGAATACAAGATACGAGGAAAACGTGCTATCAGCGCCTTTCTATATGTAGTATCTGCATTAGTCTACTCTAAATTTATTTTATACATTTATTATTTAGTAAACTTTTTCAGGTGGATATTCTTTATTTTCTTTGTTGCAAAACTCAAAAATTTTAATACGCGCATAGGAGTAATCAAATATGATATATGATTTATTATTCTAATTGCGCACTATGCTGTCGCACAGAATTAGCTACTTGATGTATTCGTAATTTGAGTTGGAGATAATTTGGTTGAATGATTGAAATGGTTGTTATATGATATAACTAAGCAAAGTTTTCCGTAGTTTGTTTGAGATTTATCTGGAAGTACTAATATATATTCTATTCCTTTATACCCATCAGTTGAACAAAATGCAGATTGCAACAATACAATAGATAACATTCACAATATTAGAGATACAGGCAGAAATATAACATAAAATTAAAATATTAAATTGGAAAAATCATAAGATAGCATACATACATAAAGAAAATTGATTGAGCAAGGCAAAGGTAGCATACTTTAAGTGTTCAAAAAACTTCCATCTAAGTGTCGTATAACAGTGTCGGAGAGCAATTTAAACAATTAGAAAGTTACCTTAGGCGAGTTTTTGAAATGAAAACTTAACGTTAATAATATTTGGCATCATAATGTATAACACGGGTTATAAAGATCTTTTCACTTAAACTACACGTTTAGTACGAAGTGTGAAATTTCTACTGCCAATGTTAACCGTTAGGTATGAAGCAATTTGATACTTAAGTGGATCTTTACAAGTGAATTTCAGATGTCAGATCAGTTAATCGTGTTCCTAATTTGTAAAGTTGGTGTATCACAGATTCAAAACTGCCATCTTCAGTAAGCCTACAGCTACATTAAATTTTCATCGAAAAATCGATCACATCTAACCGACCTATTTCAATGATCAGCGGACGAGTCGCAATATATCAGTCATAAAAAACTGAAAAGACATTAAAGAGCCTCAGGTAGCTGTGTCAGCATGTGTATCAGAGGAATGGGTTAATAATGAATTAGCTTAGTTTAGGCCACCTAACGGCTGTTATACATTATTAATCACGCTTTTGTTTATGGAAAGCTAACAACGACAACTCTCAATAATCAAGTATTCACGAACCCATTCTACAGTCAACAACATTTAAAAAAGAAACTCAGCGAGAGAGTCACAAATCCATTCTTTCCTATCGAGCGTTTCGACTTGTTAATGAACATTACAGGGATATATGCCTATATGTACATGTATAATTAGATATAAAATTTACTAGTAAATAGAATAAAAATAAAACATAATGTAACCTAATCAAATAACGAACAGGTTCGTTTCATTTAAAGTCTATTGTATACTCTGATTTTCAATTCTAACCACCAATATTATTAAATCAATTACGTAAATAGATTTAACGCAGATTATTTTGACTCCCAGTTGAGAACAATAACAAAACAAACTTGCGGTAAAACTGTTTAGAAAAATTAGTCACTAGCGGTGACTTAGGGCAGTACGATCCAGAGGAAGGTGGGGCTTGATTTGAGACACAAGTGCCTCGGGACTTCAGACAGTCATGGGGCCTCCGAGCATAGTGCACATTTGAGGAATATTAATACCGGCACTCGTTTAATTAGAAACTATAACTTAATATGCGACAGATACGGTTCTAGTATAATATTAATGTAGACTATAGTTTTATATAATTAATTTG
This sequence comes from Enchytraeus crypticus, assembly GCA_905160935.1. Lineage (NCBI taxonomy): Eukaryota > Metazoa > Annelida > Clitellata > Enchytraeida > Enchytraeidae > Enchytraeus > Enchytraeus crypticus. Next base: position 1,015,060 of record CAJHZI010000253.1, on the reverse strand, counting down.
TGGGCTGAGCCGATGACTTGTTGGCATGATGTTAGACAGCGGAGCAGTAGGTACAGACTTATAATCCAGTGCTCTCCACGTCACTGACATTTTATCTAGCCAGAAACTGATGCTAAATTTGGCTTTAGCTTCAGCCGTTTTATAGAATAATGTATTCCATTATCATCATCAGTTCATTGCGTTCTGAAGTGAGCATAGGGCGGCAACATTCTCCCATTCTTTTCTGTCCTAAACAACCCTCACAGCATCTTCTCATGAAATATTCAAAGGTTTCAAATTGCATTCCATTATAACTGCTAATTAACAATCCTCATCTCACTCGATATCGCTAGAGTCTCATTGGTCCATCATTTCATCAAGAGCATTAAGTCTACCAAACTCTATAGCTGCGGTCCCTAATCATCTCAGCGCATTCAGTAACGGACGGTAAATCAACCTTCAACATCTACATTCCCAACAGTCACTACATTTGTAGTTGACTATTACAAAACGGGATTTAATTATATCCTAACTACTTCACTTCATAATTTTTCATAATTGCTTTTCTTTGAAGGAATTGACAAAATATTTAATAGTATTATCTTTGTTACAAATACTCTAGTTTTGAGGTGGAGCAGTTATGTTTTCCTGAAATGAAGTATTGTCACTACTTCTCCACAATAAGTGTTCTAAGCTTTATTCAGATCCTAACAGCCATTGACAAGCTGGACGCTATAACCCAGGATTTCAAAAATAGCAACCTATGTGGACTCAGTAATCCTGATTTGTCCTTGAACTTGAGGTCACGTCTGGAATGCTCAGCAGCCTGCACGGAGAGAAGGTGTGTTGGATTTAACTGGAAAAGAGCTGCCACGTCTAGATTGACCTGCGAGATTTACTTGTGCCACCCTTCTTCTGTTGCTGAAATTCTAGGTTGCCAGTATTTTGGGATACCCAGCCAAGGAATCGACGCACTGGATTGTTCCTTTCCATTCACACTCAACGGTGGTTTGTACCACAGTTGTGCCGTCAATCCCTGTTTGCTGGGCTGCTTCGTGATCAATAGAGTCTGGAAAAACTGCTCCCATCACTGGGGTAATCGTACTATATACATGTACTTAATGATTAAATTGAAGTCAAACGAGATAGACCACTAAAAGTCGTCTAATTTTTATATACATGTACTTAATGATTAAATTGAAGTCAAACGAGATAGACCACTAAAAGTCGTCTAATTTTTGTTGATTTTGCTACACACATAACATAGCATAATGTTATAGCGTTAAAGTACTTACTTGCTGTTTTGTACCTTGGCTTATTTCCTCCTCTTATCGTTATAATTTATTAGCGTTGCATTCTACAAACGCTGAGTGTAAGTGGAGAGAATTTAAGGATTTAAGGATAACTCAAAACAGCCTGTTATCGGTAGTTGGTTTTAAAAGTGGTCAATAGAGTCTGTTAAAATTATACATTCAAGTAGGTTACTAACCGTGCCCGATTTGCCTAACTTAGTTATGATGCTCGTTACCAATGCGATAAACTCCGCTCCCAAAATGAATGACGTCAAATCAAAAATTAATAATACTAGCATATTTTGACAAGGGATCATGCATGGCTGTTCTTTATTTCAAGAAAATTAAAATTATAACCCGTTTTATTTCTGAATTCAAGTGATACAGTTTCTTCCAAATTATTTCTTTGTTTTGAGGAAGACATTATGATATTGAATTGAACAATATATTAATCCCATGTCTTTGCTGAAATCTTTTTCCATTGATGTAACTATTTTTATATCTTTCAGTGATAGAAAGATAATGATATTATATTTGGAGAGATATATTCGTGTGTTTGCAGTCATACCAGCGACATCAATCAATCAACCAATGAATCAATACGTATTTAATGTCCGGTTTCTCGCCATGTCAGGGATGCGATGAACGTGTCAATGGAAATCAGCACCAGCAGACGCCAAATAATTAAAACACAATATATATATATATATATATATATATATATATATATATATATATATATATATATATATATATATACGTGTACACACACACACACACACACACACACACACACACACACACATATATATATATAATATGAACAATTAAGAATGATAGTTATAAAGCATTTCAAGTAAATAGGCTTACTAACAAAATCATTTAAACATATTTTGGAAACTATTTTGAATAGTCCCAAAAGCACGTGGAAAGTATTACGGAAATACTGAAATTTAATACTCTTAAAATTATTTTGAAATATAACATATAGTATTGTTTTGCATTTTGAAACTAAAATAGTATATAGAATATACCTTTGTGCCCATCACTAATAAGAACAATGATGATCGAGGAAAACGTCGTTATTTGAATGTCGAGTCCATTAAAATAAATCTGGAGGTGATGCAAGTAGATTTACTTGGTTCAATTGAACAACTGTTTATAAAAGAGTTGTTCAATTTGTAATATTATAACAGTTGTATGCAATCACAGCGTGCGGTTTTCATTGGTTGGCTCAATTGATTGCTAATAATCAACGAAGCCTAATTTATTATTACATACATGTAGAACGATGGCTTTTGTTTAGAGTAGTCATTTCGAGTATACGACATATTGTTCAATAACAATTGATTGGTTTAACATAAACGACAGACTATAGCGCTCAAGTCCAGACAGTTATCGTTAATACCGGAAGTAGCGTATCCGAACTTCTCCCCTCAATTAACGGATGGATTATCTGGATGCAGAGACTTCGTTATGAAGACAACTTCAATACAAATTGGGCTCAATACAGAGACGGATTCGGAGTTGTGGCAGAAAGTTCCAGTTTCTGGCTAGGACTAGAGAAAATATACTACCTGACAGCGAGAGGTCCCGTGGGTCCCGAATCCTGGAAGCTTAGAGTGGAAATGTTGGCTGAGGAAAACAATAAATGGTTAGAAAATATTTTGACAAAAATTAGCGAGATATGTGTATATGTAACATGTGTATATATCCTGATATATACATGTATATACATGTATACACAAAACGCACACACACACACATATATATATTTTATTTATGTATAGGTATATTCATGTATATATATATATATATATATATATATATGTTTATGTATATATGTATATGTATATGTATATATATATATATATATATATATATATATATATATCCTCTTAGCTACCTGCTTGCTCACTCCTCCATAAATTTTCAATTCTATGCAGACGACATACAATTATTTATTTCCTTGTCTAATCATAATTCCGATCAGAAGCTAACTTATCTCTCATCCATTCTAGACCAGGTTTATTCCTGGATTTGTGCTAAACGTCTAGCTGTTAATCCCTCCAAAACTGAGTACCTTTTTTATTGGCACTCCTTGGAAAAGAAGTTAAATTACTAATAACTAAGTTAATTTTAAAAATCTCGCTCTTTCACCTTCTCAATCCGCCAAAAACCTTGGAGTCATATTTGATGAAAACCTTGACTTTAAATCCCACATCTCTTCTGTCTGTCGCGCTTCTCTCTTTCAGATTTGTCAGATTAGGCAAATACGCCCATCTCTTACCAGAAGTTCAGCCACTATCCTTGCTAATTCTATAGTTCATTCAAAACTCGACTACGGTAATTCATTATTACATGGGTTACCTTCTTCTTCTCTCAATCGTTCGCAGCACGTCCAAAATTCTCTTGCAAATGTTGTTTGCATGTTCTCTCGAATTCAATTTTGCTCTCTTTCTCTACTTCGTAGTCTTCACTGGCTCCCTGATAATCAACGCATAAAATATAAAATAGTTCTCTTAACTTTCAAAACTCTGCGATTTGGCAAGTCTTTTTACTTATCTGAAATTATTCTTCCCGATGGTCCCTCACGTGCACTTCGTTCCACCGATGCCAATCTTCTCCATGTTCCAAATATTCTCACATCATTGAGCAGACATTCATTTTCTTACACAGCACCCACAATCTGGAACTCTTTATCTGATAATCCTCGCTCATGTTTTTCTCCTTCTATTTTCTCTAGCAAGCTTAAGACTTACTTTTTGCCACTGTAGGCATAATCAATCCTCTCTGATCATTTTTGATCACCGGACAGGCTTTCATTTAGGACCTTACTTCTCCTCAACACTTTTTTCTGACTTTGGTCTGTCTGAATTGATCTCTAATGATGTGTGCTATGGGGACGTCACTAACAGCATCATAGGATGAGGAAACGGACGTTAGACCTTTATTATTATTATAAAAGAAAGACTTTATTTAATTAAAATAAAGGTGAAAAAGAAATATTTAAAATAATTCCTCTACCCTCTGGGAGTCCGCATTCGCCAATGTGCCACAAACGCAGACAGCATTAAAGCGCTGGAGTGCAATGGACAGGCACTGCCATAGAAAGGCTTTTTCATGTTGATCGCCTGTAGTGGCGCTGATTCTCCTGCCTAATTCAATTATGAAGTCAGACGCAGCAGAGTTGATGGGGCCCAAGGTCTCAAAAGCAATTGGCAGGAAGATATAGCTGCTAGAGACTGCGGCATATTTAAGGGACTTCCTTTTGGCAGCGGATTCAGCAGCATGGCCAGCAGCAGCGCAGGAAAGGCCGAGATTGCTTGCTGAGAATGTGTCCGTTACAGTGACATCCCAGCTGATACACTTGCCTTCAGAATTTGTGACACGCCGTCCGGTCGTTTCCCATCTGAGCGGCTCAATCCCTGGGGCTCCTTAATAGCCGGAATATTTGCGGGAGCTAGGGCACGCATACTAGATCTTTTAGATACTGTCGTCTACCGATTCTGCCAGCGCTCCGCAGGCACGAAAGGCCGTAAGTGCCCAGAGCATTGACCGATGCTCCGCAGACACAGTTGTGTGGCTCACAAAGAGTAGAGCCCAGACGAAGACCGACCGCTACTCTGACTGCCTCGTCCAGGCGGAGGCCACAGGAAGATAATGGCAAGGCTTTCAACTTGTAACCACAATGAAAAGTAGAAACAGCAAGCAGCCGGGCCTTTCTTCTGGGATTAACGCCTTCACGAAGAGTTCAGAGTGCGCAATGCCAGAGATTTTTGAGTCCCAAGCCTTCATGTAAGCCTTTATTATTATTAGTATTATTGTTATTATTATTATTACTATTAATATTATTAATAGCCTCCTTTAGCTGACACAATTTTTGCAGTTCCTAATTCCCTTCCCTTTCCAGTGCTTCCTGAATCTGACTTCTTTTCTCTTTCAATCCGTTCAGAGACATGTACACATACACTCACACAAACAAACACACACACACACACACACACACACACACACATATATATATATATATATATATATATCTTAGTGCACTGCCTACTGACAGGTTCATGGTACATAACGTCTCCACTCTTCTCTGTCTTCCGCCTTTCTCTTCATTTCCACATATGAGTGGGTCTTTAAATCATCTAACATACCTAATCTCGGCCTGCCCCTGCCTCTTTTTCCTTCCATTCTAACTTATATTACCTCTTTTAATAGACCTTCTCCCCTTAGAATGTGTCCTATCCATCTCTTCTTCCTATTTCTTAATACACTTCCTGGAGAGAGTTGGCACAGATAGACAGTTGATAAATGTATTAACATATATATATATATATATATATATATATATATAAACATATATATATACATGTATATATTTTCGAATTACCGATATATTTACAATTTATATGCATACAATATACATGTATTTATGTACATATATGCATATATACATGTACATATAACTGTATATATTACATAGACATATATATATATATATATATATATATATATATACCCTTTTATATATACATGCACATATACATGTATAATTATACGAATAAATATATATATGTATATATATATGTATATATATGTGCATATGTATATATATAATGTGTACATATGTTCGCTCTTTTCCATATTGTTGGTATGTACACCTAAAAAAAGTAATGTTAGACAGACATACCGACAGACAGGCAACACCAGATGAAGACTGGCAATTAATGTGGATTGTGTGACACCTCTAGCGAGTAGGGCCTATGTCTGAATGGGCGAGTAAAATGACTATGACTTGATGGGATTACCATAGATGTAGGTATATTGAGATATGATACTTTAAAAGTGAAATATATATCGATCTTTTTGCCTAAACAATCTTGACAGACTGAAATACCTGAAGATGTCTATCATCGGATGCTCTTATTTAGTTAAATATTTATATGACTTGATGGAATTACCATGGATATTGGCATACTGAGATATGATGTGTTAAAGAAAATAATGATCTCTTTGGCAAATATTTCAATTTAAATGATAGGCAGTTTGGTTTCAAAAATAATCTTGGGTGTGCCAATGTAATTTTTTGTGTACGGAATGTTATAGACTATTTTGTGGAGAATGATTCCACAGTTAATTTGTGCTGTCTAGATATTTCAAAGGCATTTGATCGAGTTAATCACTATTGTTTTTATAAATTGCTACAATTACAATTGGAAATGTACCTTATATATAATACACGTCTTAATAAATTGGTACTCGAAATTATTTGCGAATGTAATATGGGGTATTGCGATATCTGAAGAATTTAAGATATCATGTGGTGTTAGACAAGGTGGTGTATTATCACCTACATTATTCTGTATCTATGTGGACAATCTTCTTTCACAGTTATCCAAATATGGATGTACACTTAATAATATATCATATGGTTCATTCATGTATGCAGACGATTTAGTACTCTTAGCACCTACGATGGCGGAACTTCAACGTATGGTATTGGTATGCTGTGCTGAGCTTGATGCAATAAATCTGAAGCTTAATACAAATAAATCGTACTGTATTAGAATTGGCAAAAGATTTTTTGTTGATTGTCTAAATATACGTATATATAGTGACAATGGTGTAATTACTTGGGCTAAGGAAGCTAGATATCTTGGTATAGTCATTGAAAGCAGAAGACGATTTAAAGTATCCTTTACACATGGTAAATGTAAGTTCTATGCAGCTTTCAATGCACTATATTCTAAGTTAGGCAGATTGCCTGATATAAATGTCACGATTCATTTAATAGAATCAATAGCTGTGCCTAGTCTGTTATATGCTCTTGAAGCGCTAAATTTAAATAAATCGGAAATTAAGAGCTTAGAATTTACTTTCAACAAGGCTTTATTTAAACTATTTCAGGTATCTAGTATGAATGATTTGCTGTTTTGCATGAATATATTTAACATCCATGGAATAAAAGATAAATATCAGTTGAGAAATGACAGAATTATGTCAACGCTGAAGACAATAAATAATATCAATTTACGCAATTTGGTTCATTGACAGTGCTCCCTACATTAATTTATGTATTTATTCGTTGTTTTTTTTCCTATGTGTTGTAATGTGCACCATGTTGGTTTGTCACTAATTTGTTTACTGATTTGCTGCCTTTTGGTGAAATAAAGATTGATATATAAAAAGGAAATATATATCGGGCTTTTTGCCTATTACCTGAAGAGTCGATCATCGGATTACCGTGGATATACTTTGTAGATCCTTGGGAAATACTGTTAATAGTCTTGATTTAAATAATGCAGCAGGTAGTGATGGTCTGATGATCGAACATTTGTTATATGCTCATGAATCTGTATTGATAGTAATTAAAACGCTCTTCAATATTGTGCTTTCGCACGGGACAGGTTCCCGAGGCTTTTGGTATCGGTAGAACTACACCTATACCGAAATTCAAAGGGTGTAAAAGGGTTGTCTCAGCTTATGATTTTAGGGGAATCACTATATGCCCCGTCAACTCAAAAGTTTTTGAACATTGTATAAAAATGTTCATTCAATTACCAGCTTCAAGTAGGCAGTTTGGTTTAAAAGAAAAGGTTGGATGTATTAATGCAATACATACCGTAAGAAAGGTCATAAAATATTTCAATGTCAAGTTGAGTACTGTCAATATTTGTGTAATTGATCTGCGTAAAGCGTTTGACAAATGTAATGTTTATGGCATATTACATTTCTATGTTACAATGTAGAAAAGTTAATGCATATACTATTAATACTCTTGGAAATTGGTTCGGTAAAATATTAAAACTGTAAATTGGGCTGATTCTGTATAGGATTGTGTCCAACTGCTATCGGGAGTTAAACAAGTTGGGGTTCTTTCACCTTCTTTGTTTGCTCTTTTTATCGACACAGTTTTGACAAATTAGAAGCTTCTAAAGTAGGTTGTTTCATTAATTATAAATGTTATAGTAGCTTTATGTATGCAGATTATCTTATTTTATTGAGTATATCTGTCACTGATCTTCAGAAATTATTTAATATTTGTGACATGGCTTTTGCAGAGTTAGATTTACCTTTAAATATGTCGAAATGTCACTGTATGCGCATCGGTCCTAGGCATAATATTCAGTGCAAGCCATTGCAAATTAGGGATACTTGGATTAGTTGGGTGGATAGTATAAAGTATTTGGGAATAAATATTTTAAGAGTTAAATCTTTGAAATGTGATTGGAAAGACAGTAAATGTAAATTTTATACTTCAGTAAACACTATACTGGGGAGACTTGGAACACAGGTGCACATTGATGTTTTATTAAAATTAATATTCGCTCAGGCGGTTCCGATCATACTTTATGGTTATCCAGCCTCTGGTTTGTCCTTTTCTGAATTAAAAGACTTTACTTATACTTATAACAGTATTTTTCTTTCTGTAAAATTTTAAAATCTTATGATAAAAATGTACTGAATATGGTTTTGTGGTTTCTGGCCATTTGAAATATTATATGATTTTCATAGGTAAAGGTATAACTTTTTGAGTAAATTAATTGCTTGTAATCAGTTAAATGTTAAAATAGAAGTTGACAACTCTGACTATTTTGATTACAAAGTTACACAAAATAAATATGCACTCCAGACAAAAGATTCACCAGCTATGACTCGGTTTAGGTGTTGGTCATATTTTGATAGTATGGTCTTAAATACTGAATAGGTAAACTATACTTTAAATAATTATCTATTTAACAATAATTTTAGTACTGTTGAGTTTTATTTGGGTTCACAAGGAATTTCTTTATGTTGTATCTATAAGTGATACTTGTTTATTGTATGTTTTTGTTTTTGTTTACTGCCATGACTTTGGTGAAATCGATATTTCATATTGTTGGTATGTACACCTAGTAAAAATAATGTTAGACAGACAGACAGACAATACCAGATGAAGACTGGCAATAAATGTGGATTATATGATACCTTTAGAGTGTATGTCTGAATGGGCGAGTAAAATGACTATGACTTGATGGGTTTACCATAGATATGGGCATATTGAGATGTGATGTGTTAAAAAGGAAATATTTATCGGGCTTTCTGCCTATACAATCTGACAGACTAAAATACCTGAAGATGTCTATCATCGGATGTTCTTATTTATTTAGAAAAATATTTGTAACTGAAATTAGAATTTGTTGAATTAAAAACTTTTAATTTGTTATATTGTGCAGGTATTCTGCAGAATACGGTTCATTCTGGTTGGAAAGTGAAATTAACGGCTACAGACTAAATGTTGCCCAATACACCGGTGATGCTGGGGATGGTTTGTATAACTCATTCTCCGATTGGAACTCAAACGGATTTAAGTTCTCTTCTGCCGATGTAAACAACGAACAACACGGCAGTTATTGTTCTGTGCAACTAAATGGTGGCTGGTGGTACAATATGTGCTATTCTGTTTGCCTGACCTGCAATATATACCAAGTAGATGGAACGCGAATTTTTTCGTGGCAACCTTTGTATTCCAACGGTGATGTAACGTCATATCCTGCTCGACTGATAACAGCTCGTATGATGATAAAACCCGCCAGTGGCTGAGTGAACATCTGAGCGAAGGTCTTAACAGCGTAGGGGTAACTTCATGAAATTTTAAATGACAGATCTTGCGGTGAATTGAACCCTCGCGAGTTCGAATCCCAGCCGCGCTGATCTGATAAGACAATCATCTAGAGGACCCTGGTTCATTTGGCAGCGAGGCGTCATTCTCTGGTCGATAAATTGCAGCTCGTATGATGATCAAACCTGTCAGTAGCTGAGTGATGAGTTGAATAAATACAAATTTAATAACGGAATTACATTTAAATAAACTTTGTAAATCTGAAGAAATATCAAAGTATATTCGAATGAACCAGACAAGAATTGTCAATAAAAATGTCACATAAATTAGTTAAAAACCTAAACTTGATATCGAAATTTATTTTTGAAAGAGGTAGAGATAGAATCCATTTAAATCATATATTATTCCAGCTAATACAGCAAGCGAAGCCAAAGCTAAGTAAACCTATATTAACGTTTGTTATTGGAGTTGCATTGTATTGATCGATGGTGTGCTCTTTAGTGAATATGAGCAGTCCGCGAATAAATATTTATAAAAGCTAGTTTCCTCACTCGAAAGCGATGTGTGTGACGGGCGAGCCCAGGATTTGAACCCCGCAAATACTGATCCGCGGTCGAATATCTTACCTACATTGCCACTGGCTCCAGCCAAATATTTACGCCGTGAACTTTTCGGTTAGCACAAAACTATAGAAATAATTAGAATGGTTTAATTTTCATTGGAAAGTTCGCGAAACAAACAGTGTTTTATATTTCAATTGAAGAAATATTTTGAGATATATTTGTAATAATTTAAAGCAAGATTCCATTTCGAGCTAAATATTCAGTAATGAAGCTGTAAATTAGAATTTCTGCAAGACAGCGCTATCCATAAATTGGTGCAACACTTTGAAAATATACATCGAAATTCGGTTTATCATCAAGCGACCTTGAAGAACTGCTGTTGTTTCGTTAAAAATGCAATTGGAGAAGCATAAAGTTCTCCTCTGTTCACAACTTCATTCCTTCTAATAAAACAATATCTTTCAATATTCTCACCTCCAAAAGTCGTACAGTCTTTACTGGTTCGGTTTAGATACGTTATCCATAGAATAAAGAAAAACCGTAGAAGTGTCAAAGTCAATCTCAACCATTGTAAACATTGAGTTCAAGAATTTCAGTGATGCCAACAACCTCACGATTAAATGGGACATGCTTGAAATCAAGTCACTCTTGTTACAAAACTGGTATCGCTGAAACAACAGTCATGCCATATCTACTTATTTTAAAGATCTTTGACGTTATCTAACAGCTAAAATAGAAATATCAGACAATGACAGAGCCACATTTCTTCGATCAAAACAATCGTTAAAATTAAACACAACTCTTTTTCTTCATTCAATACCTACGCTAGATTACTATCTATGACTATTACTAGATAGTAATTGTCAAGGCTTGATTCGATTTATATTTAATTTGTATTTGTATTTTGTAATTGTATTTATAGTAAAGTTCGGGTATTCGAACTATTTGTAGTCCATCGAACAGTCGATATGAAGAGCGATGTGAAGAGAGCGATCTGTAGATGATCGAACTGGGATGAGAGTTCCATTGAAGCATTCCAACCTAGGGATTATATTAGAAGTGATCCTAGTAGGCAGCTAGTCGAAAGGAAAGTAAAGTAAAGTGTAGAAATTTATGCTAGAAAGCGTATTAGTAATTTGTATGTCAAAGGTAATTGTATGTAATATAAAGTACTTACTTTGGCGACATTTAAAGTGAACTGCAATTAGATACAAAGGTATAATTTAAGCTATATATAGAATTAGCTTACACGTGTTATTTGAAATCGTTTTAGTTTTCGTTCTACTATATAAATCCGTGTATTATTTTATTATTTTCGTATTAAATTAATATTTAATTTAATACAGTAGTTGAAGTTATCAATCACTTAGTAAGATACCTAGATTCAGTTAAATCGAGGACAGGTAAAGATTCCAAAATAATTATTAGAGGCATATTATTAGGAATTTGAACCCTGGATCATTTGATGTCAGGTCCTCATTTTACCTCAGATTAAAGATTGTAGAATCAGATTCCTGATAATAATAATAGTGATAATAATAGTGATAATAATAATTATAGTAGTCGTGCAGTGGTTAAGGTAAAAGGGACCCCATGGGATCTGCCATCCTGGGCCCGCCCAGAATTAATTTTAGATCCCACAACAGAATATTAATACTTTAACCACTGGTAGTAGTAATAAAATTAGTAATAGTAATATTAGTTTTCTCGGCAATCTGAGATAAAAATTGCACCAACTTCGAAAATTCATAAGGTAAATCTATAACATAAATCCATTTTGTAAATTCATTACGTAAGTCTCTAGTTTAATTCGTCAAATTTCGAGAACCAAAATTAACTGAAGATCTTATTTGAAGCTCAAACTCATATTTTATTCTACTTAGTGTAGGCTTAATAAAATATGCTTATTTCTTAAAGTACATGTATTTTAATCGAGATAAAATAATACTCAACGCTTTTTAAAAGTAATCTTCATAATGAAACTTTTAATTTTGGAATCGATATCCATTTAGAGAATCAGGGGTAGCAGAAGCCGTTTACTGCATGAACAGGCCATCTTCTTGAATACACTCTCAGCGTGGGACTGTTTAACGTATCGACGTAATGCAACGAAGTTCAATATTAGATCTATAAGCTCGCTAAATTCATTCTCGCTACAGTAAACGATACTGATTTCACTTTTTTGTAGAAGCTTTGAAATCTGAGAGAGAGTAATAAGACAATCATGACGTTCCACTATTGAACAGATTCTTTCTTCGTAAATCGTTTGTCACTATATTAAACTACTTTCAACACTGTAAATGTGAATCGATGCAAGTGGGAGATGGACTTTGCTGCTGCAGATCTTGAGGTAGCGATAGTGGAGGAGCCTAAAACTTTCGTGAAGACTCACATTCGTTCAGCAATGTTATTTTTAATGAAGGAATCGATGTATAGGATTTGGGTCTCAAATTCCAAACTCTTCTTTCAAAGACAATTATAAACTTCGATTATGAAAAACGCACAGATATAGATTTACCTGTCCAACATGGCATTAAATATGTTTGGAGCTTAGAGATTCAGTCAATTCTCATGACTATATATTTCATACAGGTATTCAGCTATGCTAACTTCCCTTGCTTTCGTACTAGTGAACTTGCATAAAGAATACTTTCTGCCAAGAATTCGATGCCCATATTTCCTCGTCAATGATGCTGTTGATGCCGTAGCGTTAGGGTGTTTCAGTTTCACTGATTCAATTTAAGTATTTTGCGGGTTGCACCAGCGAAGTAAGGTGATCAAGAAACAAATAAAAATATTAAATTTAAAAGCTATACTTAGCTAAGTTTAAAATTTTGCAAATGTATTCCAATTCTTATATTTTTAAAGATTATCGGTCAAATTTGTAACGCTTAAATAATTGTCTAAAACTGCAAATAATTGTGGTTGACTATTTTTTGCTAAGAAGCTTAATTTTGTTAAATAGAAGTTGTGGCTTAAACTGAAACACGCTTACGGGAAGCAGTGTAAGTGCTGAATTCTGGAGCCACTCATTCTGTAATGACCATTCAATTATTCTAAGTACTTCTCTCAGTAAAATATCAATGTATGCTTTACTTTGGCAGTTTAATATATAATATTGGTATTATTTCTGTTTTTTTGCAATTAACAAGAAACAGGATTGAATAAATTGTCATCAAATAGTGATGAAGCTAGCATGTTTTTCGTCGATCATTGGCCTAGAATTTTTGACCTTTATTATGCTAGTTGGTGAAACATCCGAAAATGTTCATCATTTCACCACTTTGAACAACCTCTGCGGAATTGATCAACCTGCCTTGACCTTGAACTTAAAATCCCGACTGGAATGCGCCATTACAGGTGGAATAATAAACTGTAGCGGATTTAACTGGAAAGAACTGGATACTTCTGGTTTAATACGAATATGCGAGATATATCTTACAAGACCAGTAACGTTTGCCGTTAAGCAGGGATGCCATTATTTAGAGGTAAGTCTAATTGTTGAGTAAACTTAATTTTCAGGCACTCCTTAGGCCTAATGAATGTTAACAAAATGTAAACGAAGTATTTTTCCACATTAAAGTTACTAGTAGTTCTGAAAGATATAAATTACGGGCACATAGCTTTAGTATTGGCTATTATATACATAGTCCATTTTATTAGATTCAACAATGATTATGGCAACCGACATGTCATACAAAACTTTGAGCTAAATCCGTTTTATCTTTTAGTTCGATATAAATCTTGTACACCTCATACGACTAGATTACTTAATTGAATTCAGTTTCATCAAATATTTAACTGTATAGTTTTATTCTGTTTAATTTTCCAGGCGACCAGGAGCAGTGCAACCTCAACTCCTCGTACTGTTGAAAAAATTAATTTGATAGCAACTACTGTGTTTCAGTAAATAATAGGAATAGTAAAATAAAATAATACTGCGTATCGGCCTTTACTAGTAACATTTTCTTTAATTAAAAGTTATATTTGCGTTGATGTTTTAGGAAAGTTGGAGGAATGGACTGAGTAAGTTTCCTTAACTTTTACTTATTTTACAGGTAGTTTAAGGTTTCTCTATATCGCTCACAATCTTCTTAATACAGCATTGAACAAATCGTCGATAAATGTTTGCCTCCAACAGACACCATTTTCCCCATTGTAGACATCAATAGAGCCTTTACCATCAGAATTTATAAATAACGTAGATGGTCCCTAACTTTCTGGAAGGCTCAGTGGTGGATCCAGGGGTGGGGCAAGAGGACCATGCCCGCCCCCGAAATTTCTATACAATTTTTTACAAAATTAGTTATTGAAGAAATATTTTACTACCAGTTAATCAGTGGCCGGTGGCGGATACCCGAGGACTCTCAATCATACACATATAACAGGCATCAGAGACTTACTCAAACGGTTTCCCGCTAAAAGAGGTCAACATATTTTGGCCTTCCTTCGAAAATATTCCTGAATATGCCCTTCAGTGGATTTAAAATCTCTAGTTTACAATCTCTAGCTCAGTTGTAACTTACGACAATTGAAGTAAAAGTTTGTTCTGCTTCTTCAGAGACCAGTGTTTAGCATTATATTCGGACATATTCATATACTAGCAAAAGTATATATTTAGGGTACATGTTTAACAAATAGTTTTCTATGTAAATTATCAAGCTTTAGCACCAAATGATAAAGTATCAACATCAACAATTACTTTGTCTCTGACCATCATTGAATTAGAATCATCAATCCAATGTCCGGAAAAGCAATCCAAAGGCAATAAATTAAGGAAATGAAGCCTACGTATTAATTCCTACAATCTTCGTCAGTCAAGGTCCCCTTAAGTCAGATAATTGCTCAGACACTGGGAATCAAAGAGAAATAATTTCCCCCTCTGGAAGTAGGACAGATGTTATTATATACTTTCTTCATTTGAAGTTTCATGTACCAATTTTATTTCCTTTTCTTTCTAATTGATAAATTACTGCTGTCTTAATTTTGTTGTTGGAAATGGAAATAGATGTTAAAAATCGCAATATTTTTTGTTATGCAGGCAGTGCAATTAGTACAATGTCGACCTTGGTTACAAGTGATATGGAAACGTCAAAGCAGACAACTAACAACAAAGGGACAACTTCAACGGGTGAACTGAATGCAACAGTATTAACGAAAACATGGACTAGTGAAATTATGACAACAGCAACAACAACAACAACAAGTAAAACTGCTACAAATGAGAAGGAAACGAATACGGCAAGTGATATTACAACAAGAAGATCGACTACAACAGCTGTAACCACAACTGCTGTAGTGCCGACTTCTCCAGCTGCAACCACAACTGCTGTAGTGCCGACTTCTGTAGCTGCAACCACAACTGCTGTAATGTCAACCACTCCCTCGTTCTGTCAGTATCAGTCAACAGCGAGTACTAGTAGCGGGGTCAATGCTCTGAATTGCTCTTTTCCGTTTACACTCAACGGCAGTCTGTACCACAGTTGTGCAGTCCAAGATGATCCCTGTTTGCTGGGCTGCTTTGTGAGCAACCGTACTTGGATGACCTGCAATAGTAACACAGGTAAAAGCTGTCGAATAACATGTACCATGAAATAGGGTGTCAAATACTCTATGCAAAAGAATGTCCACTATGTGCAAAAAATGTGAGAGTTTATTCACAAACAATGAGTTATCTAGAACATCAGTGGATGTACGTGGTTGCCGTAGATGCACCTGATTGCAGAATATAAGTTCTGCACTATCATTTGATTAGAGAGTACACAATCGTTATTCACTGAAGAAATACATGCAAGTTTGTTATTTTTCTTTCACTGCAAAAGTGTGTGGATTGTTTCTCTACGTATTAATACTTGCAGTTTTCACTTAACTAGAAGCGATCAAGTCAAAATGAAAAGAAGATCTAGGCATACGTGACTCAGTACGCGATCAACACAGATTTGAGAACATTTACACAGTTTGTGAAAAGAGGCTGTGAAGGTTGCTGATGACAAAAATGAATGGAGGAATGTAGGTTCCGTCCTATGTTCTATTCATAACGCAAGGAACTGATGAAGATGAAATACAAAATATTAAAAACATGGACAATGCAAAGTTAAGACAAAAGAGATTCTTAAGGTGCAGTAAATCCAAAGTGTAATAATGAATTGTACTCCTTCATAGGAATTGGAAGCTTTGCAGCTAAATAGTAGGCAATGGGTGCAATTGGCTCTGCGGTATCCTGTAGCTGTAGCATAGAAGGTAACTAATAGGCCTGGTGGAATTTGATGTACTTGTCGGCTGCTGCTAACTGTATTACCTTATAGAGCTTGGATTGTTTTGTGGTAGCCATGCTTTTATTGTTTAAGCGGGCTCGAAGCCGGACAACGGCCATGACACCGCTATAGAAATTGTCGGAGGTTATTATTATTATTATTATCTGCTTGATCGATATATTGGCAGATATATAGATATATAGATAAAACGATGTATAGATATATTGATAGATACATGTATGTTGACGTCCCTGACATCATCCTTGTATGAGGAAACGGACGTTAAACCTTTATTAGTATATTATTATATGCTCTTATTTGTTCATATTTGTTTATCTATCTCAATAAATTACCAAACAAAGTTAAAAGGCAAAAACCAACAAAATAAGCAACAGAAGGAATTAATTATTTAACGACCGTTTTCGACCTAATTAGATGTGATGGCTGGTGGATAGTGCACCAAAAGTAGTAGGTATCCAGCGGCATTTTCAAATTATCGCCACCGCCCATAAAGAAGACAATGCTAAAGCCAGTCAACAACAACAACAGCAATACGATTAGAGTGCTACTGTTGTCCATGACAACATTGAGCACTGTGAAACCAAATCAAAGCCGATGAGAAGAGTGAGGGGTCCATAAACGGTGCGAACCAAAATCCGGGTGGTCAGTCCAAGAAAGGGTACTAGCGGAATGGAGGTTTACGTGTTGGTCTCAGTTCGCCGACGTTTGGTGGATATGAAAAGTCGAAGAGAAAAGATTTTAATCGCCTATGAAACTGTTCGCAGTGTAGGAAAGGCTGATCAGGAATAGATGTGGGGGTGCGCAGATTGGATGAAAGAGAATTCCAGATCTGCGGGGCAGCATGCTGGAAGGAGCGCCTAGAGAGCTTGCTACGTGAAGGAAGGCTCGGTCTCTCAAGAGTAACTAACTTAGAGGACCTGGTGGGCCTGGAGGTAGGTTGTCGCACTTGTAGTAAGTGGGACATGTAACTATTACCAGGAGTGTTAATAGACTTATAAATTAGAGAAACTGTCTTGTATAAAATGCGTTCTCTAACTTTGAGCCAGTGTAAGGACTTGAGGATTGGAGTAACATGAGAATATTTGGAGCTACGAAAGACAGCACGTGCAAGGGAATTCTGGATGAACTGCAACCTATCAATCTCGCAACTGGGATGATTTAGAAATAGGGAGTTGCAGTAATCCAATTCGATTGCACGAGAGCAGCGCCAATTGTAGTGGCAGTCTCGAGAGAAAGAAATGGTCTTATTCGACGAAGATCGCGAATATGAGAGAAACATGCCTGTGATGTTTTAGTGATATGTTCGTGGAATGAGAGGTGGTGGTCAAGGACAACACCAAGATTCTTCACAGAAGAAACTGGTGTGACTGAAATATCGGAAGAGAGAGCCAGGGACACCTCGTTCAGTTTTGAAAGTTGCTGAGGTGTTCCAAATAGCACGAACTCAGTCTCGGATGGATTGAGCGCTAAGAAATTGACAGACATCCAGGAATATATTTGCTGAAAGGATTGCTGTAGACAAACCTTAGTATCAGGATAGGAGTGGGTGGTGAAGCATGTGTACAGCTGAGTGTCATCAGCGAAAAGTTGATGGTCTAATGAATGTGAAGAGATCAAGGAGCTTAATGGAGTAGTGTATAAATTAAAGAGGATAGGACCAAGTACAGAGCCCTGAGGCACACCGTACTTGAGGATGGAAGGCGGAGAGTAATACTCATGAACTTTGACGCTAAGAGTACGGTT
This sequence comes from Enchytraeus crypticus, assembly GCA_905160935.1. Classification (NCBI taxonomy): domain Eukaryota; kingdom Metazoa; phylum Annelida; class Clitellata; order Enchytraeida; family Enchytraeidae; genus Enchytraeus; species Enchytraeus crypticus. The sequence goes on along the minus strand of CAJHZI010000253.1, from coordinate 996,603 downwards.
GGTGAGATATGAAGTAAACCAAGCAAGTGCATTGCCGTGGATACCAAACCATGAGGAAAGACGTTGTAGGAGGATTTGGTGATCGATGGTGTCGAAAGCAGCATACAGATCGAGAGTACAAAGTCCAGTGACACGTTGAGTGCACATGGCGTTAGTAATGGTGTTACAGACAGAAAGAAGAACAGTTTCAGTAGATCATGTTGGGTGTAAGCAGATTGGTGATTGTTGAAGAGGTCGTTGGACTTAATATAGGTGGAAAGTCTTTGAAAGACTAGTCTCTCTGTGAGTTTGGAGATGAATGGTAAATTGGATATGGGCCTGTAGTTGGAGAGTGATTCCTTGTCCAGCGAGGGTTTCTTTAGGAGTGGAGTGACAATAACATTTTTAAATGACTGTGGAAAAGTGCCAGAGGACAAGGATAAATTAACAATTGTGGAAATTGAAGGTGCCAGAACATGGATACACTTCTTCAACAGAGAAGTAGGGATAGGGTCGAGATCACAGTGCTTGGGAGGAGAAGTCAAGACTTGTTGCGTGATCTCCTCAATGGAGACAGGGGTGAAGCTATGGAGCTGCTCATCGGTTGATTTGGTTGGTTGAGGATAGTGAGGTGTGGAGCTAGAGATGAGAGGAATGATGGAGGACCGGAGTTGGTTGATTTTGTCAGAGAAGTGAAGAGCAAACCGTTTAGGAAGTGACTCAGCAGGAAGTGAAGAAAGAGACGGAGAAGGTGACCTATGCAGTAAAAGTGTTCACTGCTTTCCATAGGTTCTTGGAGTTTACTGCATTGCTGATGACAGTGGAGTAGTATCGTTGCTTAGCAGATGCAATGGCAGAACGATACGCTTTATACTGTAGATTAGATGTAGTTTTCCAAACTACAGCATGGGTTTGGCGCCACTTCCTGTCGTCTCTACGACACGCAGCCTTCAACTTAGCTAGTTTAGGAGTAAACCATGGGTTAGACTCCCTTATAGTCTTACGAGTTAAAGGTGCGTGCTTGTCCAGCAGGGCAGAAAGGTCGAGTTGTACTGGTGTACAAGTTCGTCAAGGTCAGGAGAAGGCGACTTGATTAGAGTCGAATTCTTGAGGTCCGAGCAAAATTGGTCAATATTGATGCTATTGATTTTCCGGTAAGATATAGTAGTGGTGTTAGGTACAGTTTGGGATTTCATGTGGTTGAATGAGCAAGTGACGGGGAAATGGTCAGATGGAGAAAGTGATAAAATGTCAATGCCCGTAGGATCTAGTGCTGACTGGGAAGGAGTAATGACAAGATCTAAGGTGTGGTTGTCCAAGTGTGTGGCAATTTTAACGTGCTGTACAGCATTACAGGATTTGAGAAAGTCCTAGTTTTTAAATCATCTTCATAATCTCCTCTTAAATCCCAGGTTAATTAGGTTGGGATACGAATAGACCTTCATATTTTTTAGTCCTAGGTTATAAATCTGATATTAAAAATCCTTTTACACGTTGAATGAAGCAAACAAGGTAGAAAATTGAAATAACTCTAAAAATTGTCAAAATAAACAAAAGCCTACCAAGAGTACATCTGCTATCCCGGATAAATATGGTGTGGTCTAAGCTATCGTTAGTATTGTATTCCAATATAGATATTGGCTCACAGATAAAGTCATATCTATCCGAATTTGCATAAATTTAATATCTTAGATTTAATGGCGATTAAAAGTTTATTTAGAATTATATTTTGCCTCTTGGAAGTAAAACTGGAGGTTCTACTTTTATGAAATACATATATTATATGTATTAATTTATATGCTTTGTCAAATGCAATTAGCTGACAACTAAATTTATTTATTCTGCAGAATACTCAGCTAAAATGGAGATCAAGACAGTTACTACAGACAGAAATGGGTCCACGGAACCTCTGCTGTCTATCCACGGCTGGATTATCTTTCTGCAGAGGATTGACGGATCTATGGATTTTTATCGAAACTGGACGGAATACAGAGACGGATTTGGAGTTATGGCACAGAATTCCAGTTTCTGGCTGGGACTGGAGAAGATCTACTACCTGACAGCGAGAGGTCCCGGAGGTCCGAGATCCTGGAAGCTTAGAGTGGAGATGTTAACACAGGATACTAATAAATGGTAGCTGACGTAAATTAAATAATTATAAGATAATATAACATAATCGTACGGTAGCCACAATTTTATCATCATATTATTCGCGACTTTGGAATAGATTTAATTGACTCAACAATGGTTTGTTGTGCTCTACCAAGTGGCATATCAAAAGATATATTTTCATTGTCACAATCTGTTTTCAGGTTCCATTAAGAAAATTTAATCAATCAAGTCAGTCTCTGCATACAATATTATCTTTATCCACATTTTGTGTCGATAGCTTGAAATATATTGATTCTGAGGTTGTTTCTCTTTGCCTATTGTAGTTGTTGCTTAGCAGACCCTTAAGTGCCTCACACGCAGTGAACCATTGGTCTATTCTATTGGGCCCCGGACACAGTAAGGAAACCATGACAGCTATACACATAAATATTACACAATAAGTTTTACAAAAGTAAAATTCCATTGCGTATACGTATTCGTTATTATACGACACATTTTGAAGCGAATCTTTCAATTGGGCAACTTCCATAAAATGTCTGCAAATATATCTGGAAGCCAGTCAGATCCCACTAATTTTCTGAATATAGTATGTAAATTAAAGATATATAAAACTAGCGCGGTTGTTTACCGAATACAAACGATGGCAGGGATGAAATTGTGAATTGCATTTCATTCCTTGCCAAAGGTTGTCAATATAAAAAATAATAAAATACCAATTGGAGTACTGCCATCTAACATTAAAGCATTTATGAAAATGATGCAAAAGAAGCAAAGGCTTATCCGATTAGAATTGTTTGTCTATTATATTTCATGAGTTCTTTCAGACATCCTGAAAACGATTTAATCAGTTTTATTCCTCATCCTCCGTTATTTGAGCTGGCATTTCCTACATTTTGTTAATTTGTTTTTCTTTCATATTAGTTCTCCTTTCAATGATCACACCATAATTGACCAATCTAACAAATAAGTCCTTTTAAAGTTGCTAAATTATGCTAAGATAATGTGACTGTCTAAAGTGATAAAATGTCCTGTGATAACAGTTTAACTCTGAATTATAAAACTCTCAGGTACTCCACGGAATACAGTTCCTTCTGGCTGGATGATGAAGACGCTCTATACAGGCTGCACGTATCTGGATATACCGGTGACGCTGGTCGTGGCCTAGACTACAGCGTCAGCATCCAGAATTCAAACGGTCGACCTTTTTCCACCAAAGAAAGAGATGCAAGCCGCCCAAAATGTGCCACGACGTATGAAGGCGCCTGGTGGTTTAACAAATGTAACGCTGCCTGCCTGATGTGCAGGATGGTGGCCAGTGATGGTAAAAACTGGTTCACCTGGGAACCTCTTTACGATCTCAAAGTGGCTTCGATGTACGGCAGGCTGATAGCGGCAAGAATGATGGTAAAACCCGTTAGTGTGCAAATCCAATAAGATGGGGCGGGATTTAGCGCACTCGGTTAATCTGGGTGTCAGTTGAACGAAGTTAAGCTCCATCGCGCCGGTTGGTACTTTGTGGGCGACAACCTTGCAAGACCGAGTGTTGACAGCTATCAAAGAAAAATCCCGAGGTTGTTTGAAGGTTATTCTTAAATCCGCGTCGGCTGCAATAGATGCGCCAATAAAAGGTAACGATTACTAATAACCATAGAGAGGAGTGGAGGAAATAACCAAGATAACAAAAACAGAAACCAAAAAATGAAACTATATAGCACATGCGGTATGTCATATGTGTAACTATACGGACATAAAAAAGATTCAGCGTCTAAACTAGAAACTAAAATAATAGCTTTCAGCCAAACTTTCGTTAAATCACTCATTTTTAGCGTAGAGAACTTGAATTATTGAAGAATTCTAAATACATGCAGGATATTATTGTAATTATTATGCTTCATATATGGCCTACTACAAACATTGAGGAGTGAAACCAGTATGAATTCTGAATTGCCATATTCGCAGAGAAAATGCACTATCCATGTCAATGTTTGCGATGGTATATAGATCTGTTGATTCAATTCATCGACCCAAAGCACTAGTCTAAATTTAGGTATCAATGAACTGACTTTAAATGTATGAAGTATTTAATTGTTAGCTAATCGTCAACTGTAATAATTTTTTCTAACAGTAACATTGATTGAAAACTGACCTTGCATCAAAAATAACTTCAAAGGTCATACTAGCTGCTTTTATAAACTCTTCAATTTACTTGCAAAATTCCAAATTTTCAACGTCTGATGGCAAGGTCAGTTTGAAAGTGTCGACCACTAATGTATTGCGGATCAATAAGGATGTTCAAAGTGGCTGGAGGAGATCAGCTGCATGAATTAGCGAGGGTCACGATTTAATTTGTTCTTTTGAATTGTCAAATTGAGCCCACTTGGATTTTCGAAACCCGACGTAGACGATTTTGCTTTTCGAAGATTTCAATTAGTTATCAATATGCTGTCTACCTATATACTATATTTCAGCTAGTTTTACATGCTTATTGCTTCAATATACCTATTTTCCTACAAACTTCACCGCCCTGGTTCCCTCTTAAAGTTTTCATATTAAAGAAAATTTAATAGATTCCAGAGAGACATAGGACTTTATCGAGAAAATAACTTAGCCTCCGATTGCAATTTTTGGCACAATACGATCAAACTCCATGGCTCATGGTGAATCCGGCATCAAACACCTTCCAACATAATATGGAATTACTTCGTATGCAAAAGAGACGACTACAAAATAATAGGAAAATCCTCTTCTTCCTTCTAATATACTGCGTTTTCTACTACTTTAAAATATAACTTAGTTTTCTGCTAGATGTTCAGTAGTTTCTATTTTGTAAAAATCATAAAATTGAACACGCGCACAGGAGTAATCTAATATGATAGATAATTTTAATCAAAGCTGACATTTGCAAAACTTGATTTTAGCTATTCTGTTTTTGAGTTGTGATTAGGCATTGAATTGGCTACTTGATGTATTCGTAATTAGAATTGGAGATTGTTACTCGATACAACTAAGTAAAGTTTTCCGGAAAAAGTTTGATCTTCAATCAATGGTTAGACTGTGCGTCAACCAATTCAGAAGAATTCAATTCACAGGAAGCGATTTAACCCGTGATAAGGGTCCAAGATTAATATACATACAATTTACAAACTTTGTAAAAATCTCTTGTCTTAATCCGTAATAGGGAACAATAATATATGAGTCTCATGTAATTCCATTGCCAAATTCAATAACTTCACTCGAGGTTTATAGCTCACATTATCTAAAATAAGTGTTTCAAGAAGTACTCCAGTATTACGAAAGGCACTAGCCTATAAAGGATAAATTAACTATTTTAAACATATATATATATAAATTTATACACAATCATCAGGTATTTTTGTGTGTCATGCTTCGAGATAACATTATTGTTCTTCAAGGTCCTTTTTTATTAAGTTTATAAATTTTTTATTGCATTTGTAATTTTTTTTTCAAAGAAACTAGGGGTTCTTTAAAACGATTCCACCAATGCCTGATGAATAGCCGCCCGGCTACACGAGGTCATCCAGCTGGTTAAAATAATTGCCAAAACAGACTGTATAGAATCTTTGCAAAGTCACTGAAAGCCTTTGCAAAGAAACGAGATATCTCGCTTTCGCCGATGATCTCGCGAAAAGTCTGCCTATGCCCGCTTATTATTATTATTATTATTATTATTACTTAGTTATTAATATTAGTTATAAGATATTATTATTTTGTAATTATTAATGTTATTTTTCTAAATTCCCTATCAATAGGATATTTCCTATATTATTATTGTCATTATTATTATTATTATTATTATTATTATTAAGATTGGAAACTTCAAGTATAAGAGTTCCACGGGTTCGATAGAAGCAATGTAACTAATAAAGAAAAGAGCAGACCGACCACAGGAGTTTATCACATTTAAAAGTTCCATGAAAGCAACGGACGTTGAAGATTTGAATTCTGGCAGAAAAACTCTGCATAAGAACAGAGTTATCCCGGTGATCATCAGATTGTTCCGTTAAAAATTTCTCAGCGACTTCTATAGTTTCTAATTTAAAATGTAAAACATTTCAAGCTAAGACACATTCTAACGTCACTTATCTCCGTAAGCGGTAAAGGAGTGAATGGGTCAGTAAATGAAACAATAAAAAACTTTAAATAATTCAAATTTAGTATCATCTGGTTCTGTTCCCAGTTATTTGAAGACTTTGTGTATAACGTGAGGAATGTTCAACAATTGATCTACAACGTAAATATTACTGCTACTAGCGACCATGATTAATTTTATACTACTTAAATAGAGTAAAATACTAGTTAAGCAAGATGAAAGCTATAACAATGCAATTTGAAGTTCGCATGATACGAAATACAAGTTCTTTATTCTTTATACGCTTACTTTAATTTCTCTAGAATTCGAATGCTTTAATAAACGAAGTGTTTAAAATATATTTTAAGTTTATCTGATAACCTATAATATCTGTAGTAGAAAGAATTTATGATGACTCTTTTAAAACGTAGCTTGAATCCTGTTTTAATAAGTTCTTGACATTTACGCCTACTTGTGTTCTTTTCTAAAAGCTCACGCAGAGAAGGCTCGGGAAAACTAGGCTATTAGAAACCAACTTGTAAAAAGAGGATGCACAACGACGTTGTAAAATATAATTTGTGACGTAGCTAAATTCTCCATCGCCGTAGTGCTCCTTGGTGAGCGATAGAAATGATTCTACTATGTGGAAAAAGGCTAGTGAGGAATCTGATCAATCGATACCTGCATGTGTTAAATTCGAATTGACTATCTCAGATCTACATGTATATATGCAACCAGGGCAGCAATTTAAAAAATATCTTTACGTTTTGTTTGATAAGGTTTAGAGTCTTGTAGAATAATCCCATTTTGTAATAATTCAATTTGCTGATACGATCACTTAGGAGAGAAAATGTGGACTGCCTGGTTAGAAATTTCTATGACAATCTTGCCGAGTATTGGTGCTATGATATAGTATTCGTAAAATATATTAAAATATATTATATTAATATGGACTGCCTGGTTAGAAATTTTTCTGACAATCTTGCTGAGTAGTGCTGCTATGATATAGTATTCGTAGAATATAATTAGGAAGAGACTAATACATTGTCTAGATATTTCACATTAATCATCGTTTTCAAAAAATATTTAGGCTATAAAATTCCTTATGTTTTGTCCAAGTTGCTGAAGAATAGATCAACCGTAAACTGCATGTGTCGTAAAGGCTACAAAGCGCTAAGATCCAAACTTACGCCAGAAAGGGTATTCGGATGGTGAGCGCATAAGCTCCAGAATACACGAAGATGATTTAAAGATTCACTCGTAAGTGGACGTGCAGAGTAAAACAGAAGATAGAGATGAGTGGAGATGTTATATACCATGGACCTGACAGTAGACAGTGTACTGCGAGAGAGAGAGAGAGATAGAGAGAGAGAGACAGAGAGAAAGAGAGAGGGTAATTCACTTGTTAATATATAATTACAGTGAACAGCCACATACATGTATATCACAATAATTTAACCGTCAACGGTGCAAACTAAATATAGACGAGTTATTTCTACTCATCTCAAAGATATGCATAGCCACAACTTTTCCACGATCATTGTTCTAAACCTGATTCAGATCCTAACCGCCACTGACAAGCTGGGTACTGTAACTCACGAGTTTAAAAAGAGCGACCTCTGTGCACCCGGTCATCCTGATTTGACCTTGAACTTGAGGTCACGCCTAGAATGTTCAGAAGCCTGCACGGAGAGAAAGTGTGTTGGGTTTAACTGGAAAAGAGCTGCCACGTCTAGAATGACCTGCGAGATTTTCTTGTGCCACCCTTCCTCTTTTGCTGAAGTACAAGGTTCCAAATATTTTGAGGTTACCAGCAAAGGGTTAGACGCGATGGATTGCTCCTTTCCATTCACACTCAAAGGCAGTCTGTTCCACAGTTGTGCCTTCCAAGATGATCCTTGTGTGCTGGGCTGCTTTGTGAGCAATCGAGTTTGGAAAAACTGCTCTCATCATTTGGGTAATTTTACTTTATATGTACTTAATGCTTACTTTTTCAGATACATTTAGAGGACTACACTTAATTGTAACCATAATCAATACATATTCGTTCTCTTCTCTCCAGCAGATTAAACAAAATAATAGGCTTCTATATGCAGTTCATTTGCATGCAGCTCACAATTAGGTATAAAATACGCAAGTCACACTCGTGCAAATTGACTTCATATATTTAAATATGAAGTCAATTTGCACTCTTGCGACTTATAAAAAATGTAAGCTCAAAAACAAAGTTAATGAGTTAATTTGTCATACGATCCAAGGAGATCGATTATTAAAAATTCTCTCTCTCCTTCTTTCACTCTCTCTTACTGCACGGCTTACTGGCAGGCCCATGGAAATTCTTAAGTTGAAAATTTAGCAATATAGTGATGTGCAATGAACTGGAAATTTGAAAAAATTTGGGCTATAAAGGTTAACAGCTTAATAAATGCAAGTGAGGCTGTAGGCCAACGGACTTAGTGAGAATTTATCAAATACATTTAGACTATGTGAAAATATATGATTTGCTAGCTGAAGAAGATAAGATGCAGAGTAGGGACTACACTGGTTAAAGGTAAAAAAAGCAGCGGTAAAAAGACGGAATTATGAGTTGTACTGGTTAGAAGTTATGCAAAAGAACGGCTAAAAGTGACCATAAATAAAACAGAAGTGTTAAGTTGAATTAGTGAAAAGCTAGTAAAATGTAATCAGGGAAGAAATTAAAGTTTAAAACATAATAGAAATGAGACATTATTAAAAGATCGGATAGAGCATAATGAATAAGAGTCTGAGAAGTATAGTCTAGATAGATTGTAGAATTAGAAAGGTTAGGTGATAGAAAGATACTTCAGATATAAATGACTGCAACTGAACTGTCATTCTACTTATTGACATTTATCCAATATTTATCGATTCTTTAGTTCCCATAGCATCAGAGTTGGTATCAATCGAACGCGGTGTAGTAAAGAACTAGGTCCATGTTGTTATATGCCTTCTACCACAGCGGTTGTGGCTTTCATTCGCTTGTTTATTCCGTTCATCCTCATCCTACTGTAGTCATTGCAGGGATAATCTCGTATTCATGCTCTCTAATTACAATCGACTTTTTATCAACAACAGAAGACAAGGCATATCAATATATCAAGGCCAACATGTTGTGTATTTGTTATTGATTGGCTTTAACAATTACCACAGAGTACATGGCTCAGGTACAGACAGTTAACTTGAAAATCGGAAGTAACATAACCGAACCTCTCCTCTCAATCCACGGCTGGATTATCTGGATGCAGAGACTTCGTTATGAGGACGACTTCAACAAAATGTGGGTTGATTACAGAGACGGGTTTGGAGTTGTGGCAGAGAATTCCAGTTTTTGGGTGGGACTGGAGAAGGTCAACTACCTGACAGCGAGAGGTCCGGGATCCTGGAAGCTTAGAATGGAAATTTTAGCTAATGAAACTAGAAAATGGTCAGAAACACATTTTGGCAAAAATTAAAATCTTTATCGATCTGGGTACTTATAAATATTCGAAATTAAATTACTCTGAGAAGATGCTAATACTAACTTAACCTTATAAACATTAAAAATATATCACTCCAACGGCATTGTCAGCTAAGGGCTGTTTTTAATATACATGTAGATTGCATGAATGTGGCGAGAGATTTTGAGACTGACTAATAACTGGATGGGCGGGTATAGCGACTTAGACTTTGACGGAAGAGCCATGAATATATTAAGCATATTCCAAAAAGTTTAAAGCTATGCATATAGCGGATCTAATCCGAAAAATTTTAGCATTTAAAAATATCACAAGAGGTCAATCAACTAACGATCTTGAGTACATTACTATGATTGAAATTAAATTTGATTGAAAGAATAGCTTTTATTTTATTATATTCTGCAGGTACTCAGCAGAATATGGATCATTCTATTTGGACAGTGAAGATAACGGCTACAGATTGAATGTTGCCCAATACACCGGTGATGCTGGGGATGGTTTGGATTACTCTGCAGACATTAGGGTGACGTCAAATGAACGCAAGTTCTCTTCTGCAGATAGAAACAACGAACCTATGGGTGCCGTTTGTGCCGTAGGCTATAATGGTGGTTGGTGGCACAACAACTGCATTGCGGCCTGCCTGACCTGTAATACTCTACAATCAAAAGGAGAACCCTGGTTCACATGGCATCCGCTATGTGTCAACGGCGAGACGTCATTTCCCGGTCGATTGATCACAGCTCGTATGATGATAAAACCCACCAGTGGCTGAGTGATGAGTAGAATAAATAGATCGAGCTACATGTAGGAAAACTTTGTAGATCCGGAGAAGTAAAAGTATAGTTAATCGAACCAGACTCGATAATTCTTTAAAATGATTTAAGTTACTTAATATAAAAATCTTGACGCTTATATCGAAATTGTGTTGCTTCATTATTTTTTGTAAGACCGTAGGGTTAATGTTAACGACAGTTTCATCTCCCTAGGGCGATATCAGTGACTGGAGAGCCTAGGATTTGAACCTCGCACAAATTTAATCCGCGGTCTGATATCCTACCAACATCGCCAATGGCTGTATCGACATTATCACTGGCTAGAGAGAGTGACGATGGCGACTGGTTGAGTATTCAACTTATCATTGAGCGTTAGATGTGTTTACTGATGTTTCGTTCGGGTTTAAATCTCAGAATTTCATACATGTTTCTCGGTACAGTGACTTAGCCAATTTTAAACTTCTACCAGGGCCCATCTGTTCTCTAAGCCTATCAAATAGTATAAAGCTATTCCAAAAGAGGCAAAATAAGCCTTTGGTATTATGACAAATTTTTTAATAAAAAGTCTAAGGAAAGACTCAAAGATAAAGATAGTGAAAACGTTGGTTTGGACCACATAATTATATGAATGTGAAATATGGACCTTAAAGAAGGAAGGTATTAGGAAGCTGGAGGTATTGGAATTGTGGATTTGGAGAAAAATGGAGAGGATTAGCGGGACTCTAAAGGTTACAAATGTGGAATTTCTGGAGAGAGTTGGTACAGATAGAAAGCTGATAAATGTATTAAGATATAGGAAGAAGAGTTGGATAGGACACATTCTAAGTGGGGAGAGTCTATTAAAAGATGTCACAGAAGGTAGAATGGAAGGAAATAGAGGTAGCGGCTGGCCGGGATTAGGTGTGCTAGATGATTTAAAGACCCACTCATATGTTGATATGAAGAGGAAAGTTGAAGACAGAGAAGAGTGGAGGCGATATATACCATGGACCTGCCAGTAAGCAGTGCGCTTAGATATATATATATATATATATATATATATATATATATATATATATATATATACATGTATATATATACATGTGTATATATATATATATATCTTAGCGCACTGATTACCGGCTTATATATATATATACATATACATATATATATATATACATATATAAGATATAGTATAAGATATATATATATACAGACTGGGGAAAAAAATAATAATCCCCTAGCGAAATCTCAATAACTTTAAGAAAACTCAAAATATCTCTACGAAATTTTCGGAGCTTTTAGGGAAGGAATTTCTGTGTATATCCTGCAAATTTGATGAAAATATTTTCATTAGTTGCGAAATTACAGCATTTCCACGAGAAAAGTGCTAAAATCAATTTTAACAAAACTTTTTGAAATGTCAGTCGTTCCTTTTAAAGAAAATAACGACCATGAAAAGGCCGTTTACTTAAGTGGTGGAGTTTAAACCTGCACTACATTGCTAGCTACTCCAATATAAGATGCCTAAAATTCGTTCTAATGTTAAAATTATTCCTAAATTTTGAAGAAAATGTCCGGTTCTTTTGTTTAAAAAAGCCATGTTAAAATTGATTTAAATTTTTTTCGAAGAAACGCAGTATTTTTGTTACTTCTGAATATATTTTCACCAAATTTGCAGGATATGTGTAGAATTCCTCCTCTGGAATCCCCGAAGATGTTGTAAAACTATTTTGAGTTTTGTCCAAGTTATTAAGACTTTTGGTAAAAAAAGCCTTGTTAAAACTGATTTTGCACTTTTTTCGTAGAAAAGCTGTAATATGTTTCCTGCTCAATAGATTTTCATAAAATTTTCTGGATATACGCAGAAATTCCTCCCCTAGAAGCTCCGCAAATTTTGAAGAGAAATTTTGAGTTTTCTTGAAGTTATTGAGATTTCGCTAGGGGATTATTTTTTTCCCCAGTCTGTATATATAACTTTGCGCACTGCTTACTGGCAGGTCCATGTTTTATATCGCCTCCACTCATCTCTGTCTTCTACTTTATATATATATATATATATATATATATATATATATATATATGTATAGGCCTATATATTGTGTAAACAGGATTGTTTTCTCAGGTAATGCCGTCCCTGCCCAGTAAATTTTAGTTGAAGCTAAGGAAGGCATTGGGGGCCCACCTCTTCATAAGCAAAATCCCCCAAGAATAATGGTATATCAAAAGGAATGTTATATATGATTTGGAGATGCATTCATATGTGGAGGTGGGGAGGGAATCGGAAGATAGGGATGGATGAGCGAGTTATATACCATGGACCTGCCAGTAGGAAAAGCACTAAGAGAGAGGCCTATATATTCGTGACGAGTTCGGTATAAATAATCGGAATCTCATAGGATTAGATACTTGACTCAAATTTGTTTCTTCAAATAAATATTAAACTTAATAGTTATTGCAGTTTAACGTTTTTGATGATTAGGAATGCTACCTCAACCACTGATGTATTATAGATAGTTACTTTGACAACATTTAGTTTGTGTAAGAAAATCATAGGAATAATAAATTGAAATTAAATAGTACGGCCTCTGAGCCATTGCCTTGATGAGTTATATTCGTTAAAAAGTTATATTAATTTTGTGTGGCTGTTCAAGGAGAGTTGGAGGCATCATCCAATCAGTAAGTCTTCCTTATTCTAACAAAAATTTTCAAGTAATTTAATTAGAAGAGGAGTTGTCCGAGTAATGCTTTCAATTTTGTTAATTTAAGGGCCCGTAATCGACTGAATACTGATTCCTTAGTTGGCATTAATTTAGTTTAAGCTTTAGAATTTAGAAATATGCAATATAGCTTAGCTAGTTAATTGGTTCCTATCTCTCTGATTAGTTCTGTTCCTGTTCGATCTCTTCTGAGACCAATACTTAACACTAGATTCGTGTTTATTCTACACGTATAGGCCCATACATGCACATGATGTGGTTAAAAAGTATAGATTAGGATAGTCTAACTGCTAAACATTTATAAAATATAAATAAGATGTCAGATATCTTCACTTAATGATCAATCATCAACAACAGCAATTAGAGTGTCATTGTCGTCAATGACAACATCGAGCACTATTGAATCTAAGCAACGCAGACGAACAAAAGCCAATAAGATCCAAAAGACGATGCGAATCCAATAACCTGAGAATCAGTCAAAAGATAATAAATTATGGAAGGAAAGCTTAAGTGATTCTTCAATCATCAACAGTGAAGGCCACCTTCCCACAAGAGTTCTAAAGAAATTGCTCAGACTCTGGGGAACAAAGAAAAATAAGGTCCCTCGTAGGAATTAGGACAGATGATTTTATCGGTTCCCTTCATTAGCGGTTTTAAGTTAAATTATTTTGTCACTTTTCATTTTGGTTGAGAAATTAATGGATAATGACTGGGCGTGCACCATATGTACCGTATTCTATTAGTCTTAATTTTGTTGTTGGAAATATACTTACATGTTAAGAATCGCAGTGGTTTGTGAATAATTGTAGTAATCGCAGGAAGTGCAATTACTACGATGTCGACCTTGGTGGCAAGTGGTACGGGGAAACGTCAAAGCAGGTAACTAACAACAAAGGGACATCGTCAACGGGTGAACTGAAAGCAACAGTAACAACGAAAACATGGACGAGTGAAACAACGACAACTACAACAACTGAGAGGAATACGAATACGGCAAATGAAATTACAAGAAGCTCGACTTCCGCAGCTGCAACCACAACTACTGCTGTAATGCCTACTACAGCTGTAACCACTACTGCTGTAATATCGACCACAACTGCTATGATATCAACCACTCCCTCGTTCTATCAGTATCAGTCAACAGCGAGTGCTAGTAACGGGATCGACGCGATGGATTGCTCCTTTCCTTTCACACTCGACGACAGTTCGTACCACAGTTGTGCTGTCAATTATGATCCCTTTGCTCTGGGTTGCTTTGTGAGCAATCGAGCTTGAATGATCGGCAGGATTAACACAGGCAAAAGCTGTCGAATAAATTGTAACATGAAATAGGGTGTAAAATACTCTATGCAAATTACATGTATATGTATGATATGTTCCCCGTGTTTTGCAAAAATATGAGTTTATAAACAAAGAATGACTTTGCTATGACATCCGTGGATGCCTCGGTTGCAGTAGTTACAGCTGATGGCTGAATTTAAGATATTCGCCATCTCTCTAATAGAGAGCACATAATAGTTATTCACTGAATCAATATTATATATACAGTACATGTATATGTATGATATGTTCCCCGTGTTGTGGACGGGTGTGGTTGGACCACTGCAGAATAGGGCAACCGCAAACAATCTGCTGCGTATACGTAAGAGGCGACTAAAGCAGGAGCTGAGGCTGTCAAGAGGGGGCCCACCTCACTATGAAATATTTGCCCCTAGGATTAAATGGTAATTATTCCATCTAACTATGGAAGCCAACGGGAAACCGCCTCAGAAGCCATACTTTTCCCAAGCTCTATAATAGGTTACATATGGTATGGATAAGGCATAAACTTTATGAAGGGATTATTTTGTTGATCTAAGGAGTGCTCTTTTGGAGCGAGAAAGCAGACTTTGAGTATGAATATATACCTTGAAGCTGCCACATGCAGTGCACTGAGAGAGAGTATGATATGTATTAATTAATCCTGCTAACGCATACGGGAAACGAATCATTCTAAACTTGACTTTGTGACTCATTGCTATATGGCTTACCTTCTTTCAGACTTCTGCAACGTATTCAAGTTTTCACCCTATCTCTAGTTTCCTACTTAATATATATTACTGGCTTCCTGTGGTTCAAGGAATCAAGTCTAAAATTGATGGGGTAATTTTCAAAACACCTATGGGAAAAACTTCTTACCTTTCTGATCTTTGAATCTTACATTAAATTTTAGTTACAAAGCGAATGACTGTATTGAATTAAATATATTTAGCATCAATCAATCAATCAATAAGAATTTAACGTCCGGTTCCTCGCCATAAGGCAATGTCAGGAACGTCTCTTGCAGACTCTACACAAACAGTCGCCATAGCACCACACGATGACGACTGAGTGCACAGAGACCACAAGAGTAAGCGAGATCAAAATAGTGCAAGTCCAAGATCCAAGGCAAGAGGGTCAAAATTTAGACCTATGGCGGAAAGAGATGGGGTTTTAGCTTGCCAAGGAAAGTACCAATACAATTACAAGATCGAAGATCTTGTGGCAGAGAGTTCCACATTGTCCGAGCAGAAAATTTGAAGGATCGTCTGCCCATGGCAGATTTAATATTTGGTACAGTGAGAAGGTTTTTACTTGAGGAAGAACGAAGACACGAGAGGGCTGATAGATTATTAAAAGATGAGATAGATAAGATGGTTTACCATAATTTAAACTTTTGAAGATCAAGGAAGCTATCTTGAATTTTATACGTTCGGAGACTAGTAGCCAGTGCAGTTTCATCAGAAGAGAAGGGGTGTGGGATTTGAGTATTTTCATATTAGAGACGATTCGAGAAAGAGGAAGACTGTCGCTGCGATTGTGGCAATTCAGAATTCATACTGGTTTCACTCGTCAATGTTTGTTGTAAGCCTAATATCAAGAATAATAATTACAATAATATCCTGCATGTAGTCCTACTTTGGATTTCTTTAATAAATTGAAGTATTCTACGTTATAGGCTATAACTAGTGATTTAACGAAAGTTTGGTTGAAAGATATTATTTTAGCTTCTAGTTTAGACGCTGAATCTCTTTTGTTGTTCGAATAGTTACACATATGACAAACAGCATGTGCTACATAGATTCCCTTTTCGGTTTCTGTTTTTGTTGTTTTTGTTACTTCCTGCATTCCATCGTTGCCTTTTGTTGGCGCATCAACTGCAGCCGGCGCGGATTTAAGAATAACCTTCAAACACCCTCCAAATTGTTCTTTCGTAGCTATCAGCACTCGATTTTGCAAGATTGTCGCCCACAAAGTACCAACCGGCGCGATGGAGCTTAACTTCGTTCAATTGACGCACAGCTTAACCGAGTGCGCTAAATCCCGACCCATCATATTTGATTTACCCACTAAAGGGTTTTACGATCGTTCTTGCCATTATTATAGTCATGGAGACAGAAAGACTGTTTATACTTGCAAAGTAGAGTGTAAAAGCGATGTTGCGTAAAAACTTTTTCCAAAAAGTTATTTAAAATGCTTCATATATGAAAAAAAATCAGAAAATACTGTTGAAACTGCCACTTTGACTACTTGCAGAAGTATAGTGTGGGACGATATTTACGATTTTTCTTCTGATTTATGTAATTGATACATGTGCTTGAAAAGTCAAAAAAAATTCTGCTTGAAAGTTAAATGCTGATGCACGTTGCAATAATTTCCAAAATTCCACTATGGGGGCAGGGGCGGATCCAGGAATTTTTTAAGGGGGCCTGAAATTTGTTTGGAGAGTGTACACATTTTTTGCTTACGCCCTGCCTTGTTCGAAGCATGTGAAATAACCAGACAAAATGCTGTGTGGGGGGCTCAACATTTTTCAGCATACTGTGCACGGCTCATAGAGTGAGTGTATCCCCGTATCTTAACCCCCCCCCACTCATACCCGTACTAAAGTGAGAGGAAAACCTTAAATGCCTAAAATTCCACATTTGCTTAGGAAAAAAGTAGGTTAATTTTTTCACCTCTGAAGAAACTCAGCGGATCTGGACTAATTGCAAAAGTGACCTCATTTTGGCGGAAGGTGGGGGAGTTAAGCCCTCGACCCTAACCAAGGCTATTTGCACAACTGATTCGGGACAGAGTTCACATTCTTTTACTTACATCCTGTTTTCTGCTATACAGTGGTTAGAAGTAAAAATTGAGAGCTAGAGAAGCGGTCAACAGTTTTAGGGCCCCCTTCCATAATATGGGTCCCTAGTGAGCTCATATTTGAAAAATTCCAGTTAGTCGGACTATTTGAGTTCACTCTCGTCCCCCCCCCCCCCCACCCCCAAACCCCCTTAACGTCCTTAAAACATATTTACACCTAGAAATTTCCATAGAAACAATGCAAATATAGTTTAAATTTTTTATCGTAGGGCCTAAGGGGGGTTCGGGCCCTCTGGGCCCCCCTCTGGATCCGCCGCTGTATGGGGGTAAAAAATACCCCCTGGTTAGTGGACAAAGGTTAAACAAAAGGAAACTGAAATAGAAATTTAAAAAATAATGTACAGTATTTATGCTGTGTGTAAATACCTTCAAGATGTGCTGTAGTATACCACTTGCAAGCGGAAAATTCATTAAATTGTAAAAAAACTTAACTAGTAATTATCATGGAATAGATTTATACTATTTAGTAAATTTAGATAGTAGATGGACCCTGGCAAGGCCTTAAAGTAAGTAAGTAAGTCTCTATAAACTAAATACATTAATGAAGTTCTAAGATTAAAAACATATACAAATATAAAGATGAAAACAAATAGGCCCATACTTTACTAAAATAAACTTTTAAATACTCTGTAGGTGTTTAAATTGTGTCATATTTCGAAGAAGCCATCTATAAAAATGATATTTACAAAATATTATAATCGAGTACTGTCCTGAACAAGTAAAAAATAGCGTTAGTTATTGCTGACTGAAATACTAATGTGAATGAAAAAGCTGGTACAAACTAAAAAGCTAATGTTGACGTCATTTTCCTCACTCACATACCGCACATAGGCCTACTGATCTGCGGTCGAGTACCTTACCGTCATCGCCACTAGCTCCTGCCAAAGCACACTACTTGAAATATTCATTCATATGCTTACTTTCCGGGTGGTTGGAAGATTACTCTTAATCTGCTCTGACTGGTAAAAAAGCTAAGGTTAACATCAGTTTCCTCACTCAAAAGCGATGTCAGTGACCTGCGAGCCCAGGATTTGAACCCTCATCTACTGATCCGCGGTCGAGTATCTTACCGACTTCGCCATTGGCTCCAGCCAAAAAGCTGAAATTAATGCTCTTCAATGTGTCGTTTGTAGGCAACGAATACTAATAATCACAGAAAGAAGAAAATAATGAAAAACCAATTGACTAAAAACTAATAAGCAACTTAAGCAACTTAGGACATCCTGTAACACATGTATTTATCATGCTTGTAAATTATAAACAAAAGAAATTTTAAAAAGAAATTACTGAATTGAATTTATCATAGAAATGAATAAGCAATGAGAGGCAATGGATTCCAATTAAAATCGTCTAGGCTTAATCTTTTCTACTATTTTTACAACAAAATCCTAATGCTATTTATTAGGCTTAGACAAAAGATGGGTAGTGGCTGGGCTTTAAATTAGGCTAAGTACGAAGTCACAAGTACGAATGGGTAGGATATCTTGCGGTGATCCGTACATGTGGGGTTCATATCCTGAGTTCCCCGTCACTGATATCGCTATCGGGAGATGAAACTGACGTTAACGTCGGCTCTACGGCTATACAACTATTAACGAAATGGCGAAATTTCGTTATAATAGTTTACGATTTTTAACTAAGTAAACTTATATCATTTTAAAGTCTTGCTTTCTTTCTTTAACTTTATTTTCAACTTGCACAATAAAATCATAAACTCATATAAGTAAGATATGCAATGCAAATTTACGGGTAAACCTAAGACTCTTGGCACTTACAAGGATCTTTCGCATACATAAAACAAAATACTAAAATCAATAGAAAGCATGTAGAATATATCAGATAAAATAATCAATTGCCCTGTCAAATGGATCTACTATACTTTTCTTTCTCTGCATCCACAAAGTTTTTCTATTCATGTAATTAGATCAATTGTATTAATTCAATTGATCTCTCAGCCACTGGCGGGTTTGATCATCATACGAGCTTTGATCAGCTGACCCGGAGATGAAGTCTCGCTCATGTCATACAAAGGCTCCCAAGCGAACCAAGGTTCTCCCGTTTTCTTTGCCATACAAGTCAGGCAAGCAGCAAAGCAGTAGTTGTACCACCAACCACCATTGTAATCTACGGCACAACTGTTACCCATCGGCCGGTTGTTTATAGTGGAAGTAGAGAACTCATTTTCATTTGACTTTCTGTAGGAGACCGGGTAATCCAAAGCATCCCCAGCATCGCCCGAGTATTGGGCAACATTCAATCT
Source organism: Enchytraeus crypticus (assembly GCA_905160935.1). Taxonomy (NCBI): domain Eukaryota; kingdom Metazoa; phylum Annelida; class Clitellata; order Enchytraeida; family Enchytraeidae; genus Enchytraeus; species Enchytraeus crypticus. Next base: position 977,047 of record CAJHZI010000253.1, on the reverse strand, counting down.
GTAGCCGTTGACTTCACTGTCCAGCCAGAATAAACCGTATTCTGCTGAGTACCTGCAGAATATAATAAAGCATAAGTTTTTAGAAGTTAAAGCTCAAAAAAGTTAATGCAAACGCTAGCTAACGGTTACGTAAGCTTCCTCACTCGAAAGCGATGTCAGTGTCGAGAGAACCCAGGATTTTAACCTCGCACATACTGATCGGCGGTCGAATATCTTACCGACATCACCACTGGTTCCAGCGGAAATTCTAATTTCAATTCTAAAACAAATTCAAATTTTAACCATATTAGTGTACTGAAAAGATCGTTAGGTGATTGGCCTCTTCGGGAATTTTAAGTGGAAGGATTTTAGACATTAGATCCTTTGTAAACATCGTTTTAAAATCATATTTTAATATGTTTATATCCATGGTTCTTCCGTCAAGTCACAGACGCTATGACCGCCCATCATGTGACAAGTTAATCTCAAAATCGCCTTCTTCAAGTAAATCTTTTTTAAAAGCAGTCCTCGGCCGACATCATCGGTAGAGTGATATATTTTTAATTTTTATTAGATTAAGTTAGTATTAGCATCGACTAAGAGTAATTTAATTTATAATATTTTATACGTATACCGATCGAACAAGACATTAATATTTACCCAAATGTCTTTCTAACCATTTTCTAGTTTCATTGGCTAACATCTCCACTCTGAGCTTTCAGGATCCTGGACCTCCGGGACCTCTCGCTGTCAGGTAGTTGATCTTCTCCAGTCCCAGCCAGAAACTGGAATTCTCTGCCACTACTCCAAATCCGTCTCTGTATTCAGTCCAGTTTTTGTTAAACTTGTCCTCATAACGAAGTCTCTGCATCCAGATGATCTAACCATGGATTGAGAGGAGAGGTTCTGTTATGTTATTTCCTGTTGTCACGTTAACTGTCTGGACCTGAGCCTGGTACTCTGTAGTAATTGTTAAAACCAATCAATTATAATTACATTACATGTCTGCCTTGATATATTGACATGCCTTGTAGTCTGTTGTTGTTATAAAGTGAATTGTAGTTAGAGAGCATGAACACGAGATTATACCTGCAATGACTAAGGTAGGATGAGGATAAATGGAATGAACCAGCGAAAGAATGTCATGACCGCTGAGATATAAGGCATATAACAACATGGCCTTAGTTCTTAACTACACCGCGTTCGACTGGTACTAACTCTTCTGATATGAGAACTAAAGACTAGCTAAATATTTGAAAAATGTAAATAAGTAGATCGACAGCTAACTAAGTTGCAATAATTTATATCTTTATATTCAGCACATATCCTTGTATGAGGAAACGGACGTTAAACCTTTATTATTATTATAATTATATTTATATCTTTACGTATCTTTCTATCATCTTTCTTTTCAAATTCCACGATCTATTGAGACTCTACTTCTCTGCCTCTTTTCATTTTACTCGATTCGCTCTTTTAAAAATATCTCACTTTTGCTATGTTTTAAGCTTTAATTTCTTCCCTGATTTTACTTTACTAGCTTTTCTCTAACTCATCTTAGCTCTCCTGCGTAATTTTCTAATGGTCTCTTTTAGCCGTTTTCTTTCATAACCTTTTGCTAACTAACAACTACAACTCATTCCCAGTCTTTTTACCGCTGTCTGCCCACAATTGTCTGTAACCCGTGTATTCCCTTCTCTGCATCTCCTTCATTTAGCAAATAAAATATTTTCCCATAGTCTAAATGTATTTGATCCATTCTTACTATGTGCATTATCCTATAGCCTCACTTTTATTTATTAAACTCTTTAAACCATTAATGTTTTAACTATCCAGAGCATTGCACATCACTATATTGCCACATCTCTAACTTAAAAATTTCCGTACACCTGCCAGTAAGCCGTGCACTAAGAAAGAGAGGGAGAGAGAGAATTTCGATTATTCGATCTGCTTGGATTACATGATAAATTAACTCATTGACTTTGTATTTTAGCTTGCATTTTTATAAGTCGCACTAGTGCAAATTTACATCGTATATAAAATACGAAGTCAATTTGCACGAGTGTGACTTATATATTTCATACCTAATCGTGAGCTGCATGTAAATTAACTTTACATAGAAGCCTATATTTTTGTTTAATCTGCTGGAGAGAATAGAACGAATATGTATTGACTATGGTTACAATTAAGTGCAGTGCTCTAAATGTGTCTGAAAACGTAAGCATTAAGTACATATAAAGTAAAATTACCCAAATGATGAGAGCAGTTTTTCCAAACTCGATTGCTCTCAAAGCAGCCCAGCACACAAGGAACATATTGGACGGCGCAACTGTGGTACAGACTGCCTTTGAGTGTAAATGGAAATGAGCAATCCATCGCGTCTATCCCTTTGCTGGTTACCTCAAAATATTTGGAACCTTGTACTTCAGCAAAAGAGGAAGGGTGGCACAAGAAAATCTCGCAGGTCATTCTAGACGTGGCAGCTCTTTTCCAGTTAAACCCAACGGACTTTCTCTCCGTACAGGCTGCTGAGCATTCCAGGCGTGACCTCAAGTTCAAGGTCAAATCAGGATGACCGAGTGCACAGAGGTCGCTCTTTTTAAACTCATGAGTTACGGTGCCCAGCTTGTCAGTGGCGGTTAGGATCTGAATCAGGTTTAGAACAATGATCGTGGAAAAGTTGTGGCTATGCATATCTTTGAGATGAGTAGAAATAACTCGTCTATATTTAGTTTGCACCGTTGACGGTTAAATTATTGTGATATACATGTATGTGGCTGTTCACTGTAATTATATATTAACAAGTGAATTACCCTCTCTCTTTCTCTCTGTCTCTCTCTCTCTCTCTCTCTCTCTCTCTCGCAGTACACTGTCTACTGTCAGGTCCATGGTATATAACATCTCCACTCATCTCTATCTTCTGTTTTACTCTGCACGTCCACTTACGAGTGAATCTTTAAATCATCTTCGTGTATTCTGGAGCTTATGCGCTCACCATCCGAATACCCTTTCTGGCGTAAGTTTGGATCTTAGCGCTTTGTAGCCTTTACGACACATGCAGTTTACGGTTGATCTATTCTTCAGCAACTTGGACAAAACATAAGGAATTTTATAGCCTAAATATTTTTTGAAAACGATGATTAATGTGAAATATCTAGACAATGTATTAGTCTCTTCCTAATTATATTCTACGAATACTATATCATAGCAGCACTACTCAGCAAGATTGTCAGAAAAATTTCTAACCAGGCAGTCCATATTAATATAATATATTTTAATATATTTTACGAATACTATATCATAGCACCACTACTCGGCAAGATTGTCATAGAAATTTCTAACCAGGCAGTCCACATTTTCTCTCCTAAGTGATCGTATCAGCAAATTGAATTATTACAAAATGGGATTATTCTACAAGACTCTAAACCTTATCAAACAAAACGTAAAGATATTTTTTAAATTGCTGCCCTGGTTGCATATATACATGTAGATCTGAGATAGTCAATTCGAATTTAACACATGCAGGTATCGATTGATCAGATTCCCCACTAGCCTTTTTCCACATAGTAGAATCATTTCTATTGCTCACCAAGGAGCACTACGGCGATGGAGAATTTAGCTACGTCACAAATTATATTTTACAACGTCGTTGTGCATCCTCTTTTTACAAGTTGGTTTCTAATAGCCTAGTTTTCCCGAGCCTTTTCTGCGTGAGCTTTTAGAAAAGAACACAAGTAGGCGTAAATGTCAAGAACTTATTAAAACAGGATTCAAGCTACGTTTTAAAAGAGTCATCATAAATTCTTTCTACTACAGATATTATAGGTTATCAGATAAACTTAAAATATATTTTAAACACTTCGTTTATTAAAGCATTCGAATTCTAGAGAAATTAAAGTAAGCGTATAAAGAATAAAGAACTTGTATTTCGTATCATGCGAACTTCAAATTGCATTGCTATAGCTTTCATCTTGCTTAACTAGTATTTTACTCTATTTAAGTAGTATAAAATTAATCATGGTCGCTAGTAGCAGTAATATTTACGTTGTAGATCAATTGTTGAACATTCCTCACGTTATACATAAAGTCGTCAAATAACTGGGAACAGAACCAGATGATACTAAATTTGAATTATTTTAAAGTTTTTTATTGTTTCATTTACTGACCCATTCACTCCTATACCGCTTACGGAGATAAGTGACGTTAGAATGTGTCTTAGGTTGAAATGTTTTACATTTTAAATTGGTAACTATAGAAGTCGCTGAGAAATTTTTAACGGAACAATCTGATGATCACCGGGATAACTTTGTTCTTATGCAGAGTTTTTCTGCCAGAATTCAAATCTTCAACGCCCGTTGCTTTCATGGAACTTTTAAATGTGATAAACTCCTGTGGTCGGTCTGCTCTTTTATTTATTATTTACATTGCTTCTATCGAACCCGTGGAACTCTTATACTTGAGGTTTCAAATCTTAATAATAATAATAATAATAATAATTATAATAATAATAATGACAATAATAATAAAGGAAATGATTTCACTCCAATGAATTTCTTTTGTCTTTTCATAAACTTCATAATTTTTATTATATTACACTGTTCCGTAAAGGCGGCATGCCGAAGGCTGCTATTGAAGACTCTTTCAGGCTGCTATAGTTAACTCAGAAGCATCGTGCTTAAAATTGTAATTTGCAGATAGACTGCGTATTCATGTGTCTGTGACTGCAACGAAAGTGGCTCGATGGTTCACAATACTGTACATAACTTCCTCTTACAAAAATTAGCTCTGTATTAAAATGAGCGTTAAGCATCTTTTTGTGCACAATATATCAAGGCATTTAATTATATACTTTGTGCTTTATCGCCTTTTACGACACGTGCAGTCCACGGTTAGTCAATTCCTCAGCATCTACTGTAGGACACAAAACAGGTAAATTTCATCTCCGAACAAAATATCATTTTAAACTTTAATATTTACACTATATATAAGTAGGCTGTATTTTTTATTAGCCATCATGTAATTCGTCTTCATTCTAGTATTTTCAATCATCTCTGATGGCCGTAGGTCTATTACTCTAACCATGATTTGAATGCTTATATTTACGTGAAATCTTATATGTAGGTTGATCATTGTTATTTATTTATATGTTTTCAATTCTATTTATGTTTATAATTTTGAATTGAATTGAATAAACATCTCTCTCACTCTCTCATCTAATAATAATGATTCATTAATAGTGAATGAGAGACCTTATGGCCACCTAGTGATTCCTTTTTCCATTAGGAAAAACCTGAGAATAATAATCCTAACAATAATATTATTACAAGTTTTTTGAAAAGGGAATTTGGCAACAGAATCTACAATCTAGAACGCTCCTTTTTATCGAGCGTTCCTACATATACACGTGAATGAACAATTGAAGACAACACGAAATTGACATGAAAATTATTATAAAATATAATAGAACAAATAATAACTTATATGTATATAATAAATAAAGAACAGGTTTGATGCTATTGAATCCTTCTAAGATGACTTCAACTGTAAGGATAATCGGCAGCCGTCAATCTATGTATGCATCTGAAAGCAGTGATGTTAAGTATTCTTGCGCCTGGTAAATAAGTGTTGGGGATATTGTGATAGAAGAGTGTCTGTTACGTCAGTTCAGCATGGTCTCTCTTTCAAATAGGTAGTGTAGTTTGAACTTTAACTTGACAATGAGCTCTGGTGGAAGTAGGGCACATTACATTATGTAGTCGATTTGTTGTACGTTTCGAATGATAGGCTATGCCTGTTACTTCCTTTTGGTATTTAGAATTAGTAGCGTTACTTATAATCTAGAACGTATATGCATACTTTTTAAATGTATATTTGCTAGCAAAAAATCCCAAGCATGTGGAAACATGCTTATGTCAACCCGGTATTTAAAGGGGGGGGGGGGTAAATCTTGTTTAGTAGAAAATTACAGACCAATATCATTAACTTGTGTGGTCTGCAAAATTTTTGAGAGTGTTATCAAATTGGATCTGACAAAATTTTTTAGTGAAAATAACATGATCACAAATGCTCAACATAGTTTTATGGCTACGCATTCCACATGTACGAATCTAATGCAATCCTTAAATCATTGGACGCTTAGTCTGAAGGATGGCCATCATACCAGAGTATCATATATTGATTTTGCTAAAGCATTTGATTCTGTGTGCCATCCAAAATTAATTTATAAACTCTCCTTGATGGGCATTAGTGGATCACTACTGGATATATTAACATCATACTTGGAAAACCGGTCCCAACATGTAAAAATTTGTCATACTTTATCTGATAACATAAATCTTGCCAGCGGAGTCCCACAGGGTAGTGTTCTAGGACCTATCCTTTTCGTAGTATATATAAACGACCTGGCTTATCTCTTTCCCGAATCAGTCAAAACAAAATACTTTGCAGACGATGTAAAATTATACTCTGTAATTAAATGTAATGCAGATTTAGAAAGTTTTCAAAAGAGCTTAGACCAACTGTCAATTTTGGCAAAGAATTGGCAATTAAGAATATCAATCAAAAAATTCTGTACGATGAATATCACTAATAAAGACGTTTCAAATTTGGATATACTTAATAAAGTGGAAAATATTGAAATCAACTCTGTTGATCAGTTGCGGGATTTAGGTATTGTAGTTGATTCTAAACTTAATTTTTCTGCACATATAGCTAAAATAGTGTCTTTAGCTAAACAGCATTTTTCATTTTTATTTCGAGTCTTCAAAACTCGTGATACCAGACTGTTACTTATTGCATATAAATCATATATTCTGCCTATTCTGGATTATTGTTCTCCTATCTGATCACCGCATCTGGTAGGTGATATTTTAAAAATTGAATCGCTGCAACGTGATTTCACTAGGCGAATTTCACAGCAAAACACATGCCTTATAAAGACAGGTTAACATTTTTGAATATAAGAACACTTGAACGTAGACGTTTACATTTTGACTTGGTATTTTGTGTTAAAATTTTAAATGGGCTCATTGGAGGTAAACCAGAGGACTATGGATTGCTACTGTCTAATAGGCAATCGCGTAGTCATTCACTCAAGTTGTATACTGATCAATCCAGAGTCAATACTCGTAAATACTATTTTTCCATTAGAGTCTGTGAACCCTGGAATTCACTGCCAGACTCTGTGGTCACAGCTAGTAGCGTTATGTCATTAAAGCGCAATTTAGATAAACTTGATTTTAATAAATATTTGATTTTCATAGCTTAGTGTATACATGTATTTTACAATAAATATTGTAACCATTGTAATGTTGTAACTGCAATAGTATTGCAGTGATACTTAAATCGTTTATCATTTTATTCTCCTATTGGGGCACATGTCGGACTCTTCGGATCTTTGTGTCCTTTTCATTTCATGTGAGTTGCTGTATTTTGTGAGACTTTTCTAACTATATTGTGTGAAATGATTAAATCAATTAAATAAATAAATAATTAATTAATTAATCTGCATGTATACTTGGACAATAGTAATAGTATGCGTATTTAGGACAGTATATAGGCAGCTTGAGCATTAGTTTGGGCCTTCTTACAAATAGAAATTTCACGTGGCGACTTCTTACTCTTCTAATTTTCTATTTTTTACTTAAGGTAATGCAACATAAAGTAAGTGTCGATCAGTAAGTAGTGCGAAAAGCAGGAGGAATAGTTGTCTTCCACACAATAAACATTTCTGCCAACTAGATTACTTCTTAAGAGAAGTTTTAAAGAATAGTCACGAGAATGAAGCCACTGTGGTTGCTAGGGAACCGTTCCAAACATGTCTGCAGAAATAATTGAAAACAGTGGATAAAAAGGAAAAAAACGTGCCGTTATTAACTATTTAGAGTTGAAGGTTTTGACCCAAAGTGAGATTGCAGTGGATATGAAGCGAGTCCTAGGGGACAATGCCTCTGCAAAGGCCATAATCAATCGGTGGGTATCTGAATTCCAACGAGGAAGACAATCTACCGAAGATAAGAACCATTCAGGAAGCCCTGTCGAGACAGACCAGTACTAAAGATAATATTCAACGTGTCCAGGATATGACACAAATAGTTCAGATACGTAGTTCATAGTCATAAGTTGTCATATGGCAGAACCCATCATATTATTACTGACGTTTTGGGTTATAACAAGGTGTCTGTTAGATGGGTTTCACGAATGTTGACGGCTGAAATCAAGCAAGTCCGACTATCAAATTCTCGTGAAAATCTCGGCTTGTAGCAGTCGAGGCAAAGTTTCTTAGCGTATATGGTACCATGAATGAGAACAGGGCTAAGCACTTGATTCCGGAGACAAAACTGCTGGGTAATGAATGAAAACACGTTACTTCACCGACACCAGTCAAATTCAGTAACATTGAGTCTGCACGTCAAGATATCCGTACTCTGAGACAGTGAAGATATTCTGATGATTGACTACTTGGAACGAGGAAAGACTCTCACAGGTATCTTCTAAGCAGAGTGAATTGGACAACTTTGTGAAGTTAACAAGGAAAATCGACCAGGAAAGTTGCGTCAAGGTATTCTGCTTCATCAGGAAAATTACACTGCTCACGCTGCTGCTGTTTCGAAGGGCGCCACTGATTAGTGCGGCTTCGAATTGTTACAAACCCGTGGTATTCGTCAGATTTGTCCCCATTTGACTTCTAGATGTTTCACTTTCTAAAAGAATCGTTTCGTGTTCAGAAATTTGACAGCGACGAAATTGTCATCGATGCCTGAGATGACTGGTTTGAGGGGCTACAAGAACCATTCTTCCTGGACGGTGTAACACAACTTGAACGTCGCTGTGAAAAATGATTTGCGCTTCGAAGAGATTATTTTGAAAAACTATTAAACAATTTTTATTAAGATTTGTTGTTTTGACTGCTTTTCTCATTAGGGGAGAGTGGGAACCATTGGGACAGTCGAATGTTTGAACCATTCATTGCTCTTCTTCTAATGAGTCCTAGACCAAAATGCTCCTTTTTTCCGATCGCATGTTTGTAGAAGCTGTGTTTTGAAAAAAATTAAAGAAATCTGAAAAATTGGGAAGAAACGATTTTCAAAAGGTAAAAGTAATTTTAGGGTCAGGTTACGTCGAACTAACCTATATTATACGCTTCAGAGATAGGATTTCTATTAATTAATTAATTAATTTAAATGTTCAAAAATAATGTATAAATAGAAATTATGTAGAACTAAATGATCACTACTTAATAGTACAATCTAATTAACGATTAACAAATTAAATTGGTACACAGTTTCCATCCGCACTTATATCTGTTCACTTCAAACCTCAGATTTAAGTTTAGAAAAGCAAGAAAATCTCGACAAGTCTGATTTTAATAGATCTTTTCGGTAATAGCTATAAATTGAACATCGTGGACACCAAATATAAACAGTGGACTAGAAAAAGTAAACACTGCATAGAATACAATTGAAATGTACTAGTTCCTCATAAAATTTCTAATACAAGTTTTCTTTAGAAATGTTATTTTCTTTACAACCTACTATACGTATATTAATTAAAGAATAACTTAACACTTATAGTTTAACTCTTTCACCCATTATAATGGTATGCATGCATTATAACGAAGTTATAATATAGACGCATTACATTTACATGTAAATTTATGTATCAGATGTCAACATAAACAAACCAGTGTTACCATACAACAAAATATGTTTTCAATTACCGAACTGATCTATTGGCGATTATTCGGCAACTTGTGCAGATATTTTAGTGCTTTTGCACCTGTATGTTGATGGGTAATGCATCATTTATGTGCAATTAAATTAGTGTACAGATTCCATCTGCCCTTATTATTATACACTTCGAAATTTATTTATGATTTACTTTTATACATGTATGTTTTTCACTAAATTTCATGGAAATCTCTCGACCAGTCCCACTTTGAGTGGCTATTACTCGGCCACTTGAGCAGATGTTTCGGTCCAATTATAGCAATGTGTAGCTAGAAAATGTATCATTTTATGTGCCTATAAACTGTCGCAGATTCAATATAAACTTACTTTTGTGCACTTCGAAATATCAACTTTCTAGTGAATATTGCATGAAATTCTCGACCAGTCTCACTTTAAGATAGTCGATTATTCGTCCACTTGCGCAGAAATTTTGTACAATTGCATCAATGTGTAGCTAGATAATTTTATGAGGTTTAGGTTTATTAGAGGTTTATCGTCTTTTACGACACGTGCAATCCACAGCTAGTCTATAATTCTGTATCTCGGAAACGCCACGTGGAAATTTTTATCCTAACCAATTATCATTGCGAAGAGGAACCACTAATCTCACATTACAGCCATACTCACCAATTAATAACATGACTGACTCGTTTATAAACTGCAGGCTTAGATAATTTAATAAAGCTTTGAATGAATTCTGAAAGAGAAATTAATTTTGAATAAAGCTTTAATAAAGCTTTTGAACAAAGCTCTGAATATGAGTCCATGCAATTAATTGACAGCACATACTATGCAAATCTCAAGAGAGGTTTTTACGTTAAGATCTGATTCAGTGCGAAGTCAATGATCTAGTAGGCCTATAAGAAGTTAACTATTCTTACACTTCTACTTTAGCTTAGCAGAGTATTGGTCAGTTAAACAGTTGAATGCCTAAAATAAATAGCGTAGGGATAACGCCATGACGTTTGAAATGACAGATTCTGAGGTGAATTGAACTCTCGTGGGTTCGAATCCCTGCCGCGCTGATCTGAGAGCAAAATTTAGGACATTTACATAACTGGTTATACAGTAAATGGTCTAAATTGCATAACGGTTTAAATATGTGGCTTTTAAAAAGTGATAGATACTATATTAGATAGCAACATAGTTAATTATTTCACTAGTAATGAGTGTTTTTACTTTTACAGTTCTAACTTAAATAATGCTAATAAATACTCGTATAGACTTTCTAAGCAAATTGCTAATCCTACAATCTATCTAGTCTCCACTGTTCTGGCTCTTTTCCATTCTACTGACTCGTAATTATGTCTGAATTTTACTCTACTCTAAACTTTAATTTCTTCCTTCTTAGGCCTATTATTTGGCTAGTCTTTCTCTGCCCTAAATTAGCTCTTCTGTTTCAGTTGCTTATAGTCATTCGATGTAGTCCGTTCTCTTTCAAAACTTTTTGCTAACGGTTTCTTAACGCTATTACACTGACGTTCTCGGAAATTTTCAGTGTTTTCGTCACAATTGCCTTTAGCCTGTGTATTTCAACATTTTATCATTTATCTCCTTCTCTCATCCGATCAGATCTCTCAATATAGGCCTTACATAAATACATTAATTCTGCTAAATTACATCCGACTACTGACTACAAAAATTCGATCCGCTGTCTCTACGCGTACGTAGTTCTACATTTTAGTATCAACCTTTAACCCCCTTAACCAAAACATTCCAACCTTCGATGATATGTCACATCACTCTTGTGCCAGACCTTGCAACTTCTCAATCTATAATTTTAATAAATATGCCAAATGTGATATATCTGTACGAATTTTTATTTTTACACTATTTATAAGCATATTTTTATTAGCCTTTGTTCTTAGCCTTCTTCTGGTATTTGCTTTCAATCATCTAATAATAAGTATTCATTAATAATGAATAAGCGTCCTTATGGCCACCTAACGACTGTTTTTAATTAGGTCTAGTAATAATATTATTTCGTGTGCAAACTCTTAAGCACTCAATAATCATTTATTCATGAAATGTACAGTTCTATTATCAACAGCATATGAAAAATAGAATTCGGCGGCTGAGTCAACAACCTAATTCTTTCTTATCGAACTTTTCTAAATTCTAAGTCAATGAACAGTTAAGCAATGTATAAATTTGAGATAAAATTTTACATTTACATAGATGCAATGATGGTGAAAGTATTGAAGTTGGATAGTATTGAAGAGCAATAAACATTAAAGGTAAACTATGAAAGATGTTACACTTTCCGACGATCAAGGAATTATTGTTAATAGCGAAGTGAGTTTACAGAAAGTGTTGATAGCTTGAACATTACTACAAATTGTTGTGGATATTGTTAAATTTAACGTAGATTACACGTTCATGACGGGATAAGGTAATAATAATGTTTATATACTCTTGGCACTAATGCAGATACTGATTTGTACACTAGTTCAATCATTTGGATGGTTGATCTTTGAAAGATGGAAGCATTATAATTTGAATTCAATCACATGCCTCTGCAAATGTAGTTTTCTTTGCGAATGTAGGTGTGTTTTTATCTGTGTTACCTTATAGATGTGCTTATTAGTATTTCCCTAAATAAGCAACTACATGTATATAGCATTCGTTGTCGCGTGTTCTTTTGTCGTGTCGGCTAAGGTATCGCTGAGATCTTAAGGGTATTAGTTCCAACTTCTTAGACTTGGTAGTAGAGGTTTGACGTGGTGAGAGGTCTGACTTGTGTCGCCGCTAAGATTGTAATGGAATTCTAATTTAGAATTTGAGTAGCGGTTACGACCGAGAGTTTGTAGGTGTGTAAGTCCGTTTTTAATGTAATTATAAATACTGTAAAATAACTCTTAGATTTATTAAAAAATAAACTGGTATTCGATTTTTGAAATGAGAACGTGAAATTTAAAAGATAACTGTAACTCTAAGTATGAAGAGAACTGAATGGTAGTTAGAGTTGAGAAAAACTTTAAGATAGCAGTAGAGTTATACATCAGTAACTGAAGTTACTTATTCTTGATGTTATTTTTTATGTTTTCTTTGCATGTGTGAATGTTGTTTAATTAAAATGTTATACATGTAGCTAACAATTTGTGCTTTGGTCTCGTCAATTACCAATTCATAACTCACTGCGCAACACATAGGACACGTTAGTCCTTCCAATAAAACTAGTTAAATTATTTATTTCATGATATTTACAAGTTTAAGGAACGTGATCTTAAGCTGATATCTCAGTCTCGTTAGACAATTGATAAATATCATGAGGAATAGAAAGAAGAATTGGATGGGCCATGTCCTTATAGAGGCGACGGTTTACTAAATGATTTAGATGAAGGAATAATGGATAAAGAAGGTTAGTGGAAGGCAGAGCCTTGGGATGCTGGGTGATAACTAAGTCGTACATTGATATAAAAAGAAATACAGGTGACGTAAATATGTGGACGTGCTATATATGCCATGGACATGAAGCCTCGAGTAGCAGTGCACTAAGAGAGAGAGAGAGAGAGAGAGAGAGGAGGGAGCTCAAGAGAGAGATCAACGACTAAAAACATTGTTAAAAGTTCCATAATATTAACGTTATTATTGTTAATATAGCTTCAACTGGATCAGAAATTTAATCCTAAAATGAAGTATTGTCTCTACATTTCTACCATCATTGTTCTCATCTTGAATCAGATCATAGGAGCCACTGGCGTGCTTGACACCGTAGCACATGCATTCAAAAGGAGAGAGTTCTGTGCACTCGATAATCCTGATTTGACCTTGACTTCGAGGTCACGTCTGGAATGTTCAGAGGCTTGCTCGGAGAGAAAGTGCGTTGGATTTAACTGGAAAAGAAATGTCACGTCTATATTGAACTGCGAGGTTTTCTTGTGCCGCCCTTATTATGTTTCAGAAGAAGGAGGTTGTCAGCATTTTGAGGTAACTAAGATCTGAGTATTTTTAAACTTTAGGCTATGCTTTCTACATGTATAGATACTGTATACTAGTGATAGCACTTTCTATCCAAAGAAACAATACAAAAAGACACTCTGAAAAGTGATATAATAATAATAATAATAATAATAATAATAATAATAACAAAAAACACAATACTAATAATATATCACTATACCTATAGCACTATATCTTCATGCCTATCGCCTTTGAGACCCTGGCCCCATCAACTCTGTCGCATCAGACTTTATTGACGAAATAGGCAGGAAGACCAGCGCCATTGCTGGTGATCAGCGGGAAAAAACTTTTCTTTGGCAGCGGTTGTCTATTGCTCTCCAGCGTTTCAATGCAGTCTGTTTCTGTGGCACTTTGGCTAATGCGGCTTCCCAGAGTGTAGAGTAATTATTTTAAACGCTTCTTTTTAAACTTTTAATTAAATATAGTCTCTTTTACGTTATTTTTAGCCCATTGCTCTTTAGAGCCCAGTGCATTAAAATAATAATAATAATAATAATAATAATAATAATAATAATAGCAATAACATAAGGATAATAATAATAACAACCGCAGGAGAAACAACGCTGCTACAGGCGACCAACGCAAAAAAGTTTCTCTGTGGGAGCGCCTCTCCATTGCACTCCAGCGCTGTAATAACCTCTGCGTTAGTGACACATTGGTTAATGCGGCCTCCCAGAGTTTAGAGGACTTATTTTAAACATTTCCTTATAATCTTTCTTTTAATTAAGTATATTCTTTCTTTTATATTTTTTTAGCCCAGGGCCCAATACAGCCCAGGGCAATTAAAAATGAAATAAAATAACAGTAATAATTATAACAAAACCAACAAACACACCAACAACAGCAACAGCAGTAGCAGCATTAGCAGCAACAGCAACAACAACAACAGCAACAAAGCAACAACAATAACATTATTAGTAGCAACAATAATAACAATAATAAAAAATAATACTAAGATGAATCCCCTTCTCAGGGGGTTAAAAATATTGTTAAGATTAGTAAGACTATAATAATGACAATAATTGTTGTCTCTTTCTTAGTGCACTGCCTATTTCCACATATGAGTGGGTCTTTAAATCATCTAACATACCTAATCTCGGCCTGCCCCTGCCTCTTTTTCCTTGCATTCTACTTTCTATCACCTCTTTTAATAGACCTTTTCCCTGTAGAATGTGTCCTATCCAATTCTTCTTCCTATTTCTTAATACATTTATCAACTGTCTATCTGTGCCCACTCTCTCTAGAACTTCCTCATTTGTAGCCTTTTGAGTCCAACTAATCCTCTCCATTCTTCTCCAAATCCACATTTCCAATGTTTCCAGTTTCCTAATATCTTCCTCCCTTAGGGTCTATGTTTCACAACCATACAATAGCGTGGTCCAAACCAAATTTTTCACTATCTTTATCTTTATACCTTTTTCAGACTTTTTGTTAATAGTTCTTTTCTATTACCAAAGGCCGCTTTTGCTTGTGCAATCCTACTGCATATTTCAGTCTCACATTTCCCTTCATCGCTTATAGTATGACCCAAATATTTGAAGCTCCTTACCTGTTCCAATTTCGTACCATTTATTGTGATATTAACTTCACCTTTATTATTGGAAACTCTCATAACCTTGGTCTTTTTATATTAATCTTCATGTCATATCTCAATGCCTTGTCATTCAGCCTATCCAATTCTTATTGTCTATTTGTATATTTATTAATTTTTGTAACTTTAATAAATAGTATTATAATGATCGGATTTATGCCAATGTATCGACAACAAGGCTATTCGAGTGGATGTTAGCAATCGTTTTGGGTTTTCGTCACATTCATTTCGCCCTGCGGTCAGGAAGTTAATGCTTTAGGTTTCCACTACCTCTCTAGTGAATGCAGCTCGGCAAATAGACACGTCATCATTGGTTAAACGACATAGTATGGCGAGCCCCTTCGCGAGCGGCATTCATTTCTTGAAATAAACAAGCGAGGTCTACTAGTCGGATGGCAAGAGACATTGACGGTTTAACGGCTTAACATTAGCTCTTTGTGTATTAGCTCTTTTGGTAAATGTGCGTACGGGACTGCACGGGCATTAACATTCTGGTGAAATCTTATCTGAAAAGCTTCTGTCATTTCGGGCGCGGCTGTTGAACTAACCGCTCCTAAGAATGTCGATCAATACCATGATCTGTCTTTTATTAAGGTATGAAATATTTCGGTGGCCATTAAAACTATGACAATATGAATCCAGATCAAGTTGATTTCGATAATGACATAGAGCAACTTATAGCAGAGAAAACCCGCGATTAGCTAGAGACCTATTTCCTTAACAAAGGCTCTCTGTGACTTCAAAAATTTAGTGCAGTCTGCTTCGGCAATTATTTGAAGCAGCTATATGACGTCGACTAGCCGGGCGCGATTGCCCAAAAATTGCTCGAATTGTTTATATCAAACCCTGAGTTCTTTTCACCTGACGATCTGTACCACAATTGTACCGTCAAAGATCTCCCTGTTGCTGTCTTTGCTGTTGTCATTATAAATTATTTTCTCCTTTTGATGTAGGTATTCCTCAATATACAGTAGACAAATATACATATATTTATTTAGACCTTTGCTTTATATAGATAATTGCTTAACGACTTACTTAGTACTACTAGTATTTTAATAGTGGATTGTTTTAACACAACAATTATAGATCTACACGTATATCACTAACAGGATCCGCAGGTAACTGATAATTTCAACAAAGGGATAGACGCTCTGAACTGCTCCTTTCCATTCACACTCAACGGCGGTTTGTACCACAGTTGTGCTCTCAAAGACGACCCCTGTACACTGGGCTGCTTTGTGAGCAATCGAGTCTGGAAAAACTGTTCCCATAACTGGGGTAATATATATATTTACTTGGAGCATGGTACAATTATTCAGATATATTTATAGGATAACACCAATTTTATGCTACGGTATTTTTATATTAACCAATCTTCTCTAAGGCAGATTCAACAAATAAATTTATAATAATAATAATAATAAAGGTTTAACGTTCGTTTCCTCATCCAGGGATGATGTCAGGGACGTCCCCAACAGCACACATCACTACAGATCAATTCACCCAGACCTAGTCTGCAAAAGAAATGTGCTGAGGAGAAGTAAAGTCCTAAACGAAAGCCAGTCCGGTGATCAAAAATGGTCAGGGTAGATTGATTATGTCTACGGTGAAAAAAGGTAAGTCTTAAGCTTGCTAGAGAATGTTGAAAGAGAAGAACAAGAGCGAAGATTAGCAGATAAAGAGTTGCAGATTGTGGGTGCTGCGTAAGACAAAGAACGTTTGCCCAATGATGTGAGAATATTTGGAACAGAGAGAAGATTGGCATCGGTGGAACGAAGTGAACGTG